>CAUOFW020000981.1:988854-1177935 GCA_963454935.2 Ilex paraguariensis
CCACCTTCTATTTTGAAATCTCCACCACCGCCACCTTCTATTTTGAAATCTCCACCACCACCAGCACCTTCTATTTTGACACCACCACCTCCTATTTTGAAATCACCACCCCCACCACCATCACCTTGCATTGTGACACCACCACCACCTCCTATTTTGAAATCCCCACCACCACCGCTTTTCCCGTCGCCATCTCCATCACCAACATTACCTCCTTCCATATCCCAATCTCCACCATCACCATCACCATCTTCATCGCCTTTTCCTCCAATCCCACCGAAATCTCCACCCTTTCCATCACCTTTACCTCCTAAACTACCCATATCTCCACCCTCACCATCACCATCTCCATCGCCATTACCTCCTGCCATATCCCAATCTCCACCATCTCCATCACCAACTCCATCCTCATTACCTCCTAACCTACCTGGCGTATCCCAACCTTCAGCATCACCATCTCCATCACCAGTATCTCCTGGCCTATCGCAGTCTCCACCATCACCAACTCCATCACTGTTGCCTCCTAACCCTCCAAAATCTCCACCCTTGCCATCACCATCTCCATCACCATTATCTCCTGGCGTATCCCAATCTCCACCATCACCATCACCATCTCCGTTAGCATTGTCTTCTAACCAATCGAAATCTTCACCCTCACCCTCACCCTCCCCATCACCATCTCCTACTAGCGTATCCCAATCTCCACCATCACCATCTCCAACACCACCGCCTCCTACAATACCTAAATCTCCACCTTCGCCGTCACCATCCCCATCACCATCACCTCTTGGTGTATCGCAATCTCCACCATCTCCATCATCAATACCTCCTAACCCACCAAAATCTTCACCCTTGCCATCACCAGTTCCATCACAGCCGCCTTCTAATCTACCCAAATCTCCTCCCTCACCATCTCCATCTCCATCACCAACACCTCGTGGCACAACCCAACCTCCACCACTNAATCTTCACCCTTGCCATCACCAGTTCCATCACAGCCGCCTTCTAATCTACCCAAATCTCCTCCCTCACCATCTCCATCTCCATCACCAACACCTCGTGGCACAACCCAACCTCCACCACTACCATCTCCATCACCGCTAGCTCCTGGCCAACCAAAATCTCCACCCTCACCCTCACCATCTCAATCACCATTGCCTCCAGGAGTATCCCCATCTCCACCCTCACCATCTCCATCGCTGTTGCCTATTAACGTATTAAACACTTCACCCTCATCCTCACCTTCTCCATCACCATCAGCTCCTAACCTACCCAAATCTCCACCATCGCCATCTCCAACACCGTTGCCTCCAAGCCTGCCGAAATATCCACCCTTGTTGCCGCCATCTTCGTCACCATTTCCTCTTGGCGTATCCCAATATCCACCATCTCCGTCTCCAACACCGTTACCTCCACGGGTACGTAAATCATCACCATCTCCATCACCATTATCTCCCAGTGTATCTCAATCTCTACCATCACCATCATCATCACCATCACCATCTCCATTCGCATTGGCTTCCGACCTATCTAGATTTTCACCCTCACCCTCACCCTCACCCTCACCCTCCACCTCACCCTCCCCATCCCCATCACCATTACCTTCTAGTGCATTGCAACCTCCACCATCACCATCTCCAACACCGTTGCCTCCTAGCCTAGCGAAATCTCCACCCTTATCGTCACCATCACCATCTCCTACTAGCGTATCCCAATCTCCACCATCACCATCTCCAACACCGTTGCCTCCTAGACTACCTATATCTCCACCCCGGCCATCACCAGTTCCTTCACCACTGTCTCCTAAACAACCCAAATCTCCACCCTCACTATCTCCATCACCAACACCTCTTGGCGCAACCCAATCTCCACCAATACCATCTCCATCACCACTAGCTCCTGGCCCACCAAAATCTCCACCATCTCAATCACCTTTGCCTCCTAGTGTATCCCCATCTCCGCCCTCACCTTCTCCATTACCGTCGCCTCCTAACCTACCAAAATCTCCTCCCACACCATCACCATCACCATTGCCTCCTCGCGTGCCCCAACCCCCACCATCTCAATCACCACCGCCTCCTAACCCACCAAAATCACCGCCACCTCCTAACCCAAAGAAATCACCGCCACCTCCTAACCCAAAGAAATCACCGCCACCTCCTAACCCAAAGAAATCACCGCCACCTCCTAACCCAAAGAAATCACCGCCACCTCCTAACCCAAAGAAATCACCGCCACCTCCTAACCCAAAGAAATCACCGCCACCTCCTAACCCAAAGAAATCACCGCCACCTCCTAACCCAAAGAAATCACCGCCACCTCCTAACCCAAAGAAATCACCGCCACCTCCTAACCCAAAGAAATCACCGCCACCTCCTAACCCAAAGAAATCACCGCCACCTCCTAACCCAAAGAAATCACCGCCACCTCCTAACCCAAAGAAATCACCGCCACCTCCTAACCCAAAGAAATCACCGCCACCTCCTAACCCAAAGAAATCACCGCCACCTCCTAACCCAAAGAAATCACCGCCACCTCCTAACCCAAAGAAATCACCGCCACCTCCTAACCCAAAGAAATCACCGCCACCTCCTAACCCAAAGAAATCACCGCCACCTCCTAACCCAAAGAAATCACCGCCACCTCCTAACCCAAAGAAATCACCGCCACCTCCTAACCCAAAGAAATCACCGCCGCCTCCTCCTATCTACTGAAATCTCTACCCTTACCATAACCATCTTCATCACCATTACCTGATGGACAAGATATCGAGTTTAAGAATAAAGGCGCCAAGCATGCCTATAGAATAAGATATTGTTATCGAGGCTCTAAGTATGTTTTCATTATTGCGCTATCATTGAACCACCATATATGTGTAATCAATGTCTGCATTAGATGTTCTATAAATAACAATCAATAAGGGAGTTCTTTGCTAAAAAATTTACTATCTTGCTGTCTATTTTGTATTTCTCACCTTAGCATTTCTTTTTTCCTTTTGTTTTTGATAGTGTAGAGTTTGGAGGGGGATTCAAAGATAAATCACTAGAAAGGAACAACTTCGTAAGTATTAGAGGATTGGAGACACAAAACTCCGTAAGGGTTTACATTCAACTAATTGCTAAAGGGTGTGCAATAAGACCCAATTAACATACTCCAAACCACATATAGAATCTTGATTTCTTGTGAAAAAGGCAAACACATTAAGTATCCACATCATAAATGAACTGGAAATAACCCATTTGACACAGGAAATAATAAGCTGGCTAGAATGAAAAATGCCCAACATGATTCATGGGCTGGGACTTTGCCAACTAATACTAGAATTGACCAAAGGATAGAGAAAATACATATTTGAAATTCATGTTTTCCACAACCAATATGTTCTGTTCTTGTCATATGAAGTTAAGGTGTCAAGTAAACCTTAGAATAACCTCTTTATTAATCCATGTTAAATTTAAAAATTTTATTCGTTCATTAGCTAAGCACAAAATAGTATAAACAACTGCCAAAGGATACACTGGTCATGACTAGAGTATGTTATTACGGAAGGAGGTACCTTACTAAAAGTTATTATATTTTAAGGTCAAGTAATAATTTTTTGGGGTATAATTTACAACTCTAAAAAGAGCTCTTATATAGGGAGAAGAAAATAATTTCGCTTCTTTCACCCCAAAATTAAGGAAAAAATCCATCTACTGAGCTTAGGGGATGAAAGGAACGAGAAGAGAATAAAAGAAATATGGCCACCTTGGTCAAGTGGTTGACGGAGGGACAACCACTTTTTCATCAATAAAAACTAAAGATAGTAGAAAGAAAAAGGAAGAGAAAATGAACAACATGAGCAAGAGAGGGTCAACACATGTCGTAAGCGCGATCATTAAAAGTTACAATTTTTCAGAATCAAGTTGTTATCTATAAACGTTAAGTTATAACTTATAAAAGAGAAATTACAATTGATTGAAACAATGCATGGTCAAACATGTATTACCTCATATTTCACATTCAAAATGTGTGTTTTGACCTTAAAATTAGTAGTTTTCGGTACGATACTAAAAAAAATAAAATTGGGTGCCATAGTGATACTTTTGTTGGAGTATGAACCTGGGCTTTTTTCTCAATTTTCTTACTACCTTGCGGCTACAGGGTGACACATGAATGTAAACAACTAGCAAAGGATGTTGGGGAAATTAGCCAAATTATAGTTTATATAGACATAAAATAGCTACATAAATTAATTAACAGATTAACTTTAGAATTTGAATGACCTGGAAGTAGTAAAATAGCATCAACAGTAACTGACTTATATGTAAATAACAATAATTCTATGAACAATAGCCAAATCAATAGTCAAATAATGGAAAACATATACCATACTAATGTTGAGGTTATCGTATAGTATGAGATCTAGCATTAGATATAAAATATAATATTTAATTAATCAAACAAAACATAAATAAAATAGAAAGTGTTGGTTTACGAGTATGTTGGTCTCCACAAAAGATTTTCTCCTATGATCTGTAGTCACAATCCTTTGACAGAGTAATCTCAGGCGATTATTTGATGTTGTGTTCAATTGTCTTGTTTAAGGACTTCCTTAAATGACGATAATCGACAGATTAAAAGCAAGTAATATGACAAAATAAGAGATTAACAAAAAGAAAGACACTTTTATTAATATTTGAAAGATTTATGGGTTACAAAAAATTGATAAATCAGCCTCAAGCACTAAGTCTATCCTAAAACTAACAAAAAATTAGGGGCGGATCTATGTGTGGGCCAGGGGCACAAGCTAACCCTTAAATTTTTTTTCTTAATATTATATGTATATTTGTGAGTTGTTTTGGTTCTATATTCGCAATTTGAAGGTAAAGTTGTTTGCAATTTACCTACAATTGATCTCTTTTTGTCTAAGCTTGATGATTGACTTGTTTCAATTAGATTCTAGTAGTATTATTACCCTTACTTCTTAATTTTTTATTTGATCGCTTTACGGTCATGGGTCTTTTGTGGGTTTGATCGCGTCTCTTTCTTGTAATTAATGTCTTTTTTATAGGCATCTCTTCACCGACAATTACATTGATTTTTGTTTTCATACAATTTTCTTCAATTTCTCTCTTGTTTTAACTAGGGAAAAAAAGAAGCCGGTACAATTTTTTTGACTTAATTGAGCTAACATACAACACTGAAACATATTTAGGCCAAAATGCAATTTTTTTAAAAATGACCAGAATGCCATTCGATAAAAAGGAAAATGATGAAACCCCTTTGAATGTCAAGTGACATTTTCAACAACAGTGAATAATTGGCACGGTAAATAAGGGAGCAGTAATCATCGTGACCTTTCTTCTTTCCCAAATTTGAAATTAGAATAGAATTTGTACCGATTCTCCACTTAGTAATTGTAAACAATGGGTTCTCACCCTAGTGAAAATCAACAGTGATTTTTTCAAAGAAACGAGGAAGAGCAAAAGAAAAATCCCGGAGTTTTGGTGTCGTGTAATTGTTCGCCGTCATTGAAAATTTTTTTTACTACACATTGAAATTCGCCTACGGGTTTCATATCTAAATTTTATCGATTATTTGAAAAAACCAAAACCAAAACCAAAATTAGAAAACCCTAATTTGAGAGATGAAAATTATAAAGTTGAATTCTTTTATAATGAATGAATATATCAAAAATTGAAATTTTTCAAAAACAAATTTTAAACAATTACAATAATTTTTTGTTTGATGTAACAGCGTGGAGTAACTATACTAAGATTTAAGAGATTTCATATGTGTCTTTGGTAACTATTTGGGGTTACAATCGGAAAATGAAACACACAAAGGTAAGAGTTTTTTTGTTTTTTTTTTAGTTCAGTTTTGTTTGTTTGATAAAATCCCAACTCAAGTTTTGTCAAAAGAAAATAATAAAATTTCAATTCTCATATGATGAATGCATGTGTAAAAATTAAAAATCTTGAAAGTTAATAGGTAAACAGCTACAGATTTTTTGTTAATTTTTATTATTTTATTTTTTTTTGAATGAATCAGTTGGAATAAATTTTATTGTCATTATTATAAATTTTAGTTTCAGTAATGGTATGTTTGTTGTAACTGTATTGAGTATCTATAAGGGTTTGTTTGTTTAGCGGGAGAATGGTAGAAAATACAAGAAAGATAAAATTTTAAAAATTTTCATATGTTTGGTTAGCATTAAAAAGAAAATGGTAGAAAAAATAATTTTCTTTCATGTTTGAATTTTCTCACAAATAATCAACTTTTTTTACTTATAAAAAACATAAAGAAATACAAGAAAGGTGTGATCTATAACTAACTTTTCATTTTACCCTTAATTTTTTATAAAATATTTTATTAGTTATTAATTACAAAAAATATTGCTATGAATTTGATTAATCATATAATTTGGCTCAAAGACCTTTGTGTTGGTGATTGTTCTAGAATTAGGTTTTGACCCGCTTTTTTAAAATTTTTGAACTTTCAATTATAATTTCATATTTTTTCTTTATAAACCAATTTCATATCATTAAGGGTAGTTTAGAAAATTATAAAAAAATTTCTTATAATTTTCCTTTCTTTCAAACACTAGAATGAAATTTTTTTTAGAATTTTCTCATAAATTTTTCATTCTAACTAAATACATTTATGAAAATATATTTTCTATCATTTTTTTTCTTTTACTTCGTTTTCTATCATTTTAACTTTACATCATTTTTTTTTTCTTCCTAATCAAACCGACCCTAAATTTTAGTTGTGAGACATTGCACTCTTTTAGAGGAGACATATCGAATACCTATATGTTGAGGTGTTATTAAATTTTAATTTTTTATCGGCTCGCTTAAAACATGGTTTATAGAAAAGAATTTTTAATTTTCAAGCTCAAACGTGGATGACTAAGGATATAATTTTTCAAAAGAAATGAACAAGGCTTCAAATAATATCACAAATGGTCTAAGATGATCTAGAATGCAACCCATGCATAACTCTCACATGAATTTATGAGGGGTATTGTCAACATATTACTCAATTAGTGCTAATCAAATCATAGATAATGAGATTATTCAAGGAATTCAAGCTAAATTGAAATTATTAGTTGAGTAAATGTTTAAAATCTCTCCAAGGAAGATGGGCTCAAAAACTACACAAGGTATCTACATCTTCACTATATATGTAAACTTCCAAAGAACCACATTATTTCAAAGGATCTTTTAAGAATAGTAGAACACATTGTGCGTAAAAAGAAAAGTTTCCAAGAAAAAATATAGGAATAGCACACAAGAAAAGCATAAAATTCCCTTATGAGCTATTTAGGGTTACACCTACAAGTAGGTAGAGTACCAAAACAATCTCAACATGATTTGCATGTAATATTTTATCCTAACATAAAAATTGCAGATAAAATATATTTCAAGATAAACCACAATAATGTTAACAAAAACATTCCTACTTAATATCCAAAAGCACTCCAAACTAACAAAAATTTAAAAGTAACAGAAATTCGAAGTTAATCCAAATCAAAAAGAAACTAAATAAACCAAATTACAAAATTATTGTAGCATGCAAAAAGTAAATTGTTTACATACAGAGAAAGATAGACAGTAGAAAGGTTTCAAAAGAACTAGGTCAAGCCTATGCCGAAGATAACGGTCCTCCAACTATCTTTCTCAGGCAGCTAAGAATTTTCTTCTAACTTGCTTGAATCTCTCTCTAAGTTGCTTCAAATTATCCCTTTCTTACCTCCAGACTCACTAGTTTCTGTCTGTCACTCCTCTCATCCAATGGAGGCTAGTCGTGTTGGTCATATTGTTGTGCTTCTTCCTCATTCTCTCCTACTCCTTGATGTGCTAGTTGAGCTTCTAGTGGTCCTCCTTGAATCTTTTTCAATGAAGTGCCATTCAAATGTGCCAATGTAACAAAACCTGTAAAACCCGAAAAAAATTAAATTTTATGATAAAGGGCAAAACAGTAATTAGTCGCTAGGTACGGGTTAAAAATTTAATTTTTTCTAGAACTCGGATGACGAAATTGACCTCACCTTTGAATTCTTCTCACGAAATCTACTTACCCAGTCACTTTTCGTTGAATTCCAAGACAGTCACTTTTTTTGCGATTTACAACACAATCGGTTGTCGCTTGACAAAAATAAATGCGATCGAAAATTAATTGCAAAACATAGAAAATAATTTAAAGTTAGTTCAAACTAAATATTTTGAACATAACATGAAAAAATATTTAATTGATTCAGGATAAAACCAGATCAGGAAAAGAAGGGACGTGTGGCGCATTATGGGTCAAGTATCCTATGGGTCTAAAAAGGAAGAAAAATCAGATTTTGCTCCCATTTTGGCAACTAATTTTCGATAGAGAAAGAGAGAGAGAAATTCTAGGGTTCTTCCTCCTTCTCTTTGCGATCTAGGGCCAATTGTTCGTCAAAACGCTTCAAGTCAAGAACTAAAGTTGATCTATGCGATGAAAACCTTGACTACGGACCAAAAATGGCGGATTTCGTCAAGGTCTCAAAGAAGGGATTTTTGAAAATCAAAGTATGAGGCTTGATTTTGGCTTCTTGGAGTTTCTACTACTCGTATTATGCTTCAAAGGGTAGGGTTCTTCTCTTAGTTAGGTTTATTTTCAACCTAGGGTTGCGTATGAAATGGATAGTTTGATTAGAGATGAATTCTCTTGTTTGATATAATGCTAGTGTAACTATAGTATGAGAAATGGGTATAGAAATGTGTTGAACCAATCTTGTATGATTTGAGTTTGTGGAAATTGTTTGTTTGGTAATTTCATGAGAAATGTGATAAATTGGGCATGATTATGTGTTTATATGATTTTGTGTCTTTTGGGTGTTTGATAAAATGCCTATAATTGATTAAGTATGTTATTTGAATGAAATTAATATAAAATCATTTGTGATTATGTTGGAATGTAATTATATATTTTGTGATACAAGTTACATTGAAAATTTAGAATTGTTCATATTGTGTTTATGACATGTTGAATATGATGTTGTAATTGCAATTAAAAATTTGGTTGCATAATGATATGAAATGCAAAAGTTTATTACATTTGCAAATGCACGAAAAGTATTGCATTTGTGGTTATTTGACATGAGTGTGAGTGTGTGTGCATGTTTTTTGGTCAAACACTATTCTTGATAGTTGAGATGTGGANCACTCCCGTCCAGTGGAGTCTTCCAAATAGCGGGCTCCTCGACCCTTACGTCCTCCTTCTCAAGCGGGTAATCTGAAAAATATTAGCGATAGGGGGTGAGCACGAAGCTATGTAGAAAAATTCTCTCAAACTCATACAAGGTTTAGAAAAGCATTTAAAACAGTTANCGGATGCAAGACCCAATTACTGGTTTATACACTACCAACGATAAAAGTCCAAAAAAGTGTATTAGTGTACGCGGAACCGAATGTGGNGTTAGTCTCAATTTTAACATAACATACATACATAATTTGAAATAAAGCAGTGACATTTAAAAAGGATCTCAAGTTTATTTAAAATCATTACTTAAATGAATAAACGAGCACCACATAAAAATAATAACTATTAATTGCCATAATCAATTCCCAACAATTCTTTCGGTAGGTGGCATACTTTATAGTAACCTCTACCCCCCTTTAGGTCACCTTTGATTCTCAAGCATCCTTACCGGAAATCACTTGAAAATGGATGAGCAATCTTACATAGAACCTCTCACCAATCACTACATTATTTCTCAATCATCCTTACCGGGAACCTCTTGGGAAGGGGTGAGCATCCTTTTAAAGAACCTCTCACTCATGTGCATCACAAACAACTCAATCAAGCATACAATTCCAACATTCATCTCAATTTACAAGCATCTTTCCAAAATTCTCAAAATATATCATGTAACAATTCCACAACCAACTAAGAAAATACATGAGATCACAATAACATCATTTTTCTACCCAACACAAAGAACTAAGGTTTCGAAATCCATTATAAAGAAAGTATTTAGGAAGAAAATACATTACTCTCTAAAAATTAGGGTTTTNTTTATGACATGTTGAATATGATGTTGTAATTGCAATTAAAAATTTGGTTGCATAATGATATGAAATGCAAAAGTTTATTACATTTGCAAATGCACGAAAAGTATTGCATTTGTGGTTATTTGACATGAGTGTGAGTGTGTGTGCATGTTTTTTGGTCAAACACTATTCTTGATAGTTGAGATGTGGACTTAGAAAGGTTAGACCTAGATCCGATTGAGTTGCACGGGTTGTATTAAAAACTTGTGTGAGGTATAGAAAGAACGGCTAGACTCTCCTTCGGATGCAAGACCCAATTACTGGTTTATACACTACCAACGATAAAAGTCCAAAAAAGTGTATTAGTGTACGCGGAACCGAATGTGGGATACCAAAATTCGTGTCAGTGTGGTGGACCGTTGGTGCAAGTCTAGGAAATCACCTACCCAAGAAAGACACGTGGTTCATTTTATAAAATAGTTGTTGAATGTGTAACATCAATGACAGAAGCTTGGAATGTCCGGGTACAAATGCATGACATTCCATGTGTTAGAAGGAGAGCCGATGAAGGCTCGAGTTGCATTGCATTGTGAGTCTCATCTCATAACATGACATGACATTATAAATTGTATATTCTTAGCCGGATGTTTGATTAATTGTTGAATTGCATGTGAATATTTCATATGCATCTGGGTTGGGAGGTAGCCTTTTTAGGAGATACCATATTAAGCGTAGCTCACCCTTTATGAGAATAACATTTCAGTGCATGACAAGCGCTGGTGTGATGGTTCTCACATGGGTCCGTGTTGAGAAGAAGCTGGAATATANATATCATGTAACAATTCCACAACCAACTAAGAAAATACATGAGATCACAATAACATCATTTTTCTACCCAACACAAAGAACTAAGGTTTCGAAATCCATTATAAAGAAAGTATTTAGGAAGAAANGTGTGATGGTTCTCACATGGGTCCGTGTTGAGAAGAAGCTGGAATATAGCTTTAAGCTGTATTTTTGTAAATCAATTGTGTAATTGATTTCGAATATGTAACGTTGTATAAAGGATTGTAAAATTAACTCATACGAATACATTTTTTGTAAAATTTGATGTTACATGAGTTTGGGTAAATGTTGTATGAGATTGGATGAGTTGAAATTAAAAAAGAATTGAATTGAAAGAAAATTGGGCTCTGCTATTGGTAGCACGTTGATTTGCTACGGGTAGCACGATTGTAGAGACCAGCTACTGGTATCTAGGTTCATAGCTACTATTAACTCGCTAGCAGTGGACCCAGCTATCGGTAGCTAGGTCCATAGCTAGCGGTAGCTTGTGGGAAGATGACTCAACTACCGGTAGTAAGTACACAAGCTATTAGTAGTTCTTCCAAAATTTTTAAAAATTTTAAATAACTTTGCCAAGCCATCGGGCCTCAAGCCCTTTTGTTCAAAAGATGTAAATGGAATAATATTGATAGCAAATTGATTGATATTAAACCTTGGAATGATCGTTTGATGACTTTGTTGGAACGAAAATCCCAAGAACTATTGACAGCTCGCATGTATTGTAACACCCCAAAACACACTCTGGACGACATTACATTTTAAAATCATTCATATCATGAGAGCACTAATATAATCCCTTAAGAAACAAGACTGCATTTGTCATCCACGAATATTTACAACATTATCCAAAAGAATAAGCCCAAGTTATGGCTATTACATCTCAAAAACTGAATTAAAGAAGCGCAGCAGAATAAACAAAAGAAGCTAGACTACACAATGTTCCAAAAGAATGTCCTAGTTTAGTACAAAAGAAAAGCAGGTCGTTCTATGCGTCCACCTCGGAATCCACACTCCCGTCCAGTGGAGTCTTCCAAATAGCGGGCTCCTCGACCCTTACGTCCTCCTTCTCAAGCGGGTAATCTGAAAAATATTAGCGATAGGGGGTGAGCACGAAGCTATGTAGAAAAATTCTCTCAAACTCATACAAGGTTTAGAAAAGCATTTAAAACAGTTAGTCTCAATTTTAACATAACATACATACATAATTTGAAATAAAGCAGTGACATTTAAAAAGGATCTCAAGTTTATTTAAAATCATTACTTAAATGAATAAACGAGCACCACATAAAAATAATAACTATTAATTGCCATAATCAATTCCCAACAATTCTTTCGGTAGGTGGCATACTTTATAGTAACCTCTACCCCCCTTTAGGTCACCTTTGATTCTCAAGCATCCTTACCGGAAATCACTTGAAAATGGATGAGCAATCTTACATAGAACCTCTCACCAATCACTACATTATTTCTCAATCATCCTTACCGGGAACCTCTTGGGAAGGGGTGAGCATCCTTTTAAAGAACCTCTCACTCATGTGCATCACAAACAACTCAATCAAGCATACAATTCCAACATTCATCTCAATTTACAAGCATCTTTCCAAAATTCTCAAAATATATCATGTAACAATTCCACAACCAACTAAGAAAATACATGAGATCACAATAACATCATTTTTCTACCCAACACAAAGAACTAAGGTTTCGAAATCCATTATAAAGAAAGTATTTAGGAAGAAAATACATTACTCTCTAAAAATTAGGGTTTTAAAACTAGAAAGGAGATTTCATGAGCATTAAACCCTATTTTGTTCAAAACATGTAATTCTTGCAAAAAGCCTAAGAGATGATGATTTCATAGCATATATATATATCATTGATAGCCAAAACATACATATATAAATACCCTAGCCTTAATGTAAGTGAATGAGAGAAAATTTCTACCTTGAATCCTTACCTTTAGTGTGAAGAACAAGAATATTTGATCTTGAATCACCCTTGAATCTCTTATTTTTCCCTTCCTTTCTTCCTCTCTAATGCTCTCTAGGGTTCCAAGAGATGTGGGGGTTTGAGGTGAGTGAAGGAAATGAGAGGATATGAGATGAAAATGAGTTTAAAACATAGCAGCCCCGAAAAACACTGTTTACAGGTTGTTTTGGATTTCTACAAATTTACGATTTTGCCACAAAGGATCTCCAATTTAATCCATATGACTACCCTAAGGTTTATATACGTTCCAGATTCATTTTTAATGTTATTTTAACCTAAAAATATTTATTTTTATGATTTATCTCAAAACTCAAGTCAACGTACACCCGAAATACTAAAGTTTCTATTTTACCCTTCCGAATTGGCTATTAATGAAGTTTTGCAATGTTTGCAAATAAAATGTGATAAATAGTGCTTCTTAAAGCCTTTTATACTTATTTGAAGCCTAAAAGTACTCATTATTCTTATATTTTGATTTAGGATGCAATTTGAGACATTAAATACAAAACGAAGCTAATTGGACTATTTCGACATTGTTTCGTTATCTGAGCATAACTCTCTGATCCAAGCTCCGATTGAGATGATTCAAGATGCTATGAAATGATAAGAAAGATATCTAAAAATTTTATGTTTTTCGGTTTGAGAGATATTGACTACATCAAGGCCTAAATCCGGCTTGAAGTTGCAGCCAGTGCACTGTTCACGTGCACTGTTTAAGCTAATTGGGCTGTCAAAACAGCCCATTGTTATCTGGGCATAACTCTCTCATCCGAGCTCCGATTGAGATGATTCAAGATGTTATGCAATGATAAGAAAGAGCTCTAAAACTTTCATGTTTTAATTTTTGAGAGATATTGACTGCGTCAAGGTCTAAATCGGACGTAAAGTTGCAGCCAGTGCACTGTTCACGTGCACTGTTCAAGCTAATTGGGCTATCAAAACAGCCCATCGTTATCTTGGAATAACTCTCTCATCTGAGCTCCGATAGAGATGATTCAAGATGATATGGAAGGATAAGAAAGAGCTCTAAAATTTTCATGTTTTGAGTTTTGAGAACTATTGATTGCATCAACGTCGAAATCGCGCTTGAAGTTGTAGCCCGAGCACTGTTCACGTGCACTGTTCATAGCCTGTCTTTGTCCTTTTTCCATTTCCAATCTATTTCTAAGCCAACCAAATCTATCTCAAACCTCTCCAACACATATTTCTACACTAAACCTATTTAACACAAGTTCTAGGACCTAAAATTCATATTTTCACTTATTAAAACCAAATTTCAACTATTATTTCTACTAACATTTTAAATCTCTATTTTTTCAATCTACCAAATTCAAACACACATCACTACATATATCCAAATTTTTTTAACACAATTATTTACTATATATCTATATACATATATAAAAGAAAATGCGGGGTGTTACAATCCACCCCCCTTAAAGAAAGTTTCGTCCTCGAAACTTACCTCAAGTAGCGAACAAATATGGATACTTCTCCCGCATTTCTTGCTCCGGTTTCCATGTAGCTTCCTCCACTCCATGGTGTTGCTACAAAATCTTCAACAATCTGATAACTTTGTTGCGAAGCACTTTTTCCTGGGCATCGAAAATTTCTACCGGTTGTTTTTCGTAAGTTGTTCCGTCTTAAATTTCAATCTCCTCCAAGTTCACGACTAGAGTTGCATCCGAGTGACACCTTCTCAACATGGACACGTGGAACACATCATGTACTCCGGATAGCTGGGCTAGTAGTCGAAGTTGATATGCCGCCTTACCTACCACTTTGATTACCTCAAACGGTCCGGTATATCTTGGTGCTAACTTCCCCTTCTTGCCGAATCGAAACACGCCTTTCTTGGGTGACACCTTGAGAAATACGTAGTCTCCCACCTTGAATTCTAAGGGTCTTCGTCTGTGGTCCGCATAGCTCTTCTGTCTACTTTGCGTCGTCCGTAGCCTCTCTCAGATGAGTTGAATCTTCTCTGTTTTTTCTCGAACAATGTCTGGTCCAAAAAAACTACTCTCGTCGGCTTCTAACCAACAGGTCGGTGATCGGCATGGTCTTCCATATAATGCTTCATACGGTGCCATCCCAATTCTTTCTTGATAGATGTTGTTGTAAGCAAACTCCACCAACGGTAAGTGGTCTCTCCAACTCCCCTTGAAGTCCAACGCGCAAGCGCATAACATATCCTCCACAATCTGTATTACCTTCTCGAATTGGCCATCCGTTTGGGGATAAAAAGCCGTACTGAAGTGTAACTCCGTCTCCATCGCTTGTTGTAGACTCTACAAGAATCTCGCCACAAACCTAAAGTCACGATCTGACACAATCGAGAGCGGAACGCCGTGTAACCTCACTATCTCACGGATATACAGCTGACTCAAAGTCTCGAATGTATCCGTGGTCTTCATACCCAAAAAGTGAGCGGACTTGGTGAGTCTATCCACAATCACCCACATTACATTATGCCCGCGCGACGTCCGTNCATGTTCCTCCTGAGTCTGTGAGTAAATCAATATGTCATCAATAAACACAATGACAAATTGATCGAGATAAGGCCAAAAGACTCTGTGCATCAAATCCATGATGGCTGCGGGGGCATTAGTCAATCTGAACGGCATCACCGTATACTCGAAATGACCATACCGGGTACAAAAAATAGTCTTAGAAATATCCTCATCCTTCATCCGCAGCTGATGATACGCCGTGCAAAGATTAATCTTAGAGTAATACTTCGAACCCTTTAACTGGTCAAATAAGTCATCAATTATTGGCAACAGATACGTATTCTTCACGGTAACCCGATTCAACCTCCGGTAATCCATGCACAAGTGTAGAGTCTCATCCATTTTCTTCACAATCGCCAACAAGTGATCCAACTGCTTCCTTAGCTCCTTCAACTCCAAAGGTGCCATCCGGTAGGGAGCAATGGATATGAGTTCGATTCCCGAATAGAGATCATTTTTGAACTCAATTTTCCTATGTGGCGGTAATCCGGGTAATTCCTCAGGAAAAACATCCAAAAACTCCGATACAATTAACACCACATCCGTATGGATTTTATCCCTATCATCTCCCATCAAGCTATCTAAGAAACTCAAATGACTTCCCAATTTTGCTTTTAAGAATCTACTACCCGTAGTAGAAAATGGATGAGAAGAATCTCGGTTATTCACAAAACTGAAAACAACTCCTCCCGGCAACTGAAATATAATCCGCTTGCAGAAACAATCCATTACTGCCCGAAAAGCAGACAACAAGTTCATCCCAAAAATCACATCATACCCCTTTATCTCTAAAGCAATCAAATTCACAATCAATTCGTGCTCCCCAATGCGAAGCACGCAATTCTTGCGAACTCGGCTAGTATCTAACTGTTCTCCCGTGGGTAAGCTAGTGTTCATAACATACTCTAGCTTCACGAAACTCAATCCCAAATCAAGTGCATATGTCGTGCGTACAAATGAGTGTGTTGCATCGGGGTCAAATAATATTCGGGCCCAAGAATTATAAATAAGGACGATACATTCCACAACGACATTGGCAATGTCCTCCTCCGGCTGAGTCAAAGCAAATACTTGCCCTTGGTTGGTGTCGCCGGGGGCTTGAGCTTATATCGGTCGCTGCAATGCAGGCCTCGGTGGTGGTGGTTGGGTTGCTGGTACCTATCTGGCAGTCTGGATAGGCCCCTAAGGTGGAAAAATTGGGCAATGCATCCGAATATGTCTCACACCTCCACATGCAAAGCAGGATTGTGGAGTAATACCGGCTCTGGTCTGAGTGTCTCCCTCTCCTCGGGCTGTCAAAAGTCGTTGTCCACCTGTCTGATCTGGGCGACGGTATGATGTTGGTCTCTGTGCCCCCTAGTGCTAGCACCTGTCCGGATCAAACCTCCTCTCGAGAAGCACTGTCATCGCTGGCTATCCTCTATGTCTCTCTCTACCAATGCAGCTTTGTCCATCAAGTTCCCAAAATCACGGATCCTGAGAGCCACCAACTTCTCCCTAATGATCGACCTCAAACCTTGCTCGAAGCGCTTGGCCCTGTCGATCTCAGTAGATATAAATCCCGTAGCGTAACAGGAGAACTCGTCGAACCACTACTCCTACTCAGCAACGATCATGCTACCCTGTCGTAGTGCAAGAAAATCCGCCTTCATTCAGTTTCTGACCGATTCAAGGAAGTACTTATCTTGAAAAAGTTGATCGAACTCTTTCCAAGTAAGTGTGTCGGTGTCCCTTCTCCTCTTTATGGCATCCCACCAATAGTCGGCTTCCCCCTCAAATAGGTAGGTCGCCAAACCAACTCTCAACTCCTCGGCAACTCCCATGCCGTCACAGATCTTCTTCACTCGGCGGATCCATCTATCCGCCTCCAAAGGATTGGAGCTCCCTTGGAAATTGGGTGGTCGTTGTCTTAAGAATTCCCGAAGAGCTATCATCCTTCGGTCTCCGTTCCCATTGCCCGGTACTTGAGCGAGAGGATGAGCTCCACCATTGTGGTTGTTGTTACCATTTTGGTTTTGTACCAAAGTGGTGAGCTCCCTCAAGCATTGGTAAATGCCTTGCATGGCTTCCGGAGGTGGTGGTGGTGGTGGATTCGCTTGACCTCCACGGCCACGCCCACGTCCGCGTCCCCGTCCTTGTTCGCCGTTCATCCTGCACATCAATTCATAACTTACTTCATGGATGTAAAGGACATCCTAAATATTAGGTTAAGCTGAGGCATAGAACGTGTATAAAATTTCACTCAAGGATTTGATTCACCCTAATCCTAAAGCTCTAGAGGTGATTCCATAACCTACAGCTCTCATCTAAGACCTAAAGTCTAAGCTCTGATACCAACTTTTAACACCCCAAAACACACCCTGGACGGCATTACTTTCTAAAATTATTCATATTATAAGAGCACTAATATAATTCCTTAAGAAACAAGACTGCATTTGTCATCCACCAATATTTACAACATTATCCAAAAGAATAAGCTCAAGTCATGGCTATTACATCTCAAAAATTAATTAAAGAAGCGCAGTGAAATAAATAAAAGAAGCTAGACTACACAATGTTCCAAAAAAATGTTCTAGTCTAATACAAAAGGAAAGGAGGTCGCTCTATGCGTCCATCTCGGGATCCACACTCCTGTCCAGTGGAGTCTCCCAAGTAGCAGGCTCCTCGACCCTTACGTCCTCCTCCTCAAACGGGTAATCTGAAAAATGATAGCGATAGGGAACGATCACGAATCTCTGTGAAAAAATTCTCCCAAACCCATACTAGGTTTAGAAATGCATTTAAAACGGTCAATCTCAATTTTAACATAACATAGATACATAATTTGAAATAAAGCAGTGACATTTAAAAAGAATCTCTAGTTTATGTAAAAACATTACTTAAATGAATAAACGAGCACCACATACAAATAATAACCATTAATTATCATAACTAATTTTCAACAATTCTTTCGGTAGGTGGCATACTCTATGGTAACCTCCACCCCCCTTTAAGTCACCTTTGATTCTCAAGCATCCTTACCAGGAACCTTTTGAAAATAGATGAGCAATCTTACATGAAATCTCTCACCAATCACTACATTATTTTTCAAGCATCCTTACCGGGAACATCTTGGGAAAGGGTGAGCATCCTTACAAGGAACCTCTCACTCATGTGCNAATTCTTTCGGTAGGTGGCATACTCTATGGTAACCTCCACCCCCCTTTAAGTCACCTTTGATTCTCAAGCATCCTTACCAGGAACCTCTTGAAAATAGATGAGCAATCTTACATGAAATCTCTCACCAATCACTAGATAATTTTTCAAGCATCCTTACCGGGAACATCTTGGGAAAGGGTGAGCATCCTTACAAGGAACCTCTCACTCATGTGCATCACAAACAACCCAATCAAGCATACAATTTCAACATTCATCTCAATTTACAAGCATCTATCCAAAATTTTCAAAATATATCATGTAACAATTTCACAACCAACTAAGAAAATACATGAGATCACAATAACATCTTTTTTCTACCTAACACAAAGCACTAAGGTTTCGAAATCCTTAATAAAGAAAGCATTTAGGAAGAAATACATCTCTCTCCAAAAATTAGGGTTTTAAAACTACAAAGAAGATTTCATGGGTATTAAACCCTATTTTGTTCAAAACATGTAATCCTTGAAAAAAGCCTAAGAGAGAATGATTCCATAGCATATATATACCATTGATAGTCAAAACATACATATATAAATACCCTAGCTTCAATGTAAGTGAATGAGAGAAAACCCCTACCTTGAATCCTTAGCTTTGGTGTAAAAAACAAGAATATTTAATCTTGAATCACCCTTGAATCTCTTGTTTTTCCTTCCTTTCTTCCTCTCTAATGCTATCTAGGATTCCAAGAGGTGTGGGGGTGTGAGGGGAGTGAAGGAAATGAGAGCAAATGAGATGAAAATGAGTTTAAAACATAGCAGCCTCGAAAAACACTGTTCACAGGCTATTTTGGGTTTCTCCAAATTTACGATTTTGTCACTAAGAATCTCTAATTTGATCCATATAACTACCCTAAGGTTTGTTGATGTTCCAGATTAATTTTTAATGTTATTTTAATGTAAAAATATTTATTTTTATGATTTATCTCAAAACACAAGTCAACGTACACCCGAAACACTAAAGTTTCTATTTTACCCATCTGAATCGGCTATTAATGAAGTTTTGCGATATTTGCAAATAAAAGGTGATAAGGGGTGCTTTTTAAAGCGTTTTATACTTATTTTAAGCCTAAAAGTACTCATTATTCTTATATTTTGATTTAGGATGCAAATTGAGACATTAAATGCAAAACGAAACTAATTGGACTATTTTGACATTATTTCGTTATCTGAGCATAACTCTCTCATCCGAGCTCCAATTGAGATGATTCAAGATGCTATGGAATGATAAGAAATAGCTCTAAAACTTTTATGTTTTTCATTTTGAGAGATATTGACTGCAACAAGGTCTAAATTAGGCTTGAAGTTGCAGCCAGTGCACTGTTCACATGCACTGTTCAAGCTAATTTGACAGCCCATCGTTATCTGGGCATAACTCTCTCATCTGAGCTCCGATTGAGATGTTTCAAGATGGTATGGAATGATAAGAAATAGCTCTAAAACGTTCATATTTTAAGTTGTGAGAGATATTGACTGCATTAAGTTCTAAATCGGACTTGAAGTTGCAGACAGTGCACTGTTCAAGCTAATTGGGCTGTCAAAACAGCCCATCGTTATTTAGGCATAACTCTCTCATCCAAGCTCCGATTGAGATGATTCAAGATTATGTAGAATGATAAGGAAGAGCTCTAAAACTTTTATTTTTTGAGTTTTGAGAGCTATTGACTGCATCAAGGTCAAAATCGTTCTTGAAGTTGCAGCCAATGCACTGTTCACGTGCACTGTTCACAGCCTGTCTTTGTCCCTTTTTCATTTTCAATCCATTCCTAAGCCAACCAAATTCATCCCAAACCTCTCCAACACATATTTCTACATCAAACCTATTTAATACAAGTTCTAGGACCAAAAATTTTATATTTTCACTTATTAAAACCAAATTTCAACTATTATTTCCACTAACATTGTAAATCTCTACTTTTCCAATCTTCCAAATTCAAACACACATCACTACATATATCCACATTTTTTTACCACAATTATTTACTATATATCTATATACATATATAAAAGAAAATGCGGGGTGTTACATGTATTGAATACCAAAAATTTTCCTTTAAAACCCTATAAGAAAAAATTAGGGTTTACTTTCAAGATAGCTCAGGATTGATCTTATCTCAGCACAGACACAGAACCTAACATTGAACACGGAAGACAACTCGACAAACCTCACAGCCTTCTGTCATATATTCGCCAATGTCAGAATCTGGATGCAGTGTGGGTTGCCATAACCTCTAAACTCCTGCTCTCCCTTTCAGCTTCTCTCAAAAACATGAGTAAAAAATAGATGTTGATTTAGAGAGCCTAGACATCTATATATAGGCTACGACAGAAATCCCTTCAATTCTTGAACGTCGGCAGACAAATTTTTTTGGCGGACTACCTGATTCAATTGGCAATCTAAAATCCCTACACTCTTTATTTCTCTATAGATGCAGATTCTCAGGACACATTCCAGCATCACTTGGCAACCTTACCCAAATCATTTCATTGGACCTCTCCACTAACAACTTCATTGTTAAGTTCCCATCTTCACTTTCAAACCTTGAGCAGCTCATTTATTTACATTTGGAAGACAACCGTTTCGAAGGCTCAATCGAAAGTGTTTTTCTAAATCTAAAAAATCTCGAGGTCATAAATCTCAATAATAATAAGTTTAATGGGTCTATCAAATCATTTTTTTCAAATGCTGTCAAATGCTATCTTTTGGTTTTATTTTTGGTGTTTTTTGACATCATTGGTTGCGAATATTATATTTCTGTAATGATTAAATTGTCTGAATCCACTTTCTTCAATTCAAATGTTTGACGACGTTTTGTTGTTTTGTTCCTACTTAAGAGTTGAGGGCTATTTTCTTGGGTACGAAGAAGGTAATTTGCCGAGGTTAACAGTTTTTTTGGTAATGATTTTTTTTGTTGGTCGGATTACAATAAAAAAGTTAAAATCGACTCTAAAAGTGAGGGTCGATCCCAAATATTTTTTAGGATTGATCCTGAACACCTTAATTCTTATTTATAGGGCATTCAGTACGACACTAAAAACGTAAAACTTATTTTGGTACTGTAGTCTGTTCCTAGTGTTTGTTTCCAGAACAGTCCACCTCGATCATCCTTCGGTCCAAAACAGTCCTAAGGAAGACGCACCAATCTGTCAAATTTGCAACGAACGCAATCATAACACTCTCAAGTGCTTCAACATATTCAACCACTCGTATTCTTTTGATAGTACTCCTCAAGCACTTGCTACTATTACGGTTACCAATTCCCAAGATTTTGCCCTGTTCCTCGAGACCAAAGTAACTGATCATATTATGGGTAACCTAGGTAATCTCACTTTTATTTATTCTTATCATGGCCCTGAGGGTGTTATGGTTGGGAATGGCCACACCTTGCCTATTACCCACATTGGTCAAGCATCTATTGGTACTGGTCCTTCCTCAATCAAACTGAATATTGTTTGCTGGTACCTGACATAAAGAAGGATTTGTTATTCGTTGGTGAACATAGTTCTGATTTTCCTCTATCTTTTACATTTGATGGTGTTGGAATATATGTAGCTGATAATTAAGTCATAGTTGGACGGTAGGGGTGGAGTCAAAAATTTTGCTTAATTATGCACCCTAATTTTGTTCTTTCTAACCAATCACACTATATAATATATTTATATTTATTATATCACATTTGATGCATGAATTCCAATTAACATAAAAAATACCAATAAATAATGCATATTGTATATGTACAAAAAATGACTAATTATCACCATCGTAACAAATTGAGCTAATTGTTATTTTGTATAAAAAAAATATCAGTTTTTCACTAACAATCTATTAAATTTATTCAATAAATAATGTTCTAAACACACTGATATATTAACATAGTAAAATTATTAAACTAAAATTTAAGAGCTAAACATAGTAAAAAAATTTAAAATCAATTGACACGTAGCAAAGACTATAATTAATACTTAAATTAAAATAGTGGCAATTTCTCGTAAAAAAAAAAAGTTAAATGAAGGTTAATTGCAGGAACTTTCACTTGTAAAAATTCATAAATAATAAAATTAAGATCATCTCGAGAAAGCCTTAATAAAATAAAAAATTTGTGTCATTGTTCTATTTTCCTTTACAATACTGCTCAACATTATCTATATGACTACAAGTATTACAGAAAAATCTAAAAATTCATACCATATCCATAAAAAAGTGAGAAGATATAATATATCATGATCAATTGACTACTCAATCAATTAAGAAAATTAGTTCGATGTCATATTTCAACAATTTGAAATCTATCCCAAGTTTTGGGGATCAATCTTAACTCAATTGTATTGAGTCGCAACTTAACATGATTAAGTTTTAAGTTTTTGTACAACACTCAGATTTCAACAATATGAACCTAAAGTTTTTTTTTTTGTTTTATATGGGCTTGGTTTTTTAATTTTTTTGGGGTGGAGTTGGTGGGCCTAGTATTTTTGTCGTTAGTTTCACATGGACACAAGTGATATATTATATATATATATAGGTAATAAAAAAAATTGAGGGGGGGCACTTCCCACCCTAAACCATACATGGCTCTCCCTATGATTGGTGGTTAAATCCGAAATATATAAAATTTTAATTCGTTGGCTAAATATTGTATTATTCATGTCATATATCATAGATGTATTTTTTTATAAAATTATTATGAATTAAATATTATTTATAACGGTACATAAATACATATATATTACATTGATTGGATGTTTGAGTTAGATTTTTTCTAGTCAGCATGAGTGACTTAGATAAAGGGACTCATCAAGTAGTGAAAGACTAGTCAAGACAATTAATCATACTTGGAGTGTTTTTAGCATTCTTTGACTATAGGGAGTTGACGAAATATTGGTAGAGTTAAGGAAATACTTGTGGATATGGAGACTAATAAGGTGAGTGGTAATGAGTAGTTGATACATCCTCCACTATAAATAAGACTTTCTTTATACAAAGAGTACCACCAGTGATAAACATCAAGTTTAGACGAAACCCATTACAGGGGAAATCTTAACTCTATTGCATTCATATTAAAGAGAGTTTTTACCTCTCAAAGGCTAGTTCCCAATTTATCAAATTATTAAATCCTATTTTGCAAATTCCTACAGATGGTATTGGTTTTTTAATAAAAGACTTGATCACCAACCTGGTGGTGGTGAAGGGGAGTAAACACGGTGGACTTTATGCTCTTGATGGTGTTCAATAGCTCTCTTCTCCAATCGCCTTCGAAAAGTTGATATTGGCACCATCAGCTTGGACATCCCCCTCAAACAATCATTGATCATTTGCAGTCTAGAAAGTGTATTGCTTTTTTTTCCATGAATAAAATTCCCCAAGTTTGTAATAGTTGTCTGTTGAGTGCTCAATATTACATTATTTTATTCCCCAAGTTTGTAATAGTTGTCTGTTGAGTGCTCAATATTACATTATTTTATAACTTAAACATATTCACTTTAAGCTTACTACCAAACTAACTTGCTTCACTTGGTGTGTTTTGTGTTTTATCATTTGATTTATGTGTTTACTCGTATTTAGGTGTAAATGTGGACATTAAGCATTGATAGGATGGCAAAGGGACAAGTTGGTATTAAGTTTGCTCGTGACAAGATGAAGTTGTGAACCCTAGAAGTTATTTTGAAGAAAAGAAAAGTTCTACTGGTAGGTATTATATCGATAGGAATGTAGAAAAAGAAAAGTTGTACCGATAGGAAGTCAGTTTTATCGGTAGCTTGAAGTACAGAAGATTAGTGCAGAAATTTTACCGATAGGTGGTACATGTTCTACCAATAGAAAAAATCCTAGTACTTTGTCAAGAGAAGTCCTACCAATAGGTGAATGATGTTCTATCTATAGAAAAAACCACATAAGTTTCACAGATTTTTTTAGACAAAGTTCTACCAATAGTTTTCACTGTTAAACCAGGAGGTCATGCTGTAGAAGGAGTTGTTACCAGTAGGTAAAGACAGATTTTCACAGAAAACTCAATTAAAGATCAGATTTTGCCATATCTTTTAGGCTTTCTCAACCAATTGAAGAATGAGATAATTTTGGGATAAATATATATCAAAAGTTTGAAGATTCTCACTCCAATCATAATAAATAAAAGGCTCTATGAGGAATATATGAAGCTTCTTTTGCCTTCTTTTAGTTTTTCTCTGTTTTCCTACGTTTGGAGAGTGGTAGGGTTTTGTTCTATAGAGCTTTGTTGCTATCCTTTCTTTTAAGTTATGTTCTTTCAATTGTTCTAAGCAATCATACATTCGTTTGTCTTTAATTTCAATATTTGTTATTTTAGTTTAGTTTCCAATACAAGCAATTATTTTCAAGTCAATCTTTACTTTTCTAAATTTAATTATATCTTCGTCAACATCATTTTTTATTTATATTATCATGAGTGAGTAGTATTTTTCTGGATAATCTGAGGAACGACTCTCAACCTATGAACTAGGGTTTATGCTCTAAATTAGGGTTTATGTTTTGAACAAGGTAGCTCCTATGGGTTTATGTGATTGTTTGAATAAGATATGCTTTCAAAAACCTAATTGGTTTGCAGTATAGATAATTAGGGATGTTTTCTACAACATTTAGGCTACTGATTTTTTCATAATAGACTGTCTTTCAATTTCTATTATTGATTTTTTTCAAAGTTTTTAGTTGAAAATCATCCGTCTATACTAGTTTGAATATGAGAGCAGATGAGTTATAGATTTGGAGCAAAAATTCTTATTCATAGGCGGAATGAATTCTGAACATTATCTAGTTTTTCTAATTATTGAATTTCATTTTCATTAGTAGTTAATTTCCAAACTCTCAAATTTCAAAGATTTTTTTTTAAAATTTTCCATCACCTTGGACTTCTACCCAAGTTACTACATGATACTATTCTTTTACGCTTGGGAACACTCATGAAACTACAACCTTTAAAGAGCAGACATTTTTGGCACTGCTACTGGGGAACAGTTAACGGTAATCTATGGCGATACAGAGGTATTCAAGCAAGTCTTGTGATTTTCATCACAAGCCCAAGTGCTATGTTGTAATTTATTTCTTGCTTGTTTGCAATTTTAAATTTTTAGGTTTAGTAGATTTGCATGTGAGGTAGAGATCAAGTAAACCGACTTGTTAGACTTAGACATGACTTACCACCACTTTTAGGTATGGTTGCTCAGAATAACCACTATGACATTATTTCACCCAATATTTTGTCAGCAGGGGATAATGGTGGAAATAATCCGATTATAGTTCCACTTGGTCGGACTACGAAGGATTATCTTCAACCTAACCGTTCTTCCACATTGTCGTGCATTGTATTCCCTATGCAAGCACACCAACTTATTGTTAAACCAGGAATGCTTCAATTGTTCCCTCAATTCCATGGTATGGGAAGTGAAAACTACTATCTCCATCTCATGGAATTTGAGGAAGTAGTTAGTATATTCTTGGAATAGAACGTGTGTGAGAAATAGAGATATGCAGATACGGACCAGTCATCAGACTAGTGATGAGAAGAGATGAGGTCAATCATCGAGCTAGTGATAACAAGCGACAAGGTCAGTTACCAGGCTAATGGTAACAAACATGAGATTTAGTCTAGCTATCTAGCTAAAGATAACAAATGTATTTGAAACTAAGTGTGTGTGAGTGTTTGTGCTATAAATGTTTTTTCATTTATAAAGTTATTTATGAAAATGAGTGGGTATTTGAGTTGTAAATGTCTTTACATTTATAAAAATATTTTTAAAAATGAGATCATTCTTTTTAAATGATTATGTGTGAGTAACTAGGGTAAAATTTGTTATACTTATGTATATATCAAAGTTTATTTCTTGTATATAAACTGTTGGACTTATTTTCACACATTAGAAGTGATTGCTATTTACAGGTCGTTGTGCTCATAAAAATATTTAACATTTTTTTAGGTTAAGGTCAGGGTACGGAGTAAGTCTTGCAATAAACAAGAAATTAGAGGGCTTGAGGAATTGTCTTAAGTAGGTCCTCAGAAATAAGTCTCATTTATGGATTTGAGACACTATATTTAATTATTTTGAGAGTGATGTTATTTAAATTTTGAGCTTGTATACCTTAAGGTTTGGTAATGGAATTACTTGTAGTTTATTAATAGCGTTGGAATATATTTAGTTTATTCCTATGGTATTCATAAGGTATATGAGCAGGATCACTTTGTTAGTTGCATGCTGCTACATTTTGCATTTAATATGCACAAGGGTTTGTTGGTTAAGGCCTTGGTGGCCAGTCCATAACCCACCTTCTGTAGTATGGGGTGGGGGTGTGACACTAAGAATGCAAGTAGTGGAGGAAGAGAGTTGAACTAGAAGATTGCTGAAAAGAAGTAGAAAGATAATCTGTAGACATAATATATAGTGCAACTGGACATACTTGCTCCGTCTGGATGCACCTTAGCCGCTTGGTTAAATCAAATTTCTCTTTTCCATATTCTTAGATATGTTTACCTATTCTGCTCCACATGGATTTAACTCGGAGTTAGCAAAAATTTATTACTTTTTAATCATCTGCACTTGGGTGATGGTATCAAGCAACCATCCACGTTGATTTGGAGCAAAAACTTTAGTTGATTATTTGATGTGTAGTAAATATTTATCTCTAACAAATGTGCCCATGACTACCCTGAATAAGGGATACATACAACAACTATTTGGCTTAACGATGGCTATATTTTAGGGTTAGGGTTTGTTTAGCTATGAAGAAGAGGGATAAAAGGCAGGTCAGGGAATTGGAAATATTGTTCACATTGAATCATATTAAAAAGGCAAAGGCTCTGGCTTAAATGCAAATTAAGAGGGGTGGGGGTGGCTATAAAGTTTAGTTATAAAGAAGAGGAAAAAAAGGCAGGTAAGGGAATTGGAAAGATTGTTCACAATGAATCATATTAGCAAATTAAACCATTGATTTTAAATTACTTACATAAATTGTTATTTTTGTTGAAGATTCTTTTTTCTTTTTTCTGTTTTCTTTTTCATTTATTGAAAAAGCACTGCACTTCGTTATGGTGAAAATTCGACAACTTGTGTGAAAAATAGGAAGTAACTCTAATGGAGATCAACATATAGAGCCTCTAACATCTTAGCTGGACCAATATTATTTAAAATAATCCAAAGCCTAACCCATAGCAGGTGCCACTTCACCTATTTTAGCTACAAACAGGGACCATTCTCAAGTGTTCGAGTTTACGTTTGGGTAATGTTAAACTCACCAAATAAAAAGATAAAAAAAGAGAGATCAAATGAT
Organism: Ilex paraguariensis; assembly: GCA_963454935.2. Lineage (NCBI taxonomy): Eukaryota > Viridiplantae > Streptophyta > Magnoliopsida > Aquifoliales > Aquifoliaceae > Ilex > Ilex paraguariensis. The sequence goes on from CAUOFW020000981.1 coordinate 1,016,693, forward strand.
GCAGTACTGATGTGGTAGTTTTCCATTCATTTAAATTTAATTTTGTTTACTATGTCAACGCTATATCTTTTGATTTTTATTTTCAGTCTAATTTTTTTATTGGTCTAACATTACCCTTTTGGATCTGGGGTGGGGGATACAAAATGTATAAGGGGTGAGCAAATGTAGAGACCCAGGGGCATGGCCTCCTCACTTCTCCAAATTAGGAGTGTTAATCAAGCCAAGTTTTGTTAGTTTAAGTTTAAACCTGTTGAACTCATTTTTTTAAACAAATCTAAAAAATTATTTACGTTCAACTTGTTTAAAAAATAAGCAAGTCTGAACCCAAATAGTTCGACTATTTTACATAAAAAAGAGTCAAGCTAAGTGAGTTCGAGCCGAGACTTATAGACTTATTTTTCTAAACGAACCTAAAAAATTGTTCAACCTAAACTCGATTAGAATACGAGTTGAGTTTGAGCTGAGTCCTTTCCTAGCCGAGTCCTATCCTGGCCAAGCGTCTCGATTAACACCCCAACCCCAAATTACCTTTTGACCACTTAAGTTTAGCAAAAAAAATATGGCATGGCCCCATCAATTCTTTGTCATATCTATTATGCCCATTTAAATTGCCATCTACTCAAACCGCCAAGGTCGAAATATATATAGTTATAACTTGTGCAAAATATGAATTAAGAGGGCATAAAGAAAAAAGAAGATACCTTTGCTGTTGAAGAGATCTGCAAGTAAAGGGAAAAACAACCAACGACTGCCACCAATTGTTTTAATTTTGCATAATATTTTAGAAATTCTCTAGAATCGGCCAGCTTTTAAGTATATATGTTCAAAATTCTTTTTCAAAACAATCATCTTATAAATCAACTTCAAGCAACTAATAGATCAATATGCAATTTGCAAAAACATTCACGAGGGTATCGTAATTATCGAGAATGAGGGTCCTTCTATACAAAAAAGCTCGAAATGAAATTTTCAGATTTTTTTTTTTTTTCGTTCATGGTAACGGGTGTCCAAGTCAATTTATTTTCACCTCAACTAATCTCCTATCTAGTCCGATCAAAAGTAGACTATTTATACCAAGACTAAGATATTCATGAGAGATTTCATAATTTGGCCCCAAAAGATCGTCGAAATTCAAATTTGGGATATCTGAGTTACAACTCGTCTCCGTTACTACTTAATCTACCATTGAAGAGAAATTTTTTAGATGTTTGTGGCCGGAGGTAAGTCCCCCTCCTTCCTTTTATTTGAAGTAAGACTAAACTTTAACTGCGCATTTGAAGTAGGTAGGGACCATATTAGTACCATTAGCTAGGGGTTTCTAACTGACCTACTTTCCTAGATCATTTTATTTTCTTCTTATTTTTTTCTGGTTTTTTTTTTTGGAATAAATAAATATATTTTCTCTGATGCAGAGATACAAAATAAATTAATTGATCTCAATGGCACTGAATATTGCACAGATTAGTTTACGGTCGAACAAAAGTAGAGGCATAAACTCCATGTTCTAAGTTTAAATCTTATTTTTCATATAACGCACAAGTTTAATTGGTCAATGTGATTTGTGGATAATTCTATACANCCTCACCCTCCCCATCCCCATCACCATTACCTTCTGGTGCATTGCAACCTCCACCATCACCATCTCCAACACCGTTGCCTCCTAGCCTAGCGAAATCTCCACCCTTATCGTCACCATCACCATCTCCTACTAGCGTATCCCAATCTCCACCATCACCATCTCCAACACCGTTGCCTCCTAGACTACCTATATCTCCACCCTTGCCAACACCATCCCCATCACCACTACCTACTGACCCACCAAAATCTCCACCCCTGTCATCACCAGTTCCATNACCAAAGGATAAGGCTATGATACCACTGCGGTGACCATTGATTATATAATACAATATGAGAACTTACACTTGACATGTTTTTACTGGGACAAAAAGATTAGTAACGGGCCTAATTTTTGATTAGCTGTTTAATTTTTGATATAATGCAATAACCAAAGATTAGCTGTTTAATTTTTGATATGGTGCTGGTTTTGTTTTTTCTTTTGAGATACCTAAACTCATCCTAGTAATTGAAATGGGTAGAAACTTTGTAAATTTCATTAAATAAGTGTCTCTCTGTGGCCACTATAAATAAGGGTTTGCCTCTCCTCTAGTTCTCCATCAAGCAGCCCTCATACCTTACTTCCCAGTGTTTCCACATATGGAAAAGCCTGTTTGGTCGAAGCCGCTTTGGCCACCAATGGCACTATACACCTTAGTCATCTGCTTGATGGCCATGAATGTGGCAGCTACACTGCCTATCCTGCTGCCGCCTACTGAGTATGGGCCGATTCATTTTCCACCTTTTCCTTTCCATCAGATGTCACCGCCTCCACCTTATAGCTTCAAATCACCACCACCACCACCACCACCACCACCTTCTACTTTGAAATTTCCACCACCGCCACCTTCTATTTTGAAATCTCCACCACCGCCACCTTCTATTTTGAAATCTCCACCACCACCACCTTCTATTTTGAAATCTCCACCACCGCCACCTTCTATTTTGAAATCTCCACCACCACCACCTTCTATTTTGAAATCTCCACCACCGCCACCTTCTATTTTGAAATCTCCACCACCACCACCTTCTATTTTGAAATCTCCACCACCGCCACCTTCTATTTTGAAATCTCCACCACCACCACCTTCTATTTTGAAATCTCCACCACCGCCACCTTCTATTTTGAAATCTCCACCACCACCACCTTCTATTTTGAAATCTCCACCACCGCCACCTTCTATTTTGAAATCTCCACCACCACCACCTTCTATTTTGAAATCTCCACCACCGCCACCTTCTATTTTGAAATCTCCACCACCACCACCTTCTATTTTGAAATCTCCACCACCGCCACCTTCTATTTTGAAATCTCCACCACCACCACCTTCTATTTTGAAATCTCCACCACCGCCACCTTCTATTTTGAAATCTCCACCACCACCACCTTCTATTTTGAAATCTCCACCACCGCCACCTTCTATTTTGAAATCTCCACCACCACCACCTTCTATTTTGAAATCTCCACCACCGCCACCTTCTATTTTGAAATCTCCACCACCACCACCTTCTATTTTGAAATCTCCACCACCGCCACCTTCTATTTTGAAATCTCCACCACCACCACCTTCTATTTTGAAATCTCCACCACCGCCACCTTCTATTTTGAAATCTCCACCACCACCACCTTCTATTTTGAAATCTCCACCACCGCCACCTTCTATTTTGAAATCTCCACCACCACCAGCACCTTCTATTTTGACACCACCACCTCCTATTTTGAAATCACCACCCCCACCACCATCACCTTGCATTGTGACACCACCACCACCTCCTATTTTGAAATCCCCACCCCCACCGCTTTTCCCGTCGCCATCTCCATCACCAACATTACCTCCTACCATATCCAAATCTCCACCATCACCATCACCATCTTCATCGCCTTTTCCTCCTATCCCACCGAAATCTCCACCCTTTCCATCACCTTTACCTCCTAAACTACCCATATCTCCATCCTCGCCATCACCATCTCCATCGCCATTACNCATATACCATACTAATGTTGAGGTTATCGTATAGTATGAGATCTAGCATTAGATATAAAATATAATATTTAATTAATCAAACAAAACATAAATAAAATAGAAAGAGTTGGTTTACGAGTATGTTGGTCTCCACAAAAGATTTTCTCCTATGATCTGTAGTCACAATCCTTTGACAGAGTAATCTCAGGCGACTATTTGATGTTGTGTTCAATTGTCTTGTTTAAGGACTTCCTTAAATGACGATAATCGACAGATTAAAAGCAAGTAATATGACAAAATAAGAGATTAACTAAAAGAAAGACACTTTTATTAATATTTGAAAGATTTATGGGTTACAACAAATTGATAAATCAGCCTCAAGCACTAAGTCTATCCTAAAACTAACAAAAAATTAGGGGCGGATCTATGTGTGGGCCAGGGGCACAAGCTAACCCTTAAAATTTTTTTCTTAATATTANCCTAAATCTCCACCTTCGCCGTCACCATCCCCATCACCATCACCTCTTGGTGTATCACAATCTCCACCATCTCCATCATCAATACCTCCTAACCCACCAAAATCTTCACCCTTGCCATCACCAGTTCCATCACAACCGCCTTCTAATCTACCCAAATCTCCACCCTCACCATCTCCATCTCCATCACCAACACCTCGTGGCACAACCCAACCTCCACCATTNGTTTCAATTAGATTCTAGTAGTATTATTACCCTTACTTCTTAATTTTTTATTTGATTGCTTTACGGTCATGGGTCTTTTGTGTGTTTGATCGCGTCTCTTTCTTGTAATTAATGTCTCTNCTAGCTCCTGGCCAACCAAAATCTCCACCCTCACCCTCACCATCTCAATCACCATTGCCTCCAGGAGTATCCCCATCTCCACGCTCACCATCTCCATCGCTGTTGCCTATTAACCCATTAAACACTTCACCCTCATCCTCACCTTCTCCATCACCATCATCTCCTAACCTACCCAAATCTCCACCATCGCCATCTCCAACACCGTTGCCTCCTAGCCTGCCGAAATATCCACCCTTGTTGCCGCCATCTTCGTCACCATTTCCTCTTGGCGTAACCCAATATCCACCATCTCCGTCTCCAACACCGTTACCTCCAAGAGTACCTNTGAAACCCCTTTGAATGTCAAGTGACATTTTCAACAACAGTGAATAATTGGCACGGTAAATAAGGGAGCAGTAATCATCGTGACCCTTCTTCTTTCGCAAATTTGAAATTAGAATAGAATTTGTACAGATTCTCCATTTAGTAACTNTTCCGACTTATCTAGATTTTCACCCTCCCCCTCACCCTCCCCATCCCCATCACCATTACCTTCTGGTGCATTGCAACCTCCACCATCACCATCTCCAACACCGTTGCCTCCTAGCCTTGNTCACCCTAGTGAAAATCAACAGTGATTTTTTCAAAGAAACGAGGAAGAGCAAAAGAAAAATCCCGGAGTTTTGGTGTCGTGTAATTGTTCGCCGTCATCAAAAATGTTTTTTACTAGACATTGAAATTCGCCTACGGGTTTCGTTTCTAAATTTTATCGGTTATTTGAAAAAACCAAAACCAAAACTAAAATTAGAAAACCCTAATTTGAGAGATGAAAAGTATAAAGTTGAATTCGTTTATATTGAATGAATATATCAAAAATTGAAATTTTTTAAAAACAAATTTTAAACAATTACAATAATTTTTTGTTATGTAACAGTGTGGAGCAACTATACTAAGATTTAAGAGATTTCATATTTATCTTTGGTAACTATTGGGGGTTACACTCGGAAAATGAAACACACAAAGGTAAGAGTTTTTTTTTTTTTTTTTCAGTTCAGTTTTGTTTGTTTGATAAAATCCCAATTCATGTTTTGTTAAAAGAAAATAATAAAATTTCAATTCTTATATGATGAATGCATGTGTAAAAATTAAAAATCTTTAAAGTTAATAGGTAAACAGTTACAGATTTTTTGTTAATTGTTATTATTTTATTTTTTTTGAATGAATCAATTGGAATAAATTTTATTGTCATTATTATAAATTTTAGTTTCAGTAATGGTATGTTTGTTGTAACTGTATTAGTATCTATAAGGGTTTGTTTGTTTAACGGGAGAATAGTAGAAAATAGAAGAAAGATAAAATTTTTAAAATTTTCATATGTTTGGTTAGCATTAAAAAGAAAATGGTAGCAAAAATAATTTTCTTTCATGTTTGAATTTTCTCACAAATAACTTTTTTTAATTGTAAAAAACATAAAGAAATACAAGAAAGTTGTGATCTATAACTAACTTTTTATTTATCCTTGATTTTTCTTAAAATATTTTATTAGTTATAAATTACAAAAAATATTGGTATGAATTTGATTAATCATATAATTTGGCTCAAAGACCTTTCTGTTGGTGATTGTTCTAGAATTAGGTTTTGACCCACTTTTTAAAAAAATTTTAACTTTCACTTATAATTACATATTTGTTTTCCTTTATAAACCGATTTCATATCATTAAAGGTAGTTTAGACAATTATAAAAAATTTCTTATACCTTTCCTTTCTTTCAAATACTAGAATGAAATTGTTTTTAGAATTTTCTCATAAATTTTTCATTCTAACCAAATACATGTATGAAAATATATTTTCTATCATTTTCTTTTCTTTCACTTCTCTTTCTATCATTTTCACTTTCCATTATTTTTTCTCTTCCTAATCAAACGGACCCTAAATTTCAGTTCTAAGACATTGCACTCTTTTAGAGGAGACATATCGAGTACCTATTTGTTGAGGTGTTATTAAATTTTAATTTTTATCGGCTCGCTTAAAAACATGGTTTATAGAAAAGAATTTTTCATTTTCAAGCTCAAACGTGGATAACTAAGGATATAATTTTTCAAAAGAAATGAACAAGGCTTCAAATAATGTCACAAATGGTCTGAGATCATTTTCTAGACTGCAACTCATACATAACTCTCACATGAATTTGTGAGGGGTATTGTCAACATATTACTCAATTAGTGCTAATCAAATCATAGATAATGAGACTATTCAAGGAATTCAAGCTAAATTGAAATTATTAGTTGAGTAAATGTTTAAAATCTCTCCAAGGAAGATGGGCTCAAAAACTACACAAGGTATCTACATCTTCACTATATATGTAAACTTCCAAAGAACCACATTATTTCAAAGGATTTTTGAAGAATAGTAGAACACAATGTGTGTAAAATGATAAGTTTCCAAGAAACAATATAGGAATAGCACACAAGAAAAGCATAAAATTCCCCTATGAGCTATTTAGGGTTACACCTACAAGTAGGTAGAGTAGCAAAACAATCTCAACATGATTTTCATGTAATATTTTATCCTAACATAAAATTGTAGATAAAATATATTTCAAGATAAACCACAATAATGTTAACAAAAACATTCCTACTTAATATCCAAAAGCACTCCAAACTAACAAAAATTTAAAAGTAACAGAAATTTGAAGTTAATCCAAATCAACAAGAAACTAAATAAACCAAATAACAAAATTACTGTACCATGCAAAAACTAAATTGTTTACATACATAGAAAGATAGACAATAGAAGGGTTTCAAAAGAACTAGGCCAAGCCTGTGCTGAAGGTAACGGTCCTTCAACTATCTTTCACAGGCAACTAAGAATGTTCTTCTAACTTGCTTGAATCTCTCTCTAAGTTGCTTCAAATTATCCCTTTCTTACCTCCAGACTCACTAGTATCTGTCTGTCAGTCCTCTCATCCAATGGTGGCTAGTCGTGTTGGTCATATTGTTGTGCTTCTTCCTCATTCTCTCCTACTCCTTGATGTGCTAGCTGAGCTTCTAGTGGTCCTCCTTGAATCTTTTTCAATGAAGTGGCATTCAAATGTGCCAATGTAACAAAACCTGTAAAACCCGAAAAAAATTGAATTTTATGATAAAGGGCAAAACTGTAATTAGCCGTTACGGTATGGGTTAAAAATCCAATTTTTTCTAGAACTTAGATGACGAAATTGACCTCACCTTTGGATTCTCCTACGAAATCTAGTTACTCAGTTACTTTTCGTTGAATTCCAAAACAGTCAAATTTTTTGTGATTTACAACACATTCAGTTGTTGCTTGACAAAAATAAATGCGATCGAGAATTAATTTAAAAACATAGAAAATAATTTAAAGTTAGTTCAAACTAAATATTTTGAACATAACATGAAACAATATTTAATTGATTTAGGATAAAACCGGATCAAGAAAAGAAGGGACGTGTGGCGCATTATGGGTCAAATATCCTATGGGTCTAAAAAGGAAGAAAAATCATATTTTTCTCCCATTTTGGCTGCTAATTTTCGATAGAGAAAGAGAGAGAAATTCAAGGGTTCTTCCTCCTTCTTTTTGTGATCTAGGGTCAACTGTTCATCAAAATGCTTCAAGTCAAGAACTAAAGTTGATCTACGCAACGAAAACCACGACTACGGACCAAAAATGGCAGGTTTCGTCGAGGTCTCAAAGAAGGGATTTTTGAAAATCGAAGTTTGAGGCTTGATTTTGGCTTTCTGGAGTTTCTACTACTTGTATTATGCTTCAAAAGGCAAGGTTCTTCTCTTAGTTATGTTTATTTTCAACCTAGGGTTGCGTATGGAATGGGTAGTTTGATTAGAGATGAATTCTCTTGTTTGATGTAATGCTAGTGTAACTATAGTATGAGAAATGGGTATAGAAATGTGTTAAACCAATCTTGTATGATTTGAGTTTGTGAAAATTGTTTGTTTGGTAATTTCATGAGAAATGTGATAAATTGGGCATGATTATGTGTTTATATGATTTTGTGTCTTTTTGGTGTTTGATAAAATGCCTATAATTGATTAAGTTTGTTATTTGAATGAAATTAATATAAAATTATTTGTGATTATGTTGGAATGTACTTATATATTTTATGATATAAGTTACATTGAAGATTTAGAATTGTTCATATTGTGTTTATTGCATGTTGAACATGATGTTGTAATTGCAATTAAAATTTTTGTTGCATAATGATATGAAATGCAAAAGTTTATTACATTTGCAAATGCACGGAAAATATCGCATTTGTGGTTATTTGACATGAGTGTGAGTGTGTGTGTATGTTTTTTGATCAAACACTATTCTTGATAGTTGAGATGTGGACTCAGAAAGGTTAGACCTATATCCGATTGAGTTGCACGGGTTGTATAAAAAACTTGTGTGAGGTATAGAAAGAACGGCTAGACTCTCCTTCGGGTGCAAGACCCAGTTACTGGTTTATACACTTTCAATGGTAAAAGTCCAAAAAAGTGTATTAGTGTGCGCAGAACCGAATGTGGGATACCAAAATTCGTTTCAGTGTGGTGGACCGTCAGTACAAGTCTAGGAAATCACCTACCCAAGAAAGACACGTAGTTCATTTTATAAAATAGTCATTAGATGTGTAACATCAATAGCGGGAACTTGGAATATCTAGGTACATATGCATGACATTGTANAGACACGTAGTTCATTTTATAAAATAGTCATTAGATGTGTAACATCAATAGCGGGAGCTTGGAATGTCTAGGTACATATGCATGACATTGCATGTGTTATGAGAGCCAATGAAGGCTCAAGTTGCATTGCATTGTGAGTCTCATCTTATAACATAACATGACATTATGAATTGTATATTCTTAGCTGGATGCTTGTTTAATTGTTGAATTGCATGTGAATATTTCATATGCATCTGGGTTGGGAGGTAACCTTTTTAGGAGATACCCTATTGAGCGTAGCTCACCCTTTATGAGAATAACATTTCGGTACAGAACAAGCGCCGGTGTGATGGTTCTCAGATGGGTCTGTGTTGAGAAGAAGCTGGAATATGGCTTTAAGTTATATTTTTGTAAATCAATTGTGTAATTGGTTTCAGATATGTAACGTTGTATAAAGGATTGTAAAATTAACTCATACGAATATATTTTTTGTAAAATTTGATGTTACATGAATTTGGGTGAATGTTGTATGAGATTGGATGAGTTGAAATTAAAAAAGAATTGAATTGAAAGAAAATTGGGCTCTACTACCAGTAGCACGTTGATTAGCTACCGGTAGCACGATTGCAGAGAGCAACTACTGGTATCTAGGTTCATAGCTACTAGTAACTCGCGAGCAGTGGACCCAACTACCGGTAGCTAGGTCCACAGCTAGCGGTAGCTTGCAGGAAGATGACTCAGCTACCGGTAGTAAGTACACAAGCTACTGGTAGCTCTTCCAAAATTTTTAAAAATTTAAAATAACTTTGTCAAGCCTTCAGGCTTTAAGCCATTTTGTTCAAAAGATGCAAATGGAATAATATTGATAGCAAATTGATTGATATTAAACCTTGGAATGATCGTTTGATGACGTTGTTGGAACGAAAATTCCAAGAACTATTGACAGCTCGCATGTATTGAATACCAAAAATTTTCCTTTAAAACCCTGTAAGACAAAATTAGGGTTTACTTTCAAGATTGCTTAGGATTGATCTCATCTCAGCACAGACACAGAACCTAACAATGAACATGGAAGACAACTCGACAAACCTCACAGCCTTCTGTCATATATTCCCCAATGTCAGAATCCGGATGCAGTGTGGGTTGTCATAACCTCCGAACTCCAGCTCTCCTTTTCAGCTTCTCTCAAAAGCATGAGTAAAGAATAGATGCTGATTTAGAGAGCCTAGACATCTATATATAGGCTACAANCAATGTCAGAATCCGGATGCAGTGTGGGTTGTCATAACCTCCGAACTCCAGCTCTCCCTTTCAGCTTCTCTCAAAAGCATGAGTAAAGAATAGATGTTGATTTAGAGAGCCTAGACATCTATATATAGGCTACGACAAAAACCCCTTCAATTCTTGAACGACGGGCACACAAATTTTTTTGGCGAACTACCTAATTCAATTGGTGATCTAAAATCCCCACATTCTTTGTTTCTCTATAGATGCAGATTCTCAGGACACATTCCAGCATCACTTGGCAACCTTACCCAAATCATTTCATTGGACCTCTCCACTAACAACTTCATTGTTAAGTTCCCATCTTCACTTTCAAACCTTGAGCAGCTCATTTATTTATATTTGGAAGACAACCATTTCGAAGGCTCAATCAATANCCCATCTTCACTTTCAAACCTTGAGCAGCTCATTTATTTACATTTGGAAGACAACCATTTCGAAGGCTCAATCAATAGTGTTTTTCTAAATCTAAAAAATCTCAAGGTCATAAATCTCAATAATAATAAGTTTAATAGGTCTATCAAATCATTTTTTTCAAATGCATTCAAACTAGTTATTCTGGTCACTGAAGGTAATCAACTATCAGGAACTCTAACTTCGCTTGTTAATGAGTTTTCAAGTTTGGAGAGACTCAACCTACGTGCCAACTTGATCAATGGGACGATTCCATCTTGGGTGTTTAACCTACCTGCATTAGTCTCCTTCAACCTCTGTCATAACAAACTCAATGAAGCCATATACGAATTCCAAGCCAATTCATTGGTTCACATGGTTTTGAGTTCTAACAAGCTGCATGGTAACATTCCTAGTTCAATCTTTCAACTTTCAACTTCAAACCTCACTTATCTCAATCTTTCATCAAATAACTTGAGCGGCACAACCTCTTGCTATGCACAATCTCTTGTAGTTCTCAACTTGTCCCATAACAACTTAAGTGGTATTATTACACAATTTTTGAGGAAGCTAAGCAAGAATCTCCTAGTGCTTGATCTCCACGAGAATTTCTTTTATGGCAACATTCCTAACACATTTGGCAAGGATTGTAGCTTGGAAACTTTAAATTTACATAGTAATGCATTGCGGGGACTAGTACCAAAATTGTTGGTCAAATGTCGAGTGCTACATGTTTTGAACCTCGGAAACAACATGATCAATAACACATTTCCTACCTAGTTGGAAAATCTTCCACACCTGAGCGTTCTTAGCTTACGATCTAACCAATTCCATGGACCCATAACCAATTTTATTGGTCAATTTCCCTTCCATAACTTGCGAGTCTTTGACATTTCTTACAATGATTTCATTGGGCCTTTACCAACAAAATATTTTAGAAACTTTAAAGCTATGATGAACATCAATGATAGCCTTCATTACATGAGCAAGTCAAAGGGTGCCAGACTTTACTAGGTCAAGCTTAATCAATGAGATAGGCCCAAATCAGCTAAAAAGAAGGTTAAGCCCAGCTCATGGACTCAACCCAATGCAAGATTCAAAGGATCCAGGAATATTAGCGCACATAAGGAATAATTGTCGGTATAGCTACTCTCTTATATGAAGACTATATATAATTGTACTTATCCTAGTTGTAGTTATCCTCTACGAGAAGCTAGTAACTTACCCATCAACGTCATCGCCTCAACTAAGGTTCTGTACCTATAAATTGTAAGTTTTCTCTACATAAGAGGGTACCTCTTGATCTATCTCTACCCCTCTCTACACACCCCACACAACTTTTCTCTCTCCCTAGCTATTGTATCCCTCCTGAGGGTTAACTATTGTTCTCTCTCTCGTTCATCTTACTTAATCAATAAAAGGTCCCCCGGCCACCGTTGCCTTTTTCCGGAGTAGAATAGTTCACCCGAACCAAACCACTATATATCTGCGTGTTGACCCGATATTTACATTATTTTTATTGATTGCTCTATTAATTGTCTGTTAATTACACTTTGTCACACACTCGACTATTGATCTTGCATAAGTCTATTTTGTGTGTCATCAGTTTGGCGTCGCCTGTGGGAAGTGATTAAGTTTTCTACTACCTTACCATTCTCTTTCAAGTACATGGAGATCACAACCAGGTCGATGAGTCAACAACTGAGGGACAAAACCCAGTCTGCCGAGAGGAGACTCTGCCTCCGCCTGCACCCTCGAAACCATCCACTGTAGCGACTCCCGTGGTCAAGCAATAGCTTTTACAGACCATGCAGCTGCTGGTAAATCAGAACCAACAAATCATCTAGTTAATGCTCACCTCACGAGGCGTCACCCTGCAGCCTTTAGGAGGAGTACCACTCCCTTCGACAGGAGTCTACACCGTCACCGGAGTTCCAGGAATCTACCCCGCCATGGGAGGAGTCCCAAAAATCCCGAGAAGAAGTATCACGCATCCTTGCACTCACCTGCTCTGTGCATAATGCCTCCACCCACCATGAGGCAAGCCCATACTCTATCACAAGAAAGCCCGGTGTCTTGGAGACAGCTCCACAGGCCTCAAGAGACCACACTCCAAGACTAGAGGCTCCCAACTCTTTTGTCCCTACTCCATGGGAGCCCTCCGCGCCCTTGCTAAAATCTACTCTACCATGTTGGAGACTATACGTGGATGGGTCCCCCACCAGACTAATGTTGATCAGCCTCCATGGCACTCCACTCAAGTACGTTGTTTCCCTCCATTTTGCAACATCGAACAACTAAGCTGAATATGAGGCCTTCAAATCAGGCTTGAAGCTTGCATTGGAGATAAAGGCTTTCTGCCTAAAAGCCTACAATGACTCATAGTTGATAGTTAACCAGCTAAAGGGAGGGATCCCCTCGATGTCCATACCTAGTGTCCCTGGCCCCAGTGCCTAGATGTCCGTGCCAACCAATGCCCTAGCGCCAGAGAGTGCCAACGAGCCTGTCTATGCAATGGTGTCGCCCAGGGCTATTACCTGCCTAGTGGCGTCGCCCAGACCACCTGCTGCAAGCATTGCCCAAACCGCTCGACTCCAAGGCGTCACCCACAATCCTCAGTCTGCAGACCAGCGCTCAGCCAACCTCCAGCACCCAGCCATTACTAGTGGCATTGCCCTCTACCTCCAGCTGTGGTGACACCCAGTTGTCCCAAGGTGTCTCCTTCTGTCGCCCACATCTTTGGTGTCACCGTACTTGTACCCATAAACTTCTCGACGTCCATGCCCAGCGACATCTAACGCCCCTCGGCATCCAAGCCCAGCGACACCTAACACCCCTTTGCGTCTGTGCCCAGCGGTGTCCATGCCCAACGCCCCTCGTCATCCTCGCCCAGCGGTGCCCGCGTCTCAATCTCTAGCTTAACGGTTCTCACGAGAGTCGCCAGAAAGCTTGGCCTATTTCTAAATCTGTTTTCACACAAGCAGTCTGTATCTCTAGCTTAGCGACTCTCGAGAGAGTCGCCAAAGGCTTGGTTTATCTCTGTCACTGCTCTCAAGTAGGCAACTTATATCTCTAGCTTAGCGGCCCTCTCGAGAGTCGTCAAAAGCTTGGCTTATCTCTACTCTACTTTCAAGCAGGCAGCCTATATCTCCAGCTTAACGGCTCTCTCGAGAGTCACCAAAAGTTTGGTTTATCCCTACTATGCTCTCAAGCAGGCAAATTATATCTCCAGCTTAACGGCGCTCTCGAGAGTCACCAAAAGCTTAGTCTATCTTTACCTCTGCTCTCAAGCAGGCAACCTATATCTCTAACTTAGCAGCTCTCACGAGAGTCGCCAAAAGCTTGGTCTATGTCTACTCTGCTCTCATATAGGTAGCCTATATCTCCAATTTAACAGCTCTCACGAGAGTCGCCAAAAGCTTAGCATATCTTTGTTTTACTTTCAAGCAGGCAACCTATATCTCCAGCTTAGCAACTCTCACGAGAGTCGCCAAAAAATTTGGTCTATCTCTACTCTACTCTAAAATAAACAATTTATATCTCCAGCTTAGCAGCTCTCTCACGAGTCACCAAAAACTTGGTCTATCTCTGCTTCGCTCTCAAGCAAGTAGTTTATGTCTCCAGCTCAGCAACTCTCACAAGAGTCACCACAAGCTCGCCCTAACTCAGTCTGTGCTTATATGCAAACAGCCTTGTTCTCTAGAAGCTCGGCCTCTAGGGTTGTTGCTCTCTCATGAGCCAACCTCAACTGCAGCCCAGTGCCCAAGTCTCTCTTTCACAAAAGCTCTCGACACCTTATTGAGTTTAAGCGTCCTCAAAAGTATGGAAAAGCCGCAGCCATCTACAAATTGTTTAAGCCAAAATGTCAGCATGACCAAGCATACAGAAGAGATGGTTCCACATAACAACGGGGTACCATATCAAAGTCCTCTATCTCAGTATCGATGATAACCTCAAAACCTCAAAAGCTGGCATCCAAAGGTGTCACAAACCTCCAAAGCCTCTCCTTAGTCAAAATTCACATCCTGTAGCAGGGACACTAGGTCATTGCTAGAAGCAGGATAATTATGTGAAGCGCTAGGGGCATCAAACTCTGTCTTCCGAGATACAGAAGAACCGTCAGACCTCAACTGGGAAGCACTGGGGGCATTAGACCTCACCCCTTCTAGGAGGAGGGGAAGTCATCATCCTAGTGACGTAGAGAGCTTTCGTCGTTAATCCATCAACCAGGGGATCACCTGTGAAAGAGAGAATTTTCATAAACCAAAGACATCATCAATTTGTTTGGGTCCTCCATAGTGTCACCCCTGGAACCGCCGAGTCTTATGCATTCCTTGGTGCTGCCTAGGTTCATACCCATGTCGCCACTCACCAAAGCATCTTCATCTCCACGCATCGAAACGTTCATTTTTCTCTTCATCCTCTCTCCGACAATGGCGTTACCAAATAGAGAAATAAGCTTTAAAAATGACATGGATAGAAAGCTAAAGAAGCCACCATATGGAACAAGATATCTATTCGATCCAAAGGAATGAGCTCACTCATGCCCTCAACCCCCAATCACTACTAGGGCTTGGGGCATGGGGGCAAATAATGAGCCCAGATTTTACTGGGTCAAACTCAATCAATGAGATAGGACCAAATCAGCTCAAAGAAAGGTCAAGCCCAGCTCATAAACTTAACTCAGTCCCAGATTCAAGGGATCCTAGAATATTAGCAAATATAGGGAGTAATTTTCAGGATAGTCACTCTCCTAGATGAAAACTACCTATAATTGTACCTATTCTAGTTGTAGTTATCCTCCCTGAGAAGTTACTAACCTACCCATCACATCATTGCCTCAACCAAGGCTCTATGCCTATAAATTGTACGCTCTCTCTACATGAGATGGCACCTCTTGATCTATCTCTACACCTCTCTAAACACCCAACACATAGTTTTTTTCTCTCCTAGCTATTGTACCCCTCCCAAGGCTAACCATCTCTCTCTCTCTCTCCCCTTACTTAATCAATAAAATGTCCACTGCCCACCATTACCATTTCTCGGAGTGGAGTAGGTTATCCGGATCGAACTACTATATATCTGCGTGTTGACCCGATATTTACACTATTGTTATTAATTTTTCTATTAATTGTCTATTAATTACAATTTATTACACACTAGACTGTTGATCTTGCATAAGTTTATTTTGTGCATCATTAATTACGATTATCTTTATCATTATTATGATTCCTTGATTGTTACACTCAAAGGATCAACAACTAAAATGTTGAAAGTCGTAAACAAGTTCATGGTTATTGATTTATCTAAGAATAACTTTAAAGGGGAGATTCCCAAGTTGATTGGGATGTTAAATTCAGTTCGAGGCCTCAACTTATCTCATAACAAGCTCACAGGTCATATTCCAACATCACTTGGGGATATGAGCATTCTAGAATGGTTAGACCTCTCTTCAAACAAGATTGTTGGAGAGATTCGTCAGAATTTGACTAGTTTAATGTTTCTTCAAGTCCTAAATCTATCACACAACCAACTTGATAAGGCCGATACCTCGAGGCAAAAAATTTGATTCATTTGTAGAGAATTTATATGAGGGCAACTCGAGACTATGTGGACTTCCAATTCCAATGCGGCTACTCTAAGCCACCACAACCACCACAATGGGTGTTTCAACAAGATGATACTTTAGAGTCTCCAAGTGGATTTGATTGGAAAGTGATGTGCATGGGGTATTGATGTCGATTGGTACTTGGGTTTTCTATGGGATACATTATGTTCTCATAAGTGGATTGTAAGGCTCATTGAAGGTGGAGTACACAAATATGGAAGAAGGTCAAAGAAGCATGATCATAGACACAAAGGTATGAAGAAACTAACCAACACAAACTATACTCTCTAAGGTATATAGCTTTAAGCTTGTCTTTGAACTGAATGGGTGAATCATAATTTTGAAAAAAAACCTATTTAGCAGAAAAGGCCGATATAATAAAGAAATTGCCCCAAGCCCCCTTTTGGGAATTTCCATAAGCTATAGAGGTCTCATTCCATCGTTATTATCTATATTTATACTACTAATAAAAGTACCTTAACATGAAAAATTTTTGATTCACTATTTTTGTCCTTATAAAAAATTATAAAGGCTAATATGTCCTTTTGTATTTAAATATATAAATTACAATTATATCCTTTTGCATTTAAATAACAAACTAATCTCTACCGTATCATATAAATCTTTCTATCTTTGCAAAACTTTTGAATGGTTATATTATGATTAACATGATACATAAAAACAACATTATCCTTTTTTTTTTCCAAAAACTCAATATTAAGACATGTTGACAACTCCATTAATACAATATCATCTCCAATGCTAAAAAATGGATATATTTATCTCATCATTTCATTCACAATCAAAATAATTTGGTAAAAAATTATTGATGCACAAAGTAAAAACAAGAAAGACAAAAAGAAACAAAATTTATAAACCTTACTACTTGGGAATAAATATTAGATAATATCTAATGCAGCTACATAATTAGATTTTTTTTATACATTTTATCAAATGTTTCAACAAAAACTTTCACATGCAACGCACGTCATGCATTGCTAATATTCTTAAATGGCAGTTCGTTAACCTATACCCAATGTTTTGTCTCGATAATTAAATAGGTTCATTCTGAAAAGAAAAAAAATATTGCAATGCAGCTTAATACATGTCCAATGGTTAGGCAAATAATTTCAGCATGAATGTATAATAGAAGCTACCACGTAAATAAATAATGCAAAAAGTTATGTATGTAACTAGTGTATTCCTTGCAGCAACACATCGAAAAGGGATATAAGAGGTCTTATATCAACTTCATGGACATGATTCCATTCGGTAGATGTCGCTTGACATAATACATGTGTGTTGGTTGCAAAAATGGAAGCTCGTGACCAAGCAAGAATGGCCAGGACATTTTAATTACTTGTTGTTTTGCTTGTATTCCTATAGTGTAAACAACTTGTATTATAGTGTGAGGCTTTCTGTTTTCTCTTGAAATTGGTGCCTTGATGAAAAATAAAGTTGTTTTTTTGTGTGATTATATATGTATACTGGGTTCTCTATTGTTTTGTCAAACTTTGATTCATCTTTTCTTTCTTTTTCTCCCGATCTATAAGTATGAATCTAGGTTATAAGATTTAAACCGCTGACCTCCCCGTTATGAGAGAAGANTTGTTTTTTTGTGTGATTATATATGTATACTGGGTTCTCTATTGTTTTGTCAAACTATGTTTCATCTTTTCTTTCTTTTTCTCCCGATCTATAAGTATGAATCTAGGTTATAAGATTTAAACCGCTTACCTCCCCGTTATGAGAGGAAANCCCGATCTATAAGTATGAATCTAGGTTATAAGATTTAAACCGCTGACCTCCCCGTTATGAGAGAAGAGAATGCTACCTTGACACACGCAAGATTATCATAGCTTTAAAAATCGGTCCAGACATTAATCCAGGAAAAGAATCGGATCAGCGAGTTATTGACTTAACCGATGAGTCACTGGTAGAATCACTAATATAATAAAAAAAATAAACTAAAAAATCACAATANCAAGATTATCATAGCTTTAAAAATCGGTCCAGACATTAATCCAGGAAAAGAATCGGGTCAGCGAGTTATTGACTTAACCGATGAGTAATCACTAATATAATAAAAAAATAAACTAAAAAATCACAACANAAAGAATCGGATCAGCGAGTTATTGACTTAACCGATGAGTCACTGGTAGAATCACTAATATAATAAAAAAAATAAACTAAAAAATCACAATATGCTATTACAGTATCAACAATTCAATAATCAAGCAACTAAGAAAGTCAAAATAGAGAGACTGAAAGAGAGGGAGAGGGAGAGATGATGCACCTGCTGTTATGAGTGTGCTGTGTCTCACACTCTCACTTGAGGCAAGGAAATGGGTAGAGAATGAGGAGTGAAGCCTGAAGCAAATAGTCGATGAAGCCCAACAAGTGAATCCCTGTCAGCCTTTGCTTCCTTCGATTACTCGCGGCGCACAGAGACACTGGAAGACTGAGAGAGAGAGGCTAATCTGAGAGTCGTTCAGGAGAGTAAGAGACTCGGAGCAGAGGAAGAAACAAGATTTAGGGTAAAATGCCAAAAGGCCCCAAAACTCAGATATTTATATGTTTTGAATTAATCCAGTCAGTTTATTGATTCGCTCGGGTTAAAAGGTTTTGATAGGAACCAGATCACTATCTTGGCTGATGACGGAGAAATAGATTCAAGAAAGATACAAGTTGTGCACCATGTAGAGTCGGCAGTTCAATGGATTTCTTTTGATTTTGGTACTTAAACGATCTTATATGGAATTGGCCCAGTTTAAGTTTCGGTTCATTGGGTTATCTTATCGGGTCAGGCCAATTTTTAAAAACACTAAATATTATATTTAACAAATATTTTTTTCAATTCTCCGGTCTAAATGNAAGAAAGATACAAGTTGTGGACCATGTAGAGTCGGCAGTTCAATGGATTTCTTTTGATTTTGGTACTTAAACGATCTTATATGGAATTGGCCCAGTTTAAGTTTCGGTTCATTGGGTTATCTTATCGGGTCGGGCCAATTTTTGAAAACACTAAATATTTTATTCAATTCTCCGTTCTAAATGGNTAAAAACACTAAATATTATATTTAACAAATATTTTTTTCAATTCTCCGGTCTAAATGTATATCAGAATATTCGCTATCAAATAAGTGGGTCGATTAATATTCAATAGTGAATATTATGCCACATTCATTGAAACATAAGATTTAGTAAATACATTTGGTAAGTATAATTTTATTGCATCCGACTAAGCTCGTGATTGGTTGTTATATTTTCATCAAGTTTCGTATGTCACTATTACTGTTACAGGTATAGGGTAAATTTCACTGAAATCTCCTTGGAATTTGCCTAATTTCAGGAAAACTTTTTATAATTTTTGAAATATTACTGCACACCCTTACAGATTATCATGAGTTTCACATAATACCCCTAGAGTCAATAATGTCACTGACATGCAACAGAATATGTAATGTCGTGGGTTCTCTTATAGTGATATACCATATTTACCCTTANAGGTATAGGGTAAATTTCACTGAAATCTCCTTGGAATTTGCCTAATTTCAGGAAAATTTTTTATAATTTTTGAAATATTATTGCACACCCTTACAGATTATCATGAGTTTCACATAATACCCCTAGAGTCAATAATGTCACTGACATGTAACAGAATATGTAATGTCGTGGGTTCTCTTATAATGATATACCATATTTACCCTCAATATTGACTGAGATCTTAGATCCATCTTCTCTTTTTATTTGTTAGGCAAAATTTATTCCTCCTTAGAGCAGCATCCTCCGACTTTGATATTAATTTCATCAATTTAACACTAAATATTAAGCAATTAACATTTAATTTCATTAATTCAAATATTAATTTATCACACTAACACTAGTTTCGTCAATTTAATANTTGACTGAGATCTTAGATCCATCTTCTCTTTTTATTTGTTAGGCAAAATTTATTCCTCCTTAGAGCAGCATCCTCCGACTTTGATATTAATTTCATCAATTTAACACTAAATATTAAGCAATTAACATTTAATTTTATTAATTCAAATATTAATTTATCACACTAACACTAGTTTTGTCAATTTAACAGAAAATTAATATTTAATTTGGTCAAAATCATATTCAATTTCATCAAATTAACAATTTAAAATTTAATTTTATCAAATCAACATTCAATTTATTTAATGTAGAATTTAGTTTTATCAAATTGACATTTAATTTCATTAATTTAAATATTAATTTCTTCACACTAATACTAATTTTATTAATTTAATTTTGTTTGATGAAACTAAATACTAAATAAAATAAATTGAATGCTAATATGACAAAATTAAATTTTAAAATATTAATTTCATAAAATTAAATATTAATTTGGTGTCATATTAATGCAATTAATGTTATTATGATGAAATTAATATTTGAATTCATGAAATTAAATGTCAANAAATTTTAAAATATTAATTTCATAAAATTAAATATTAATTTGGTGTCATATTAATGAAATTAATGTTATTATGATGAAATTAATATTTGAATTCATGAAATTAAATGTCTATTTGATAAAATTGAAGTTCAATTTGATGCAACTAAATTCTAAATTAAATAAATTGAATGCTAATTTGATGAAATTAAATTTTAAAATATTAATTTGGTGTTCAATTTATGAAATTTATGTTATTGGGATGAAATTAATATTTGAATTAATGAAATTAAATGTCAATTCAATTTGATGAGACAAAATTCTAAACTAACAAAATTGAATGTTAATTTGATGAAATCAGATATTAATTTAGTGTTAACTTGAAGAAATTAGTGTTAGTGAATGAAATTAAATATTAATTTGATGAAATTCAAGTTCAATTTGATTAAACTAAATTCTAAATTAAATAAATTGAAGCTAAATTGACGAAATTAAATTTTAAAATATTAATTTGATGTTAAATTGATGAGTTAAAGGGTAAACAATAGGGTTGAAGCCTTGGAAGGTAATTTAGTAAAATTGCAAATCTATTTAGTTGGTTAACCGAAATAACCTAATAAGGGGTGAAAGTGATATTTCAAAAACTACAAGAAATGTCTATGCAATTAGGTCTCGAAGAGGTGTCTGTGAAATTTACTCATTGATATATCACAAATTGAAGGAGTCTTTAGATTTCAAAGACCAGACACCACATATTTTGATGGGATTAAAAGACAAACAAGTTTCGTGTGCCCCTATCTTCAATTCTTCCCCCTACCACTCTTAAACCCTCCACAATCTTTGAGGTGCTGTCTTCTTTCCACATTTTTTTTTCTTTCTTTCGATGACATGAAAGAGGGCACATGATATAAATTATATGAATGGTTAAACTCATCAAATTAATATATAAATATGAATTTAACCAAGTACAACAAAAACGTATTAAATATATGAATAAACACACCGAAAAAACCTAACACAATACAACACAAATTTAGCCGTATATACTTACTATTATTTGTTAATTGATCCTAGTCTATATAAGATATTACTTAATTAGAATTACTTTATTACTTAGATTAGTTGTTTTGTTGGACAAAACCTCTTGATCTTCTTAAANTAATTGATCCTAGTCTATATAAGATATTACTTAATTAGAATTACTTTATTACTTAGATTAGTTGTTTTGTTGGACAAAACCTCTTGATCTTCTTAAATCATAAGGCAGTAGGTTAATTACATAAGAACTAGTATAGGCAGTAGGTTTATTATATAAGAAGTAGAATAGGTTTTTGTTTTGTAGTCCGGATGTTTAACAATTGGCAGAAGCTTGGATTTGTTTTGACATTGAGGCTCTGCTGCAGTTTGTATCTCAAAAAATAATTTTCAAAAATAATTTTTTAGAAGAATTTTAAAAAAATATGTTTTAATATTTTTTTGTTTNGAGGCTCTGCTGCAGTTTGTATCTCAAAAAATAATTTTCAAAAATAATTTTTTAGAAGAATTTTAAAAAAATATGTTTTAATATTTTTTTGTTTCTCAGAACTTGTTTAGTTATATAATTTCAAAAATAATTCTATGAAACATAAAACGGTAAAACCTGTTTAGACGGTAACCGAAAAAATAATTAAAACAGTAACACACTACTAATAAAAGTATCTTAGATGAAAATTTTTTGAATCTTTATTTTACCCTTATAAAAAATTGTAAAGACCACTCTATCCTTTCACAATTAAATATCTAAATTATTATCATATCCTTGTATATTTAAATCTCCAAAATATGCATCATTATATTTTCAATAAATTATTCGAAAAAACTTCAAAAATTTCATCTTTCTAATATTACTCATCATTCTATATATATATATATATATATATATATATATATATATATATATATTCATCGAAAAGTTGAACCCTTTCATTTTTAAGATAAAAAATAATCATATATATAATTTTTTAAAATCAATTTATATTATATCAATATAATTCTTCAATCACAATAAATTTTAGGATAAATTACAATGATACTCATGTAGATTGGTATAATTACAGGGACACCCTCTCAATTTTTTGAAATTACACTGATACCCGATGTTAGGTCTTGTTCTTTAACAAATATAACAAAAAATGCAATTTTTCATAATTATCCTTACCATACATATATTATTTTCTACTTATCATCCTCTCATATATTTAAAATACTAATAAATAGGTCATTTTCGGGTTCAATATGTCAAACTTGAAATTAACACGATCAACCCGTTTTATTTAATTGTGTCGAATTTCCTCTATTTTTCCGTTTATATGTTAACACGAACAACACGGAATCGCAATGATCCATATGTTTAACCGATATTATAAAAATAAAATATTAATTATTTGTTACTATTTATTAAGCACTAACATAATTATTATATAAAAAAATATTTTTACTCATTATTATTGCTATGTTTATTAAGTTAATTTTTAGTTTTATAAAAAAAAAGAATGAGAATGCATTCAATTAAGTAATAATAGAACTTTAGACTTAAATCTTAACGTTAAATTTTTTTATTTAAAGTTTATATGAGTCGGCATGAATAGTAACACACTTTCGTAAATAGTCTAGCGGTGTGGAGTTGAACTCAGACAAACCTTAGACCCGGACGTCAGGGGTTTGACTCTCACCGGTGTCTCTCAAACTTAATTGATACCTGTGGTTTGCAGGTAATTGCAAGTATCTGGGGTTTACTCTTGCAAGAATGGGTTCAAAGTGGCCTTACCTTAGAGAGGTTGGATGATATAAAAAAGAAACATGAATGCGAACACGAACACGATACAAAAATAAATAGGTTAGCTTAATTTTATCCAGGGGTAATATGAGTATTGAAGTATAAAAAGTTGATGATGTAATCACTTTTTTGACATTGCCAATAACGATGCTAACCATAGACATACTTTGTGAAATGAATAGGTAAACAACAAGGGATGTCAATTTATTTCAAAAAATTGAGGGGTGTCTCTGTAATTAGGCCAATCTGCAGGGATGTTAGTGTAATTTATCCTAAACTTTATAAGTTGTACTAAGATTTTTTTTTTATAAAAATAAATATCATAGTGTATTTTTAAGTAAAGCGTGAATTCTTTAGAATTTTAAAATATTTGATAATACAAATTATAGAGTAATATATTAAATCTTATTCCAGTTAACCTAACTTATTTTTAATTTCAGTAAGGTTCCAATGTGATTAGTATATTAACAATTACTTTTATTTTATTCAATGAACTATAATTGAAATCTTAATCAAATGAATTTTAAAAAATTTAATTTCTCAAATATCACTAAAAAAATCAATCTTAATCATAAAATTCTAAAAATATAGGACTTTAACTATTTTTTTATTTTTTTATAGTTAGAACAAAGAATTTTGGGAATATATAAAATTTTCATAATCTTATAATAGAATATGAGTAATAAAAAATTAAAATTTGTAAATTTGAAATTATATTTAATTCAGATGCATATATATCTAATATATTTTATTAATTTTTATGTACAAAAATTATTCACGTGAAATGTACATAATGTATTCTTAATAGTTTTAAAAGATATAATTGACGGTACGGTATCGAATTTTTTTTATAAATTTTAGTATCACAATCTTATACATAAGCTTGAAAGTCTTCGAAAGAAAGTGAAATTTAGCGTGTATCACATTCTATACTGTCAAATTCCTTCATAACCCGTCAAACACGGTCAATTTAGTTGGGCCAGGGGACCTCATTCCAGGGATAGCTAGTCTTTAGTGGCCAAGACTTTTTGTGCTGGTTAGTAATTTGTTTGTAGCAGGAGACCTGATAGATTGTCTGTCATCTGTCTGCGTAATACTTTATTGTAGATGAATTATTATTTTTGTAGGTATTTTTATAAGTATTTGTTGTAACTATTTTTACTATTTTTGTAGTAGGATAGATTGCAAGTACTACAAAAAGTGATAAAAATAGTTATTATAACAGTGATAAAAATATTCACAAAAATAATAAAAAAAAATACTTATAAAATGATAAGTGATGATACGACATCAAATTTTTGCTACCGTAAACTTATCCTATCCATTATGAACAAATAGTAAACAAGTAGAAAATTTTGAGTTGAACTCTCATCGAGTGTTTGTTAAACATGGGATAGAGCCAAAATTTATAAGAGGATGGACACTAAGTACAAGTTTTAACTTTTGATTTACTAACGATTAAAATAAAAGATACATATTAAATCATAAATAACACATAAAAATTCATTAACACCTTTTTCAAATGGTAATAATTATGACTGAGACTTTCTTTTAAAGTATTTTTTCATGATTATTTTAAATAATTAATAAAAAGAATAAGTATGNAAATTTTTTAAATCATAAATAACACATAAAAATTCATTAACACCTTTTTCAAATGGTAATAATTATGACTGAGACTTTCTTTTAAAGTATTTTTTCATGATTATTTTAAATAATTAATAAAAAGAATAAGTATGAACCAATTGTAAGAGAAAGCAGATACAAGTACAATACTATTTCTACTTTAATTTTATCATTAATATATTAAAGGAGAAATTATAGTAGAAAGCAAATATAAGTATAAAATAGACCAAAGAATTTCAAGCAAACTGGTGTATAAAAACATCCAATTAAATTTTTTAATAATAACTAATTTTTGATCAAGCCACAATTTTAAAAAATCTAAGAGTTAGTGGACCCAATTTAGTGAATTGTAGGGCTGCAACTTAGGTGGGTCAACTCGAGATCAATCTGAAAAAAACAGGGTTTAGGTTACAATTTTTAATATTTGGGTTGGGCCTGGGCAAAAAAACTCCAACTTGAATTGAATTTGGGCTAGCTTCAAGTTGTCGGGTTGCACCCGAATATTAAAATCAGATTGAACCTGATTATTAAATCGGGTTGAACCTGAATATACATAAATATATAAATATAGTTAACTAGTGTTAGTATTTATCTTTATTTTTTAGAATTTAAACTTTCACTTCACTTCAAATTTTTACCATAGCGCCTCCGTCACTCTCATATCCCTCTCTCACCCATCACTCCTCCTCTTCTCACTCCTTCTTTCTTCATCTGCGTTTCGTCCTTCATCTCAAATCATTTGAAAAAATCAAATCTACACATTAAAAATCAATTCGAATTAAGTAATTCAAGTCCAACCTGATTTTTAACCCGAAATCAGCCCGAATTAAGAAACTCAAATTCAACCCGAACCCGTCCGAATTAAACTCGGACAGTACTCGGGTTGAGAACCTCGGGTTGAGGTAGGTTATGGTTAAAGATTATATATCTAACATTAGGCTAGGGTTGACCTCTCAACTCGCCCGAATTCCACCCCTAATGGATTGTTTTGAGTGGACTCAACATTTTTTAGTTTGTTTTGGGTGGACACAACTTGGGTCATTTAGAGGGTAAGCATAAAATATAAATAGGTAATACCAAAAAAAAAAAATCAGGGTGGGTAGGGGCCCCCTGGACCAGCAGTAGCTCCGCCCCTGAACCCAAGTGTGCCTGTCAATTCAACCAATTTGCCTAAGTTACACTAACAACAGAAGTAAGAAGCCTAATTTTTTAATATATGAATACAGAGAAATTATTTTTCTGGATCATATCAAAATTATTATATAATAAAGGCGAGATCGATCTTTACACTTAATTTTGTGAGATTGCAAAAAAAAAAAAAAAAAGTTTGTATGAGATCGATCTTTACACTTTATTATCGATCTAATATTTTACAATTAATTGTCACTTTATCATCAATCTAAAATTTACAAATTTTAGTACCAAAATCTTATAGATAAGTTTATGTGAGATTGAGCCTAATAGTCTACTACCAATAGTATAATATTATGATCCATTCTTACTTTTTTGTCATAACTTAACTCCATTTAATTATAATTTGGCCAAAAAATTTATAAATTAGCCTAAAAAATTAATAAATTTCAGCAACACAATCTTATAGATAAAATTGGAAGTCTTCGAAAAAAGTGCAAGCTAACGGGTGTCACATTCTACATTTTTTCAATTCCTCTATAACCCGTCAAATACGTACAACCTAATTTTTTTCGATCAATGACTCTAGTTATTGAGTTTTGATTATTTTGAGATTGTTTTAACAGTGAGTATAAAAGTATTTTACTAAAAATTTATTTATTGATACCGTATTGCATTTGAATAGAAAAAAATAGATTCCATCCCGCAAAAGAAAAAAAAAATTAGTCATAGATGCTAGTTTAAGTTATTTGTAATCATTGATCATAAAAATAATAAAATTTTGAACATGTCCCTTTAAAAATACTATGTCACATATATTTGGGGCCTATTGTGCTAGTAATTTGTTTGTAGCAGGGATACAACAGGTCTTTCTTATCATCTCAGTTTGTGTAGATTTTTTTCCTTACCATCTCCTTCTGCATTGTAAATTCGTCTATAACGAGTCAAACATATCTTTCTGAGCTTGGATGGGAATGAAAAAACTGAAGACATTAAAGAGTTTTATATTGTTATTATACCGGAACTTTTAATTTAATAAGACAGGGTTAAAGGTTTAACCGGTGACGACAAAATAGGATCAATTTCAAAATATTATGATGAATCCTAACTTAAACTTCACTTCGATGAAATTGTAATTATAATTTTTGAGTCATAACTCAGACTCCATTTGAATTATAACTAACATTGATGGGGTTGTTCCTTGACAATTCCATGAAGACCTTTAGCAAACCAAGACTATTTTGCTAGTGTAATTCAGCCTTAGAGAAGATGAAATGTGTTCCTATATATATATATATATATATATATGAGATTTGCCTTTGTTTCCGTATGCATTGTTCAATATGGTTCAATTACAATCAACCCTTTCACTTCTTTTTCTTCATCATCTTCTTCTTCCAATTAACTCCTTACCATACACAACTGTGCCCATCCACACCAGAGTTCTGCATTGCTTCAGTTTAAGAAACAATTCTCCTTCAAAGCATCTGTTTCATCGAGATGTGAATTGTATAGTGGAATTCCTTTTTATCCAAAACTCAAATCTTGGAAGAACGGTACTGATTGTTGCTCGTGGGGCGGGGTCAAGACTCGAGTGTGATCTGTGGACCAGTAGTGTTACTGGCCTCGACCTCAGCTACAGCTGGCTATAAGGCACCATCCATCCCAACAGCTCCCTCTTTCTCCCTCCTCATATTCAAAGGCTCAACCTTGCTTACGACGACTTTGTTTTCTCTCCATTTCCTTCTTCACTTAATCGGTTTTCTAAATTGACACGTTCGAACCTCTCTTTCTCTAGATTATCTGGTCAAATCCCATTAGAAAATTTGAAACTATCTAATCTAGTTTCACTTGATTTTTCACGGAATAATGAGTTGAGATTAGGGAAAGCAGGTTTTGAATTGCTTGTTCAAAACTTGACTCGACTTAGAGAACTTAAGGTTGAAGAAGTAAACATCTCTTCCATTATACCAAGTCCCTTGTTGAATCTTACTTCTTTAACATTCCTTAGTCGTTTTGACTCTGGCTTGCTGGGACAAGTTCCTGATAAGCTATTTCATCTACCAAATTTGAAGGAATTGGATTTAGGTCTTAATATGGTTCTCACCGGTTATTTTCCAGAATTTAACTCAAGCAGCCACCTCCAGTTGTTGAGTCTTGTAGTTACAAATTTCTCTGGAGAATTACCTGACTCAATTGGCAATCTAAAGTCCCTAAATTATTTGTCTATCGATGGTTGTGAATTCTCAGTGTTGTGATCGTGCAGCAATTATGGTGAATAGTAAGGAATCAAACAATTAAGAAAGCAGGAGAAAATAACACACAGAGATTTACGTGGTTCGGCAATGTGCCTACATCTACGAGAGCGAGCGGCCGTTCTTTTCCATTATTGAATAGGGTTACATCTTAAGTATTTATATAATCCTAATATGGACGTATTTACAAAAATACCCCTGTACCGTACCGCGGGGGCGTTGCCCCCGCACCCCCAACTAATTAGCGTCCCCTTTATATAAATCCCGCAAGGCAGATGCCGTCGCGGGCTCCGCTCCGACATCTGCCTCCTTGCCATTATGCACATAGCAAATATGAGCCACACATACTCTAACAATCTCCACCTTGGCAAATATTCACCCCTTAGAAGAAAAAAAAGAGAACATGTATTCGGGAACTCCACCGGGGACGCTGAGTTGAGGCATCTCCCATCTAGCAACTAGAGACATTAATCAAGTCCAAGCAGTGCTTGAACTTGTCTATAGTAACAGGCTTTGTCAACATGTCTGCTGCATTCTCAGAAGTGTGAACTTTCTCAAGTAATAGTTCACCAGAAGAAACCAGTTCCCTGATCTTATGAAACCTCACATCTATATGTTTGGTCCTCGCATGATACACCTGGTTCTTTGCCAAATAAATGGCACTCTGACTGTCACAATGCAATTGAACTCCACCTTGCTGGGCACCCAGCTCCTTGACTAAACCTGTAAGCCACAAAGCCTCTTTGGCAGCCTCAGCTACTGCCATATACTCTGACTCAGTAGTAGATAGTGCAACTATAGGCTGTACCATGGACTTCCAACAAATAGGTCCTCCCACAAGAGTAAACACATAACCTGTGGTAGACCTCCTGTCATCCAAGTCCCCTGCATAGTCTGCATCCACATATCCCATAACTGAAGGGTCACTCTGTTGTCTGCTAAACCTGATGTCATAGTCTGTAGTGCCCCTCAAGTATCTGAAAATCCACTTGACTGCATCCCAATGCTGTCGACCCGGATTTGAAAGAAACTTGCTAACCACGCTGACAGCTTGTGCCAAATCTGGTCTTGTACAAACCATAGCATACATCAAACACCCCACTGCACTAGCATATGGGACCTTTGACATGTCATGAACTTCATCATCTGTCTTCGGGCACTTAGCGGTAGACAATCTGAAATGATTCGCCAAAGGTGTACTTACTGATTTTGCATAACTCATGCTGAACCTGTCCAACACCTTCTCAACATAGCTATGCTGAGATAGCCATAATCTCCTGGAAGCTCTGTCCCTGCGAATCTCCATCCCAAGAATCTTCTTGGCCGCACCCAAATCCTTCATGTCAAATTCTCTACTCAACAAAGTCTTCAACTTGTTGACCTCACTCATACTCTTGGCAGCAATCAACATATCATCCACATAAAGTAACAGAAAAATAAATGAATCATCATCAAGCCTTTTTACATAGACACAACAATCATACTCACACCTTTTGTAGCCAATTCGGATCATGTAAGAGTCAAATCGTTTGTACCACTGCCTCGGAGACTGCTTCAGCCCATAAAGTGATTTCTTCAAATTACAGACCAAATGTTCCTCTCCAGGGAGACTGAACCCTTCTGGCTGTACCATGTAAATCCGTTCCTCCAAGTCGCCATGAAGGAAAGCTGTCTTTACATCCATCTGCTCCAACTGCATATCTGAATGTGCTACTAGTGCCAACACTGTCCTGATGGAAGTGTGTCTGACCACGGGGGAGAAGATCTCATCATAGTCAACCCCTTTTCTCTGTGAGTAACCCTTTGCTACTAGACGAGCCTTGAATTTTTCTCCCTCATTTTCTGATACTGCTTCTTTCTTCTTATACACCCATTTGCACCCTATTGCTCTCTTCCCCTCGGGAAGTTCCACCAACTCCCACGTCTGGTTCTTATGCAGAGACTCCATCTCCTCCACCATAGCACCCATCCATCTACTTTTCTCTTGGCTTTGTACTGCCTCCTGAAAAGTTGTAGGATCCCCGCTACTAGTAATAAGCGCATAAGAAACCAAATCTTCAAAACCATACCTGGTAGGTGGCTTGATATTGCGTTTGGGCCTGTCTGTGGCTATACTATGATGTTGTTGATCACCTGAGATAGAACGCTCTACATGCTGAGCATCCTCTTCTCTACCATGATTCTCTAGCTCCACCTGCACCACATGGTCATTAGTGCTACAGTTTTCTGGTACTTGTTTCTCTTCTTCCTGAGTACGCTGCAACATGGCTTTTTCATCAAAAACCACATCTCTACTGATCACCATCTTGTTTGCCTTCGGATCCCAGAGCTTGAAGCCTTTCACTCCTTTCTGATATCCCAGAAAGATACACTGTCTAGACTTCGCATCAAGCTTCGACCTCTCCTCACTAGAAACATGTACATAGGCTGGACATCCAAACACTCTCAAACCAGAGTAGTCTACCTCACTGCCTGTCCACACCTCCTCTGATACTTTCCCATCTAGTGCTGCCCTCGGTGATCTGTTAATCAAGAAACATGCCATATTCACTGCCTCTGCCCAGAAATTCTTTGCAAGCCCTGCATTCAACCTGAGACACCGAGCTTTCTCGGCTATCGTTCTGTTCATCCTTTCCGCTACACCATTTTGTTGTGGTGTCTTGCGGACTGTGAAGTGTCTCTTGATCCCATGCTGCTCACACAACTCCTGGAACTTTGAATCTGTGTACTCAGTACCATTATCTGACCTGAGGCATTTAATCTTCCTCCCTGTCTGGTTCTCTACTTCAGCTTTCCACAGCTTGAACTTGGCAAACACTTCTGACTTGTGCCGCATGAAGTACACCCAGACCTTTCGTGAGTAATCATCAATGAAACTCACGAAATACATGTATCCTCTCCATGATAGTACGCTAACTGGTTCCCAAACATCTGTATGGACATAGTCGAGAACCCCCTCTGTCTTGTGTGTGGCTGTCTTGAACTGCACCCTATTCTGTTTTTCAAGAACACAATATTNTAATTAAGAAAGCAGGAGAAAATAACACACAGAGATTTAAGTGGTTCGGCAATGTGCCTACATCCACGAGAGCGAGCGGCCGTTCTTTTCCATTATTGAATAGGGTTATATCTTAAGTATTTATATAACCTTAATATGGACGTATTTACAAAAATACTCATGTACCGTACCGCGGGGGCGTTGCCCCCGCACCCCCAACTAATCAGCGTCCCCTTTATATAAATCCGGCAAAGCAGATGCCGTCGCGAGCTCCGCTCCGGCATCTGCCTCCTTGCCATTATGCACACAGCAAATATGAGCCACACATACTCTAACACTTAGTACACATTCCAGCATCACTTGGTAACCTTAAGCAAATCACTTCATTGGGCCTCGCCAACAACAACTCCATTGGTAAGGTCCCATCTTCACTTTCAAACCTTGAGCAACTCATTTCTTTATTCTTGGAAAACAACCATTTCGAAGGCTAAGTTGAAAGTATTTTTCCAAATCTAAACAATCTGGAGGTCTTATCTCTCAGCAATAAGAATTTTAATGGGCCTATCTCATCATTTCTTTCAAACGCAACAAAACTCGTCAATCTGAATGTGGACGCCAATCAGCTATCAGGAACTCTACCCTCACAAGTAAATGGATTTTCAAATTTGAAGTTTCTCATCTTACGTGCCAACTTGATCAGTGGAACAATTCCATCTTGGGTGTTTAACTTACCTGCATTAGTTTGCTTGGACCTCAATCAGAACGAACTCACTGGTCCCATTTAAGAATTCCAGGAGGCCAATTCATTGGTGATCATGGATTTGAGTTATAACAAGTTGTATGGTAATATACCTAGTTCAATCTTCCAACTTAAGAACCTCACTTATCTTGATCTTTCATCAAATAACTTGAGCGGCTCAACCTCTTGCTATGCCCAATCTCTTGAAGTTCTCAACTTGGTTCGTAACAACTTAAGTGGTGTTATTACACAATGTTTGAGAAAGCTAAGCAAGAATCTCCGAGTGTTGGATATCCATAAGAACAACAGTTATGGTGACATTCCTAACACATTTGCAAAGGACTGTAGCTTGGAAAGCATAAAGTTAAATAGTAATTCCTTACAAGGGCCAAGACCAAAACTTTGGTCAAATGCAGAGCGCTGCAAGTTCTGAATCTCAGAAATAACATGATAAACGTTACATTCCTCACTGGTTAGAAAAGCTTCCATACATGCGTGTTCTTATCTCACGATCGAATCAATTTCATGACTTAATTTCCCTTCCGAAGTTTGCGAGTCTTTGACATTTCTTGCAATAATTTTGTTGGGCATTTGCCAACAAAATATTTCAAAAACTTCAAAGCTATGATGAACATCAAGGACAACACATTCAACGAACTATACATGAAGAGGTCAGAGTACTCATCTTCTGGTCCTGCTCTTTTTTGTTTTTTCATATTATGATTCCTCTATTGTAACAATGAAAGGATCAATAACTGAAATGTTTAAAATCCAATCCATCTTTATGCTTATCGATTAATCGAAGAACAACTTTGAAGGGGAGATTCCGCAATTGATTGGAAGGCTATATTCAGTTCAGGGCCTTAACTTACCTCGTAACAAGCTTACAGGTCATATTCCGACACAACTTGGGGATGTGAAAATGCTTGAATGGTTAGACCTCTCTTCAAATAAGTTGGATAGGGAGATTCCTCATAACGAGTTTGATGTTTCTTGTAGTCTTGAATCTTTTGTGCAATCAACTAGTAGGCCCCATACCTCGAGGCAAACAATTTGATTCATTTGTTGAGGAGTCATATGAGGGAAACTCAGGACTCTGTGGATTGCCATTGCCAAAAAAATGCGGCTACTCTGAAGCACCAAAACCACCACAATTGGTGTTTCATCCAGATGATTCTTCAGAATCTCCAAGTGGATTTGATTGGAAAAGTGACGTTCATGGGGTATGGAAGTGGATTGGTACTTGGGTTTTCTATGGGAAACATTATGTTCTCAACTGGAAAGCCTAAGTGGATTTGAAGGCTTGTTGAAGTTGAAGGACGCAAAAATGGAAGGAAGGCAAAGAAGCATGATCAAAGATATAAAGTTAGAAGAAACTAGCCAACACAAACTGCATTCTCTCAGGTATTCGTTGCTATACTAGATCAATGATATAGTTATATTCTTGTCTTGTCTTAATGACACTAGGTATATGAACAAGATATTGGTCTTTGCATATCAATTTATACTTTTTTCTCCTACTTTTGGAAATTTAATTCCATATATAGGTATTATGTTCTTAAATGACAGTTTGTTAAGCTAAGCCCCATGTTTTTTCTCCATTATTAAATAATTTTATTTTATAAAAAATTTTTACAATATAACTTAATACACACCCAAAAGCCGGGCAAACGGTCTCAGTATGAATGTATTAGAGTAGCTACCATGTAAATAATGTCAAAAAATTATGTGTGTTACTAGTGCATTCCTCGGAGCACCCCATATAGGCTAGGGAAATAAGAGGTAACAACTTCATGGACATGATTCTAGTCAGGACGATGTCGCTTGACATCATACAGGCTTCTGAATGCAGATTCACTTTTTTTAAAAAATAAATGATAGATTTTTTTCTAAGGACAACCTTGAATAACATCTACTTGTATAAATACAATTTATATGATCAAATTAATAATTTATATCAAGAAAAACAACTCATAATTAAAATAAATATGCATAAATAAGTTGAGCAACTAAACAAAAAATCATTACACAAAATAGAAAACAATTGTCTAGCTGCTTCTCAACCAAGATTAAATCTTTGGCGTTGTCTAATAACAATTTTTTCCATAGTTACATAAATTCATCCAACACCAAAATGAATGAGTGTAGCTAAGTTGTGACTCAAATTCAAGTCTTAGAACTAGTAACAATCATGTCTTATTTTTACCATAGAAGTTTCGTCCACCAAAACTTGAATCTCTAAGTAAGATTCAAGAGAGATATGTACCCAGCCTATTCACAAGTGATCGATGCTCTTTGTTGTATTTAAAAAGTGGGATTGTTCATTATGGAAAAAAAATTTACTCTTACTCTCCCTTTAAAGCAATTATTAAATAAGTTTGTCTCATCTTAATAATGTGTTCAAAATTAATTTAATGCTCCACCATTCATATACTTTATTCTAATTTTAACCTTCTTTATAGAGACATTAATCACATCTTTACTCAGAAGTCAAGGCTTCTTAATCAATTTTAAACTTATGAAAAATCATGAAAATAAATAATATTATTGTCACATGAGGTATGCAATTTTATATGTATGAAACAAATTATATCAATTTTACATTTTTAGTTAAACTTTTGTATCTATTTTTTAAAGCAAGTATTTGGTTTGAATTTTAAGATTTTGCTTAAAAAGAATTCTCGCAATTAAAATAAGTATTTCTTGAAGATATGCCAAAAAATAAGATTTAATTATGGATTAATTACAAATACCCCCTCAACTTTGGATCAAGTTGTAATCAACTCCCTCTAGTTTGAATTTTAACAAATTACCCCCTCAACGTTTGTACATTTTTTAATTAAGTCAACTTGTTAGTTTCAACAGTAAAAAATAATGAAAATTAAGTCACATGATTTTAGATTGATTGAAAAGAGAAATATTAGATTTATTCTAAATTCAAAATTTTTTTCTTACGTTAAAAAACTCTTCGTTTTTCTTCCCAAGATAAAGTAAAGTGAATGGTAATCTTGTCTCTTCGTAGAGATCATGTAATTTGCAAATAAATGTTTTCTATCATTTTTTTCTATGAAAATTAATGGCTTGACTTAATTTACAAATATTCAAACTTTGAGGGTGTCACGCCCCAAATTTCACAAAAACGTGATTAAAAAAAATACTTTGTTTATTCCAAAAACACATGCTGGTTTGTTGTAAAAACATCTAGAAAAGTATGTCTTTAGTTTAAATAAATAATTTTTTCAAAAAAATTTCGGCAGAGTTTCCTTTGAAAATCAGACATTTAGATAATAAGTGAGAGTTAACTGTGAAAGCATTAAACATAATAATTATACCTGACTAGTCATTCACATCATATCAACTATGAACATCCCTTCTGATAACATTCACAAATAAATCATTATTGTTCAAAATCAGAGTAACAAATGGAGGCCTACACAGTTCTCCCAAACTTGGGTTATAATCTAATTATCCAAAAATTTTTGTCATGAACATAATATATAGAATATTTAAAATCTTTTTAAGTAACTCATTTAAAAGGTCTCAATCTATACATATTCTTTCAAATTAACCACTATATAAATTACTTACAAATTCTCAATAATATACAGCATCGTACATTCTTTACATACTCTAACTAAATATATAAAGTCATAACAACTATATTATGTCTCAATACTCCCACTATGCAGTCCACCAACATATGTCCATAACTGAAAATATTAAATGATAGGGGTGAGCAACCACACGTTCAGTAGGATAATATTTTTTTCAGGCATATACAAGGTTTTAAATACCAACAGCTTACAATCATAATGATAGGTAATAAAATAATTTATCAATAAGTCTAGGTACACGATAAATAATACACATTTTTGAAAGTATACTACGTACTATCATTTGAAATACATAAGTGAAACATCAACGAATTTACCACATCAAAATCAAATCTCAAGGTACCCTATAAAATATTTCTTCTTAAAACATAATACAACATTATTGATTTTATAAAGTACGAAGTGAGAAATCTTTATACAAATATATGTATAATAAATCTAGTAAAGTAATAATTTCTTATTTTGAACACAATTCTATAAACTTGATCTTTCTAGGATATTTTTCAAAAATATTAACTCCACGTACTTTCGTCTCAACCTTACCTTACCTCACTTCACTCAAGAGATTTGTTGGAATATTGGCTATTGGTTATGCTACCCATACAGACAGATATCATCAAGCAAATACAGGTTTACGAATGAACCATTTCCAAGGAACATTTTGAGTCTTGCACCCTAAGGTCTTTATCGCCCTTCTTGTTTTTCAGAGGGATGTGTAGGGCACAACCTGTGATACCACATAGGCTGTCACCGAAAACCACTACTTTCACCAATCCCCCCTAGGGCTAGTATTCACCTTGATAACCCTCCTCAAGGGTCTCAACCGTCTACTAACCCTCTGTCTGTTGGTACCGAGCATATAAGTTTAAACTATAATTTCATGATCACCTTTCATTCCCAACACCAAACACAATTTCGACATTTTTAAAAAAATACATAGTTTTACAAAATCTCACATTTCTATTTCCAACATAACACATTTTCAAAATAACTCACATATACACAAAAAATACAATTTTATAGAAACTTTCGCAAATTAAATGATTGAGAAATTACATAGATCAAGATCACCATTTTCATACTTTAAAATAACTCAACAATACCCCATATCATGGTAAAATATACTCAATTATATTATAAAAATCAATACCTTTTTCCACATTTTATCATATCAATACTTATAGTCACTTTGGAATTTTATCAAACACATGATAGACATAAAATCTCCAAATACACATTTATAAAGGAACATACTCATTCTTAAGAGACAAATCAAATACATTATATACAAATCATATATATTCTAAAGAATTCAAAATCTTAAGTTCAATCAAACACTCATAACAAAAATCAAGTTAGGGTTTCAAACCCACAATACCCAAATTCAAATCACATATATTCTAAAGAATCCAAAATCTTAATTTCAATCAAACACCTATAATAAAAATCAAGTTAGGGTTTCAAACCCACAATACCCAAATTCATTTAATGCATATTGGTTTACAAATTCATAATAAACTCATCATTTAATTAAGACCATAGCTTGTATTTAACTCATACTAAACAAATAAATATAGAACATACATGAGATGTATTAATGTATATGCAAGAGAAGAAAAACCCTACCTCAAAACCCAAGAACCCAAGCTCCACCTTCAAATCTTCAAGTGAATTCAAAAATCTCAAATAATGTTCCTAAGTTTTTAAGCAAAAACCCAAACTCTAACGACCTTTTTCTCTTTTCCTCTCTCTAATTCTAAGGTTTATGGAGTAATATTGAGTGAGAGATGTGAGAAAAATAAGAGAAATAGAGGTGAATATGGGGTTAAAAAGGGCTAAAATTTGTGCTGGGTACTGTTCACATGACTAAAAAAATGTATTTTCTCCAAAATTATGATTTTGCCCCAAAACTTCTCCAAAATTCGACGTTGTAGATCCATTTTTAATGTTAATTTAGGCTAAAAACATTTATTTGTAGGATTTCTATAAAAATCCAAGCCAAATTATTCCTAAAATGTCAAATTTATAATTTTTACCCTTTTAGATTGCAATACCAACTAAATGTCAAACTCAACTTTTTTCACCACTCTCAGATTCAATAGCGATGTTATTTTGACCTATAAACTTTTAGAATGATTATTTAACTAGCCTTCTAAAACTTACATGCCTCCAACTCAATAATTGACCCAAAAATTCATTAAACGCAAACTTAAACCTTGCGATTATTTTACGAATTACGCTTTAAAGTTTTCAAGACCATTTTTTTTATTATTTTATAAACATTATTAATGTAGTATGTATATAAATATTCAAAAATAATACAAAATCTTACAGAGGGGGTAAATTATTACAATTAAAATTAGAGGAACTGATTGAATGTGATCTAAACTTCGAGGGGGCATTTTATAAATAAACCTTTCATTATTCTAATAAAAAATTCTCGATGATTTTTTTTTTTCAAAAATAGGACTTTTAACTTGTGATTCAGGATGCAAAATTTTTACTCACTCCCAATCCTGATTGAGTGTTTGTTGAGTTCAAGTGACCTCTCAATTTAACCAATCTGCCCAAGTTGCAATGACGAGAGAGGTGAAAAACCTAATTTTATTACATAACAAGAGCGAGGTTACAACTTAATTTTTTTAGATTAAAAAAAAATGAGTTTGTGTGAGATTGATCCTTATACTTTATTATCGATCTAATATTTTAAATTGATTGTTACTTTGCCATCGATCTAAAATTTACAAATTTTAGTACCACAATCCTATAGATAAGCCTGTATGAGATCAATCCTTATATTCCACTACCAACCATATAATATTACAATCAATTCTCACTTTTTTGTCATAACTTGCTCCATTTAATTATAATTTTCCCAAAAGAGTATTAATTAGCCTAAAAAATTTATAAATTTCACTAACACAATCTTAAAGATAAGCTTGGAAGTCTTCCCAAAGAAAGTTCAAAGCTAGAGGGTGTCACATTCTACACTATCAATTCCTCCATACCGCATCAAACACGCACAATCTAGTTTTTCTCAGTCAATGACCCTACTCTTTAAGCTTTGATTCTTTTGAGATTGCTTTAGCGACGAGGATAGAGTTATGTTACTAAAAATTAATTTTTGATACCATATTATATTTGAACAAAAAAAAATAGATTTCATATCGCAAAAAAAAAAAATTAGTTGTAGATGTTGGTTTAAGTTATTTGTAATGATTGATCATAAAACAATAATACCATAGGATATTAAGTTTCCGATGTCATAGTCTAACCATAACAACTATGTCACATATTTTTGGACCCTGGGGCACCTCATTACAGGGATAGTCTTTAGTGACCAAGACTTTTGGTACTAGTAATTTGTTTGTAGCACATAACAAGTCTTCCTTGTCAATTGCCATCTCTATGTAGATTTTTTCTTTACTAAATAAGACATCAAGGGTAATGTATTGTTATTATACCGAAATTTAGGGGCTTAATAGGTACTCAAAATAAATTCAAATAATATTTTTCTTGTTAAAAATAAGAGGAGTGGTTTGTTGGAAGTTGGTATATGGCAACGTGAGAAAGTTTAACTGGAAAAACTAAATTTTAATTTATTAAATAAAAATTTGGTCGGTATGTAGTGAGGTACGAAAGATTTCTCAAATCATTTCTCGATAATGAATGATAAATATATATATGTGAATAGATTTATTCATCTTTAGTAGTTTACTAAAATGATATTGAAAGGCTGATACCCTAACCCATCAAACAAGCATAGATTCTCTGGGCTTGGTGGGGAACGATGACAATTCTACGAAGGCAAGCAAAGACTTTTAGCAACCAATAAGACTTTTTGTGCTAGCTACCTTAGTTGACAGGAAATTGTGTTCTTACATTTTCCTACTAATTCTGGTATAAAGTAACAAAAAAAAATTGTCAATTAAAGTTGACAATTTAGAGCAAAAAAAAAGTAGAATCCAAACCGAAAAAAAATATTTAGTCATAGATGTTGGTTTAAGTTATTTGTAATTATTGATCATAAAAATAATAAAATCAAGTGAAATAATAAAATAACAAAATTTTAAACTTGTCAATTTAGAAATGGATTAAAAATATCGTACAATTTTAAGTTTCCGATGTCATAATCTAACTATAACAACTATGTCACACATTTTTGGACCTGGGGAACCTCATTACACGGCTAGTCTTTACTGACCAAGACTTTTTATGCTAATAATTTGTTTGTGTAGATTTTTTTTTTCTTGACCATCATGGGTGTCACCTTCTGCATTGTTTGTCAATTCCTCGATAACGTGTCAAACATATCTTTTGGGCTTTGTGGGGTATGAAAAACTGAACTTATGAAAAAGGTTATCTATTGTTATTATACCGAAACTTATAATTTAACAAAGTATGCTTAAAAGTTTAATCAATTACGGTTATGACAAAATAGGATCGATTTAAAAATATTATGATTAATTCTAACTTAACTTTGATGAATTTGTAATTATATTGAGTTATAATTCGACTCCATTTGAACTATAACTAAATCCTTCCCGTGCACAACTTTGCCCTCAAGCCCGGAGATTTGCATTGCTTCAATTTAAGAAACAATTTTCCTTCAATGCATCTGCTTCATTGACATGTGAATTTGACTACGGAATTCCTTCTTATCCAAAACTTAAAACTCGGAAGAATGATATGATTGTTGCTCGTGGGACGGGGTCGAGTGTGATCGGTGGACTGGTAGTGTTATTGGTCTCGACCTCAGCTGCAGCTGGCTATATGGCACCATCCATCCCAATAGCACCCTCTTTTTCCTCCTCATATTCAAAGGCTCAACATTGCTTACAACAACTTTGTTTCCGTTTCATTTCCATCTAATTTACTTGATCGATTTTCCAAATTGACACGTTTGAATCTCTCTTCCTCTGGATTCTCAGGCCAAATCCACTAGAAATTTAGAACTATCTAGTCTAGTTTTACTTGATTTCTCATGGAATAATGAGTTGAGATTGGAGAAAATTAGTTTTAAATTGCTTGTTCAAAACTATACCCAACTGAGAGGGCTTAATCTTAATGGAGTAAACATCTCTTCGGCGATACCACGTTCTTTTTAAATCTAACTTCTTTAACATTCCTCAGCCTTTCCTTTTGTGAATGGCTGGGAGAAGTTCCTGATCAGCTATTTCAACTTCCAAATTTGAATAAGTTGCATTTAGGTTCTAATAAGCCTCTCACTGGGCATTTTCCAAAATTTAACTTGACCAGTCCCCTCCAGTCCTTAGTGCTTCGAGGCATAAATTTCTCTACAGAATTTACCCGACTCAATTGGAAACCTAAAGTCCTTAAATGTTTAGGATATCGGCAGTTGCAAATTCTCTGGACAAATTCCACCATCACTTGAAAACTTGACACAAATCATTTCGCTGTTCCTTGACAGCAACAATTTCATCAGTAGGGTTCCACCTTCACTTTCAAACCTTGAGCAACTCATTGTTTTGTTTCTTGGGTACAACCATTTCGAAGGCCCAATTGCAAGTGTTTTTCCTACTATGAAAAATTTTAGATTTTTATATCTCAAAATAAATAACTTC
Source organism: Ilex paraguariensis (assembly GCA_963454935.2). NCBI lineage: Eukaryota > Viridiplantae > Streptophyta > Magnoliopsida > Aquifoliales > Aquifoliaceae > Ilex > Ilex paraguariensis. The sequence continues at coordinate 1,058,221 of CAUOFW020000981.1, forward strand.
AGTGGGCAGATCTCATCATTATTTGTCAACGCAACACTACAACAACTCGGTGGGATATTCCTGTCAAATAATCGACTATCTGGAACTCTACTCCCACAAGTAAATGGGCTTTCACATTTAAGGAGGCTCAGCCTACGTCATAACTTTATCAGTGGGACAATCCCATCTTGGATGTTTAACCTACCAGTACTGTTTTTGTTAGACCTCAGTAATAACAAACTGAGGCCCTATTAACGAATTCCAATTTAATTCATTGGGCTACCTTGATTTGGGTTCTAACAAGCTGTATGGTAACATTCTATATTCAATTTTTTAACTTGTGAACCTTACTTATCTTGATCTTTCATCAAATAACTTAAGTGGCATAGTCTCTTCTAGTGCAAATTCTCTTGTAATTCTCAATTTGTCTTGTAACAACTTAAGTGGTGTTACAATACGTTGCTTGCGAAAGTTAAGTAGGAGTCTCTTGGTGCTTGATCTCCAAAAGAACAACTTTTATGGGAACATTCCGAACACATTTGCAAAGAACTGTAGCTTGGAAATTGTAAATTTGAACAACAATGCATTGAGAGGACCAGTACCAGAATCTTTAGTAAAGTGCAAATCGTTACAAGTTCTTGATCTCGGAAACAAAAAGACAAAGGATATATTTCCACATTGATTAGAAAGTCTTTCATATCTGCAAGTTCTTATTTTACAATCTATCTAATACTACGGACCTATAACTACTTTCATGACCTAATTTTCCTTCCATAACTTGATAGTTTTTGACATTTTGTATAACGATTTCACTGGGCCTTTGCCTACAAAATATTTCAAAAACTTTAAAGCTATGAGGAACATCGATGAAGCCATAGTCCTTTCACCATATATGATGAGTTCCATGGTATCTAATAGTTTTAGTAAGTTCTATTATGTTTCACTGACTTTAACAATCAAAGGGTCTACGATCGAAATGGTAAAAGTCCAAACCATGTTCATGACTANTGTTTTAGTAACTTCTATTATGTTTCACTGACTTTAACAATCAAAGGGTCTACGATCGAAATGGTAAAAGTCCAAACCATGTTCATGACTATCAATTTATCAAAGAACAAATTTAAAGGGGAGATTCCAAATTTGATTGGAATGCCACATTTAGTTCGAGGCCTCAACTTATATTATAACAAGCTCACTTGTCATATTTCAACAACACTTGGTGATATGAGGATGCTTGAATGGTTAGACCTCTCTTCAAACAAGCTTGTTGGAGAGATTTCTCAGCAGTTGACAAGTTTGATGTTTCTACAAGTCCTAAACCTTTCTCACAACCAACTAACAGGGCCCATACATCAAGGCAAACAATTCGATTCATTCATAGAGAACTCATATGAGGGAAAATCTAGACTATGTGAATTGCCATTGTCGAAGTCATGTGGCCACTCTGGAGCACCACCACAATGGGTATTGCAACAAGATGATTCTTCAGAGTCTCCAAGTGGATTCGTGTGGAAAGTGACTTTCATGGGGTATGGATGTGGATTGGTACTTGGGCTTTCTATGGGATATATTATGTTCTCAATTGGAAGGCCTAAGTGGATTGTAAGGCTCATTGAAAGTCAAGGAAACAAAAATGGGAGGAAGACAAAGAAGCATGCTCATAGATACAAAGGTAGAAGGTACTTGCCAATACAAACTGCACTGTTTGAGGTATGTGTTGCGAACATTTATTTGTTTTGACATATCATATACTTTTTCCACCATGAGATTCTAAAATTATCCTAGGTTCCAAAAAAATGAGGGAGATATATATATATTTTTTGATGTCCTCACAATCTCGAAATCAAAACCTCAAAAGAATTATTTAGCTGAAAAGGCCAGTTGGATAGAGAAAATGTTTCGATAGGCTACCTAAGTATTGAGCTTTCATTCCATAATAATTAGTCCATTCTTAAATATTGACAGGTTTGTCAAGCCATGCCTTATGTTTTTTCCTGATAACTGAATAACTTTATTTGGAAAAAAATAAATTACAATATAGCTTAATAAATGTCCAAAGGTTGGGCACACAATCTCAATATGAATGTATACGAGTTGTTACCATGTAAATAATTAATGCAAAAAATTATGTTTGTGACTAATGCATTCCTCATAGCACATCATATCGGCAAGGCCAAATAAGAGGTAACAATTTCATGGAAATGGTTCGAGTCGGGACGAGTTGCGCTTGACATCATATAGGCTTCTAAATCTCCAATGTTGGTTGCAAAAATCAAAATATTGGGACTGTTACAATTATGGAAGCTCGTGACCAAGCGAAAAGTGTCTAAGACAGTTTACTTGTTATGCATGTCTGCATGTATTCCTATACTATATGTTGCTTGTATTATTGTGTGAAACTTCTTGGTTTCTATTGACCTTGGTGTGTTGGAGGAAAAAAATTAGTCCTTTTGTGTGATTGTGTATTGATTTCTCTATAGTTTTTTCAACCCTTGTTTTTGAGTTAAAAGATGATATGGATGTGGCCTTTACCTTTTGATCAAGTTTCCATTATACCTATAAGTGATGGACTCCAATTTTTGAGATCATTTCATTTTGCAGCTAGACTAATGGAATATTTATTCCACATGCAATGTCTATGTTGCATATATTTCTGCAGTTCAAATTTTGAGGTTACCTTTTTTTTTTCTCTCACTCTCAGATTTACAATGAGAGATTTTAACTTTCTACACTCTTTAAAAGAAAGGAGAATGGATTTTGGCTAGAATTTTTTTTAGTTTTTATACTTCTTGCATTCCCAGATTTGGTAATGTCATTGTTTGGTTAGATATGCTATAAATTTTTTGGTAAAATTTATCCGTCGATAACTAAATTTTTTGATCTGTCTCAATTACTGGACAATTGCGATATTTATTAAAAAAAAATCAAGTTGATTATAATTTGATTACCATTAAAAACCATATTGGATGGCGGGCTCTATGTTGATTGGGGACAGAATAGGAGAGTGTTGGTCTGGGACTAGAATCCAATAACCTAAATTTTCTCTCTGAAATGAAAATTGAATTGAATATGCAAGTACATCACATCATGTCAAAATTGAATTATATGTATTTGATAATAACATAACTCGTTCATTATTTAATGCTAACAAGTCATGTCAAAAATCAATGAATTTAATAGCATATTGGAGTAGATATGGTATTCACCGATCATCTTTTTTACTCAGATTGCTTCTAGTCTGATGAGCCCAACATTATCAATGGACAAAAGGACATGTTGATTGCCCATTTTCTCAATCTCCAGCCAACAGGGCAACTTACTATCAGTGTGTGTTACCCCCATGGAGGGGAGGGTAGGGGAGGGGGAAAGGGGCAGTGGGACAAACAACACTTACCACTTGGAACAATCAAAGTTTGTTTTGACAGCTCTAAAATACACACAAAAGCAAAGAGAGCACAACCGAACCACCACCAAATCCAGAGTGACATTAGGTGATTTATAATGTGAATTCATCTCGATTGACTACTAAAGAAAACACTGCATAGAATCATAATATTAAAAAAGATTAGGGGGAAAAAATAGCAGTAGCTTTATAGGTACTGGAATACCTCGTTCTAATTTGGTAAGAAACTAATTAGGGAATATTATCTTAGAAGGAATAAAAAGAATTTTAAAAAAAAATTAGAATAGTCTAGAATAATCTAGAATATTAGAGAAGTTTCTAGAAAAATATAGAATAGTCTAAAAGACTCTAGAAAGTTCAAGAATAACCTAAAATAGTGTAGAACAATCTAGAAGAATCTAGAATGTTGAAGAAGTTCCTAGAAGAATCCAAAAAATTCTAAAACAATCTAGAGAAGTTTAGAATATTTTAGAAGGTTTTAGAATGATTTAGAATGTTCTAGAAAGTTCTGGAAGGACGTAGAAGGTTGGAGAAGATTTTAGAATATCATAGATGAATTTAGATACTTGTGAAATTGCCATGTACAAACTAAGCTTGAAACCTAGAAGGATCTAGGAAATGGGAGGTGGTAGAATATTCTAGGGAATCTCTCCTAAAAATGTCACATGTCAATATTCTCTAGAATAACCCTTGGATACCTATAAATAGGGTATTTGGGGATTGGATTAAGATATAAGTGCACAAGTAGTCTTCTACTTTCAAGAAAGAATAGAGTAAAAGAGAGAAGAAGGAAGGAAGAACACCTCATCAAAGGAAAAAGAAAATTGTGATAAAAAGAGGAAAGATATCAATAACATCTCACTCTACTTTGGGTAACAAGCAACAATCAAGAAACATATCATTCTCTTTGGACTTGAGGTGAGTGGATTGGCATGTTACGTATTTTTCTCGCATCCCTAACATTTTAAAAATGATACTTAATACTTGTTCATTATTACCTTTACAAAATATTTTACTAAGTGTCTAAATACTTGTGGCATACAATTCTCCTTACCTTGATGAATACTTGTGACTTAATCACTTGTTTATATGGTGAGACTTTGTGATAGTGAATGGGACCATGATTGAAAGTCCAAGAAAATTATTCCTCTGTGTGCGGGTGACTCTGGCCACTAGGGAACAGACCTAGGGGAGGCTGAGGTGACCCTAGTGCTCAACGGTTTAAGGAACAGTGTCTGGTGTGTCTTGGTGACCTTCACCGGATCGTCTTAGGGAACAGACCTAGGAGAGGCTGTGGTGACCCTAAGTACGATGTTGGATTTAACCTTGAGATATATTCTGACATTTGATTAAAAGTCCAGGGAAATTATTTCTCTGTATGCAGCTGACCCTGGCCACTAGAGAACAGACTCAGGGGAGGCTGAGGTGACCCTAGTGCTCAACGGTTGAAGGAACAGTTCCTGGTGCGTCCTGGTGACCTTCACCGGATCGTCTTAGGGAACAGTNTCCGTCGATAACTAAATTTTTTGATCTGTCTCAATTATCGGACAATTGTAGTATTTATTAAAAAAAATCAAGTTGATTATAATCTGATTACCATTAAAAACCATATTGGATGGCGGGCTCTATGTTGATTGGGGAAAGAATAGGAGAGTGTTGGTCTGGGACTAGAATCCAATAGCCCAAATTTTCTCTCTGAAATGAAAACTGAATTGAATATGCAAGTACATCACATCGTGTCAAAATTGAATTATATGTATTTGATAATAACATAACTCGTTCATTATTTAATACTAACAAATCATGTCAAAAATCAATGAATTTAATAGCATATTGGAGTAGATATGGTATTCACCGATCATCTTTTTTACTCAGATTGCTTCTAGTCTGATGAGCCCAACATTATCAATGGACAAAAGGACATGTTGATTGCCCATTTTCTCAATCTCCAGCCAACAGGGCAACTTACTATCAGTGTGTGTTACCCCCATGGAGGGGAGGGTAGGGGAGGGGGAAAGGGGCAGTGGGACAAACAACACTTACCACTTGGAACAATCAAAGTTTGTTTTGACAGCTCTAAAATACACACAAAAGCAAAGAGAGCACAACCGAACCACCACCAAATCCAGAGTGACATTAGGTGATTTATAATGTGAATTCATCTCGATTGACTACTAAAGAAAACACTGCATAGAATCATAATATTAAAAAAGATTAGGGGGAAAAAATAGCAGTAGCTTTATAGGTACTGGAATACCTCGTTCTAATTTGGTAAGAAACTAATTAGGGAATATTATCTTAGAAGGAATAAAAAGAATTTTAAAAAAAAATTAGAATAGTCTAGAATAATCTAGAATATTAGAGAAGTTTCTAGAAAAATATAGAATAGTCTAAAAGACTCTAGAAAGTTCAAGAATAACCTAAAATAGTGTAGAACAATCTAGAAGAATCTAGAATGTTGAAGAAGTTCCTAGAAGAATCCAAAAAATTCTAAAACAATCTAGAGAAGTTTAGAATATTTTAGAAGGTTTTAGAATGATTTAGAATGTTCTAGAAAGTTCTGGAAGGACGTAGAAGGTTGGAGAAGATTTTAGAATATCATAGATGAATTTAGATACTTGTGAAATTGCCATGTACAAACTAAGCTTGAAACCTAGAAGGATCTAGGAAATGGGAGGTGGTAGAATATTCTAGGGAATCTCTCCTAAAAATGTCACATGTCAATATTCTCTAGAATAACCCTTGGATACCTATAAATAGGGTATTTGGGGATTGGATTAAGATATAAGTGCACAAGTAGTCTTCTACTTTCAAGAAAGAATAGAGTAAAAGAGAGAAGAAGGAAGGAAGAACACCTCATCAAAGGAAAAAGAAAATTGTGATAAAAAGAGGAAAGATATCAATAACATCTCACTCTACTTTGGGTAACAAGCAACAATCAAGAAACATATCATTCTCTTTGGACTTGAGGTGAGTGGATTGGCATGTTACGTATTTTTCTCGCATCCCTAACATTTTAAAAATGATACTTAATACTTGTTCATTATTACCTTTACAAAATATTTTACTAAGTGTCTAAATACTTGTGGCATACAATTCTCCTTACCTTGATGAATACTTGTGACTTAATCACTTGTTTATATGGTGAGACTTTGTGATAGTGAATGGGACCATGATTGAAAGTCCAAGAAAATTATTCCTCTGTGTGCGGGTGACTCTGGCCACTAGGGAACAGACCTAGGGGAGGCTGAGGTGACCCTAGTGCTCAACGGTTTAAGGAACAGTGTCTGGTGTGTCTTGGTGACCTTCACCGGATCGTCTTAGGGAACAGACCTAGGAGAGGCTGTGGTGACCCTAAGTACGATGTTGGATTTAACCTTGAGATATATTCTGACATTTGATTAAAAGTCCAGGGAAATTATTTCTCTGTATGCAGCTGACCCTGGCCACTAGAGAACAGACTCAGGGGAGGCTGAGGTGACCCTAGTGCTCAACGGTTGAAGGAACAGTTCCTGGTGCGTCCTGGTGACCTTCACCGGATCGTCTTAGGGAACAGTTCCCAGGCGGCAACTCATGGTGACCCTAAGTACGGTGTTGGATCAACCTTGAGATCTTCTGGCATTTGGTATGGTTCTCAGATATCGTACAAGTCCTTACCAATATGAGATGATGATATAATTTGTTATTGTCACAATGTTTTTACTGACCTTGTTTATGATTATCTATTGTATGTCATACGTATTTTCTTGTTATCAGTTATTGTATTTGGTATTTGGTTTCTATCGATTATTGGATGTCATACAGTCTCGACCATTATGATATGATTGACCATTGTGGTATGATTTCTTGTTGGAATTCGATTGTGTTATTCTTAAGAAATTGGTTATCTTAATGAAGTTATTTTTCCAAACCTTTGATTTACATGTCGTATGCCAAATATGTTTTTCAGCCACTTTGAATATGCATGCTTTTCCATTCACTGGGCTTTTTAGCTCATGCTTTCAAAATAATTTTTTTTAGGTAAATGATTGGAGTGTCAATAGTGGACTCCGGGAATTGATTGAAGACTAATAGTGTGGTGACCTCCGTAGCATATATCGTATAACCCTCTTTATTTGTTTGGATAGTTGGAGCAAATAGGTTTAGGTGTATTGACTTTGACATATTGACATGAGATCAATTTAGTGTTAATGTTATTTTTCACTCCTATATTATTAGTTTATTATTAGGCTTACATGTTCCATAGGTTATGGATTTATGGTTCATAGCTGATCATGCCCTTGGAGTTGGGGTGCGACATATCCAGCCATGTGTGTCTCCATGGGGAGCTCCNATGTTCCATAGGTCATGGATCTATGGTTCACGGTCGGTCATGCTCGAGAAGTTGGGGTGTGACAAGAGTGGTATCAGAGCCTAGGTTGCGACACACATCTAGATATTTATAGTCGTGTCATCTTTATAGAGGAGGTTAAGGTTTCAGAGTCCTTTTGGTCATATAAGTTGGAAAAAGTACACTTGATGGTATCGAGTGATGATATTACGAGATAATATGTTTATTAGAGTATTAAGGACGAGCATTGCTCCGGGCATCCAATAGAGCCTTTTCTCCTAAGTACGGATGCAACAAAGTACATTAGTTCTTTATGATGATGTTTTAGAGAAAAAGGTTTTGGGATGATTCTTGAGTTTCAAACTTTGATCTTTTAGGTTAGAGTATCAACTTATATTATAAGGGAGCCACCTTCTAGTATAATGATTCACTAAAGTTGAGATTGGTAGATTGCTTAAAGGAACAATTGGTGATGGTTGACCATGCTTACTTTTGTGGACCTTAGATGATACATATGGTGATTTTGAAGTCAGGATAACATCATATAATATTCTCTATGGTTTTAATAGAGTATGTTGTTGGACGAAATAAGAAATNAGTTTTAATAGAGTATGTTGTTGGACGAAATAAGAAATTGGGTGACCTTATGTGGGTAGATTTTTTTGAAGTAAACAGATTGAGAGTTACTAGTTCATTTTAATCGTTATATTTATATTTGGGAAAATTTGATATTGTGGTTGGGAATCTATTATGCAATCCATTGTGTTTGGAAGAGTTGGATATTTTCATATAAAAGTATTTATTAGTCTCATTTAGTGTCTTAGTGTAAGTACTTCACCGTGAAGGGCTAACTAGATCACGATTTTTAGCAGAACAACAAAACTGTAGAGTTTATTGTCATGGCCAGTGGAATGGAATAATGACTTGTAGAGTTGTAAAAGTTGGTAATCCAAAAGGTTAAGAATATTTGCATATGATATGGTCAATGGTGATTATCCAAAAGATAAAAGTTAGTAAATAGATGAAGTAATGAAAGGTGATAATCCCAAATAGTGAAAGATAGTTATAGAGAAAAGGTGATAATAGAAATGTTGAAGGATAGTAATAGATGCAGAGGTAAAGAGAGATGGTCTAAATTATTGATAAAGTGATGATAATCCAAATGGTGGAAGATAGTGATAAATGATATAAATAATGGTGATACTTGACTTTTAAAAATTTTGTTGGATTTATTGGAGTTTTTCTTATGGTTAAGAAAGTGACTCAACTATTGAAGGTAATACTTTAGTGACTATCCTTAGATTTGATTGAATTCATTATTAAGACTAGACTATTCAATCAAATGATGATTTGTGGCGGTACAACATCATTTAGGATGATATGATTGGTAAAAATTTTCAATATCTAGAGTGTTATCATGAAGGATGTGGTGCTAGACATAAATTTAGGAATGGATCAAACAAGTCATTTGGATGTTATTGAGTAAATGTGTGTTAAATTAGTAAAATTGATCAAAAATTTGTATCACAATCTCTTACATTTGGAAATTGACCTATTGATATGAGATCAAGGGGATAGTTTTAGTCAATTGTTGAAGTTCAATCGTTAGAACTTTGGGTGCTTGGCTAATTATGGGATTAACGATGGTTCTTTGACCATTAGAGTAATTCTTTATTGGTTAATGAGTTTGGTTGATTCTGACTCATTACAAATGAGTGAGTTCTTTTATGGTGAGCTTGGAATGCATAAGAGATAACTTTGCGGAGTTGTTCTTGATTCTTGACAAAGAATAATAGCAAGGTGAAAAATAGAATTTTTTTTTGGATAACATTTACTATCAAGATAGGTGTGAAGAGAAAATTCCTATTTGATTGATATGAAGAAAAATCAAGCCTAGAGGTATCCAAATTAGTGTTATTCATGGAGACTTGTCAGTATAACTTAANAAAATTCCTATTTGATTGATATGAAGAAAAATCAAGCCTAGAGGTATCCAAATTAGTGTTATTCATGGAGACTTTTTCGAAAGGGTATTCGTTCTGTTTTGCAATCTGATTTTCTTTGTTTTTTGATTATGGCTACTGAAAGAGACGATTCGCTTCAGTCTGTAAGTGTGAGGATGGATGGAAAGAATTATTCGTATTGGAGTTATGTGATGAGAAACTTTCTTAAAGGTAAAAAGATATGGGGATATGTTAGTGGAACTTCTGTGAAACCTAAGAATACTGATGCGGGTTATGCTGCTTTGATAGATGGTTGGGAAGTAGACAATGTAAAAATTATTACTTGGATTAACAATTCTATTGAACATTCTATAGGCACACAGTTGACAAAGTATGAGACAGTAAAGTAGGTTTGGGATCATCTGCAAAGGTTATTCACTCAATCAAATTTTGCAAAGCAGTATCAATTGGAGAATGACATACGAACTCTTTAGCAGAAGAATATGAGTATTCAGGAGTTTTATTCTACTATGACAGATCTTTAGGATCAATTGACTCTTACGGAATCGGCTGAATTAAAGGCATGTGATGCCTATATTGCTCGTAGAGAGCAGCAACGGTTGGTACAGTTTTTAACGACACTTCGTAGTGATTTTGAGGACTTAGAGGTTCAATTTTGCATTATTCTCTACTTCCTTCTGTTGACTCAGTTGTCAGTGAGTTATTGGCTGAAGAAATACGCCTTAAGTCTTATTCTGAAAAGGGAATTATTTCTACTTCTAATTCTTCTGTGCTAGTAGTACATTCTAAACCATTCTCTAATAATCAGAATAAGCCTTACATAAGGACTGCCTTTGACGAGTGCAGTTTCTGTAAGCAGAAAGGTCATTGGAAGACTCAATGTCCTAAGTTAAGACAGCAGAATCAATCGCGGCAGCAATCTCAAGTTTGGAAGACTGGCAACCAGTCACAATCTAATGCTCATAGACCACCTTAGGGTTACAAACCACCACAGTCTAATACTACAGTAGTAGTTTCATCAAGTCCTTTCACCAATTCTAGTACTTTGGTTGAGCAATTTCAGAAGTTTCTCGCCTTACAACCACAAGCTATGTCTGCTTCTTCTTCCGTAGGTCAGTTGCCTCATAGTTCTTCAGGTATGTCACATTCTGTATGGGCCTTGGATTCTGGTGCTTCACATCATATGTCTCCAGATTCTTTATCTTTTGTTTCTGTATCTCCTTCATCTTCTATTCCTGTTATGACTGCTGATAGCACTCCTATGCCTTTAGCAGGTGTTGGTTCTGTTGTTACACCTCACTTGTCTCTCCCTAATATTTATCTTATTCTGAAACTCAAATTAAATCTTGTTTCTGTTGGTCAGTTATGTGATTCTGGTAATTTAGTCACCTTTTCCTCTTCTTCTTATTATGTGTAGGATCTGCAGTCTCAGAAGCTGATTGGGACAGGCCGTAGGAATGGGGGACTATACATTTTGGATGAGTTAAAAGTGTCAGTTGTTGCTGTTGTTACTAGTGTTGATTTATCTTCTTTTCGTTTGAGTCATTCTTCTTCTAGTTTTTATTTATGGCATTCTCGTTTAGGTCATGTTTCGTCTTCTCGTTTGAGATTTTTGGCATCCAAAGGGGCTTTAGGAAATTTGCAAACTTGTGATATTTCTGATTGTAGTGGATGTAAACTGGCAAAATTTTCAACTTTACCTTTTAATCGAAGTATTTTTGTTTCTTCGTCTCCATTTGATTTGATTTATTCTGATGTATAGAGACCTTTTCCTATTGCCACAAAAGGAGGATCTCGGTATTATGTTTCTTTTATTGATGATCATACTCGTTATTGTTGGATTTGTTTAATGAAACATCGTTCTGAATTCTTTGAGACATATATAGCCTTTCGAGCTCTTGTCAAAACTCAACATTCTGCTGTTATCAAATGTTTTAGGTGTGATTTGGGTGGGGAATACATTTCTAATAAATTTGATGAGTTGCTTGCCTTAGATAGAACTATTCACCAAATTTCGTGTACAGATATTCCTAAGCAAAATGGAGTTGCTGAAAGAAAACATAGGCACATTGTTGAAACTGTTCGTTCTCTCTTGTTGTCTGCTTCTGTTTCTAGTATGTTTTGGGGTGAAGCTATTCTTACTACTGTAGGTTTGATTAATACAATTCCATCTTCTCATATTTCAGGTGTTTCTCCTTTCGAAAAGTTGTATGGGTATGCCCCTGATTATTCTTCCTTTAGAGTTTTTGGTTGTACTTGTTTCGTTCTTCGTCCTCATGTTGAACGCAACAAGCTATCCTCTCGATCTGTTATTTGTATCTTTCTTGGTTATGGTGAAGATAAAAAGGGGTATTGTTGTTTTAATTCAATAACTCAGAAACTTTATGTGTCTCGTCATGTTATTTTTCTCGAGCATATACTTTTCTTTTCTATTCCATCCACTACTCATAGCTTGACTAGATCTGATCTTATTCGTATAGATTCTTTTTCTGAGGATTCTGATAGTTTGTCATCTCAGGTTTCTAGTACTTCAAATACCCCTTCTCATGTTCTTACCCCGTTACCTTTACATTATACTCGACCAATTCGTACTGATCATTCTGCAAGTACTGACACTTTACTCTCTAGCACACCTAAAGCTACCTCTTCTCCTATGGTCCCTCAAACTCTATCTGAGATTGTGGATCCACTTCTACGTCAATCCATACACATTTGTAAGTCCAAAAAGTTACCAGATTGTGCTTATACTTGTTATTCTTCATCTTTTACTTCCTTTTTAGCTTCTATTTTTTGTCTCTCTGAGCCCTCTTCCTATAAAGAGGCAATTCTTGATCCTCTTTGGCAACAAGCTATGGATGAGGAACCTTCTGCTTTGCATAAGACAGGTACTTGGGATTTGGTTCCTCTACCTCCTGGTAAGAGTGTTGTTGGTTTTCGTTGGATGTATAAGATCAAGACTAATTCTGATGGATCTGTTGAGCGATACAAAGCTAAGTTGTTTGCAGAAGGGTACTCTCAACAGTAGGGTATGGATTATGAGGAGACATTTGCTCCTATTGCAAAAATGACTACTATTCGTACTCTTATTGCAGTTGCTTCGGTTCGTCAGTGGCATATCTCTCAACTTGATGTTAAAAATGTCTTCCTGAAGGGAGATCTTCAAGAAGAAGTTTATATGGCGCTCCCTCCTGGTATTTTACATGATTCTGGGTATGTTTGCAAGCTCAAGAAAGCGTTATATAGTTTCAAACAAACACCTCGTTCTTGGTTTGAGAAATTTTCTGTTGTGATCTCTTCCCTTGGATTTACTTCTAGTAGTCATGATTCTGTTCTTTTTGTTAAGTGCACTAATACAGGTCGTATCATTCTGTCTTTATATGTTGATGACATGATTATTACTTGTGATGATATTGGTGGTATTTTAGTTTTGAAGACAGAGTTAGGTAAACAGTTTGAAATGAATGATTTGGGTTCTCTACGATATTTCTTGGGTACTGAGGTAGCCTGCTCACCCAGAGGTTATCTTCTTTCTCAGTCGAAATATGTTACAGATATTCTTGAGCGAGCTAGACTTACTAATAATAAGACTGTAGATACTCTCATTAAAGTTAACGCAAAGTATTCTTCTTCTTATGGTTTACCTTTGTCAGATCTTACTTTATACCGTACTATTGTTGGGAGCTTGGTATATCTCACTATTACTTGTCCAAATATTGCATATGTTGTTCATGTTGTTAGTCAGTTTGTTGCTTCTCTTACTACAGTTCATTGGACAGCTGTTCTTCGTATTTTGCGGTATCTTCGGGGTACAGTCTTTTACTTCCATCCACCTCTTCCTTGGAGTTGTGTGCATACTCTGATGCTAATCATGGCAGTGATCTCACAGATCGCAAGTCTGTTACTGGTTTCTGTATCTTTTTGGGTTATTCTCTTATTTCTTAGAAGAGCAAGAAACAATCTATTGTTTCTCAATCTTCAATCGAAGCAGAATATCGTGCTATGGGATCTACTATCAAAGAGATTGTTTGGTTACGTTGGTTACTTGGGAGTTTCTCTTTCTCACCCTACTCCTATGTATTGTGACAACCAGAGTTCTAAGCACATTGAGATCGATTGTCACCTTACTCGTCATCATCTCAAGCATGACACCATTATTTTGCCTTTTGTTTCTTCTTCTTTGTAGATTACAGATTTCTTTACCAAGTCGCATTCTATTTTCCGTTTTCGTTTTCTAGTTGGCAAACTCTCGATGCTTGTAGCTGTCGCATCATAAGTTTGAGGGGAGATGTTAAGAAATATAGGGTTATTTTGTTCGTTAAGGGTGGAATAGTCATTTACTTTCCTTTTGTTTAGTCTATATATAGTCTCTTTGTATTTAAGTTAAATCACTTCTTTGTATTCAATTGAATTATACAGTATCAATAAAACCCTNGGAATAGTCATTTACTTTCCTTTTGTTTAGTCTATATATAGTCTCTTTGTATTTAAGTTAAATCACTTCTTTGTATTCAATTGAATTATACAGTATCAATAAAACCCTAACCTCCTATTTTCTTATCTCTTGTATTTCTCTTTTATTAGATTATTTAACAGTGATGTTAATATGATTTACCCAACTCAAGCAAAGNCCTCCTATTTTCTTATCTCTTGTATTTCTCTTTTATTAGATTATTTAACAGTGATGTTAATATGATTTACCCAACTCAAGCAAAGAATAGACACACCAATATCCCCTAATTTGTTGACTTCTACTAGCTAGAAGAGCGATAAATCTTTCTGACACAAATTAATTGCACCATCTAAGATCTATAAGGTTTATCTAAGAGGGTTTTGCATTGAAGTATGTGATACGAATTTGAAGCCAGAAAGATTAGCAGATTAACACCAATAAGCAGAAAATAGAGTTCCAAAAGCAAGCTAATGCAATTAATTGATGGGATGAAAAGTTAACTGTTCGTAATTTAGTCACTCATAAATTGTTCCTAATTCTTCCAAGGGAAGATTGATAGAAGCAGGAGTTAAAATCTAATGTCAAATTACATCATACAAGCTTATTAACATAGCACAATAAAATCAAGTGCTAAGACAACCTTTAGAAGCCCGCATTAATTCCTCTCAACCATGGACTTCTGTTTTCTTTTGATTCCTCGCATCTCGATGCATGTAATTTCCAAAATAAAGGTTTTAGTTGTTCACCCTACCCAATTGACAAATTTATATAGGTCTGAATAATGCAAANTAAAGGTTTTAGTTGTTCACCCTACCCAATTGACAAATTTATATAGGTCTGAATAATGCAAAATTTGTGTTTTCAGAAACTTTTATCTCCATTCTGTTATGTCCTGAATTAGCAGCATCATAAGAAATCAGGTAGAAGTGGTTTTTNAAAATTTGTTTTTTCAGAAACTTTTATCTGCATTCTGTTATGTCCTGAATTAGCAGCATCATAAGAAATCAGGTAGAAGTGGTTTTTGACCTTTTTATCAACAACAAAAACAGGCCGTGTGTCTCACCAGAGGTGTTATTGCTTGATGCTATCATTATACCACATCTATATTGTGAAACTATAAATTATCCATTGCAATGCCAGGCAAATGTAGTTCATAAATGTTTGCAACCCGACAATTTGTACATTCTAAAATCATTGAAGAGCCACCGCATATATGTGTTTCCATCACAGCAGGTTGCATTTAGGTTTCACAATGCATGCAATTCACAAAAAAAAAAAGAGTGATAAAGAGATCTATGAAACAGAGTCTTGCCTCTGGAGTTGCTTTGCTAGGAGCTTAGAGTCATTCTCATTCAACCTAGGAAGCTACAAAATAAAGTAGGCCATCCAAAATTGTTCATCACTCAAGTTGATTAATCTGTAGTNGAGTGATAAAGAGATCTATGAAACAGAGTCTTGGCTCTGGAGTTGCTTTGCTAGGAGCTTAGAGTCATTCTCATTCAACCTAGGAAGCAACAAAATAAAGTAGGCCATCCAAAATTGTTCATCACTCAAGTTGATTAATCTGTAGTCATTAATCATGTAAATAAACAAGAATAAAAATTTTACATAGTTGATGTTGTTAGTANACAAAATAAAGTAGGCCATCCAAAATTGTTCATCACTCAAGTTGATTAATCTGTAGTCATTAATCATGTAAATAAACAAGAATAAAAATTTTACATAGTTGATGTTGTTAGTAGTCAATGGCTCTGTTAAAATATTAAAAAAAAATCAATAATAAGAATGTGCAGAATAAATTGGTGGAAGGTGCGAACCATTGTGTAAAATTTCCACTTTAAAGCATACAATAATTAATATGCCTTTTGGAAAAGTTTGGTGGCATCATCATGTCATTGCTTCAACGCCTAAAAGACTTCAATTATACACTATGACCATTACCTAAAAACACCTTTAGTTGACTCATTTTTCTTTTTGTTGACTCATTTTTCTCCTATTTAAAAATAGCGAACATTAGAATTATGCTTCTTTATATATACGTTAACTTTCTCACATCAGTTACTCGGATAATTTAATGGTCGACCGTTCACATATTTTATTCTAATTTTAACATTTTTCATAGAAACATTAATTACATCTTCACTTGTAAGCCCCAACTTTTTAATCAATTTTAATTTTCTTAAAAAACATGACAATAAATATTATTATTTTTCATATGTGGTATAAATTTTTTTATGCAATTGAAAAACTTGTATAAATTTGTAGTTAAAGTTGTGCATCTATTTTTTTTAAACAAGTATTTGCTTTGAATTTTAAAATTTTGCTTACAATAATTTCTCATAATTGAATCTTGATGAGAAAAAGGGCAAAGATATCAAAATCAGTAATTAATTCTTGAAAATAATGTCAAAAAATACAATTTCATTATTCCAATAAAAAAAATCCATTGACTATTGTTTAAAAAATAGGACTTTAATAATTATCTAAAAAAAATCAACCACACTCCTCAATAAAGATATCAAATAGTAATGTATTGTTATTATACCAAAATTTAGGGACTTAATAGGTACTCAAATTAAATACAAATAATATTTTTCTTGTGAAAGATAAGAGGTGTGGTTTGTTGGAAGTGATTGTATGGCATCAAGAGAGAGTTTTTTTTTTTTTTGACCCAAACAAACATTAGATAACATTTCATTAAATAGGAAAATTTGAATTACAATCAGTCACAATTAAAGCCTTAAGCTCTGGAGGTGGAAACCCAACCCATCCTAGGGGAAGTGAGTTATGCATAGTAGTGGCTGCCACCCAATGAGCAACCTTTAAATTGGCTCTAAACTTGTGTAAAAAGATAATGTTGTGTAATCTCACCATACTTCTAATATCTTCCATTACTGTGTTAATTTCCCATGGGGGAACATCCTCTATGGCACTCAGCTTGATAGTGCTAAGGCAGTCACTTGCTATTGTAGCATTCTTTAGTGAACTAGCCTCAACAAGGAGACAGGCTTGTCGGATTGCTTCTGCTTCTGCAACCAGACTTGAGTTGGCTAAAAAGGATTTTGATACTCCATCCATCAGTCCTCCCTTGGAATTTAAGAGTAGCATAGTACATGTAGCCTTGTCAGTTTTAGGTTTGAAAGCTCCATCATAGCAAATTTATAACTCAGGACTTGGCTGTTGCATTGTCTCCTCTTTCTCCATTGGCTTTTTTTGCTTCCTTGTACAACACTTAATATCCATGTAGAGGAGCTCATTCCACACGCCTTTCGCTCTCAGAACAGTTGCAAAGGCGTTTGGGGTCACATCTTTGAAGATTTTCTAGTTCCTTGTCTTCCATATAATCTAGCNTTATCCATGTAGAGGAGCTCATTCCACATGCCTTTCGCTCTCAGAACAGTTGCAAAGACGTTTGGGGTCACATCTTTGAAGATTTTCTAGTTCCTTGTCTTCCATATAATCTAGCCCATTGTGGCCATCTTTTCCAGTACCTTATATCTCCTTTGAGATTCTTTTACTGCTTCCAAAATCAGTGAAGTTTGTTGGGCTATAGAGGTAAAACCAGCCTGTTCTACATTGAATACCATCTCCATTCCAAACCACACCCTTTTAGTCCAATCATATTCAAATAATAAATGTTCTATGGATTCTGGGGCAAGCAAACAGATTTTTCACTCAGAAAATGTAGAACACTTCCTCTTTATAGATGTTCTCTTGAGAAGCTAGGATATTGTGGCATGATTTCCACCAAAAGTGTTTCACCTTAGGCACCGCCTTCATGTTCCAAATCGCCTACCACATCATAGGGTGAGGGGAAAAGGNACACTCAGAAAATGTAGAACACTTCCTCTTTATAGATGTTCTCTTGAGAAGCTAGGATATTGTGGCATGATTTACACCAAAAGTGTTTCACCCTAGGCACCGCCTTCATGTTCCAAATCGCCTACCACATCATAGGGTGAGGGGAAAAGGAGGTGTTTGACTCTCTTGGGCAGGGTTCCCTAGTAATCCCTAACTTGTATCTTGATTTCACCAAGTAGGCCGCCAAATNGGAGGTGTTTGACTCTCTTGGGCAGGGTTCCCTAGTAATCCCTAACTTGTATCTTGATTTCACCAAGTAGGCCACCAAATTCTCTTATCCCTTACCCTTTAACTGGGATTGGGATAGTCTGAATAGCTCTCATTTCCTCCTTAGAGACATTATCCTGGAGTATTTGGACATTCCATTCTATTGGTCTCTCCTTAATTGCATCAGCAACCTGGTTGATCGAGCAATTCAGTGGCCTTGAAGACTGCAATCCCAAACTAGCCAACTGAGGAATCCATTTATCTTCCTAGAAATTGACCTCCCTTCCATCTCTGATTTGCCACATCATGCCTTTTTTCAAGGAGCTCTCTTCCATGGAGTAGACTACTCCAGATCCATGAGGGTCTAGCCCCTTGTTTAGCCATCATAAAATCCTCATTAGGGATGTAAATTGCTTTTATGAACTTTGCCCATAAAGCATCTGGATAGTTGATAAGCCTCCAGCACTGTTTAGCCAATAGGGTCTGGTTGAACTGTTTGAAGCCTTTAAATCCCATTCCTCCCATTTCTTTTGGATCCGATATCCTTTCTCAATTCTTCCAGCAAATACCATTGTTTCCCTCCCCACTTTTACACCAGAAGTTCCTTACATAACAATTCAATTGATGACAAAAACTTTTTGGAAGCTCCACCACTGACATAATATAATTTGGAATAGCTTGAATAACTGCCTTAATTAACACCTCCTTGCTTGCTTGTGATAAAAGAGTGTTTTTCCATCCTTGTAACTTTTTCAAGACCCTTTCAAGAATGTGGTCGAAGATTTCCTTCCTTGAACTATCACACGCTGTAGGTATCCTTAGATACTTTGCATTGTGTGGGAGGCTCTGCATTCATAGCAGGTTGCATACAAAATTTTTTTGTTCCAAAGAAGTATTGGAAGAGAAAATGATACATGAATTTTGGTGATTAATACTTTGTCCTAATGCAGCACAATAATTCTGAAGAATCCTAATAAGCTCTGTCACCCCCTCTTCCTTTGCCTTGATGAAAAATAGTGAGTCATTTGCAAAAAACAAAACAGGTGGGAAATAGCAGGGCTTCTTCTCTTTACTTTTATTCCCACAAAACTTCCTATCTGTAGCTCCTTTGTTCAGCATATATGAGAGGACATCGGCAAAAATAATAAAGAGCTACAGGGAGATAGGATCTCATTGTCTAATCCCCCTTGAGGCTTGATATCGCATTTTCTTTCTCTGTTAAGAATCACTTTGAAGGATATAGTTCTGACACATTGCAAGACAAGATTCACCCAGCGGCAGCAAAACCCCATTTTAAGCATGGTTGCTTACAAAAAGGTTCCATTCAACGCGGTCATACGCTTTACTGATATCCATTTTGATCTCTATTTCAAGAACCCTTCTTTTTTTCTTGCCTTTCAAATGATGGAAAACTTCATTTTCTATAATGATGCTATCATGGATCTATCTGTTAGAAACAAAGGCAACCTGATTTGGTGAGATTGTTCGCCAAAACCTTTGAGATCACTTTATATAGGAAATTGCATCTGGCTATAGGCCTAAACTGTGCTACTTCTTCTAGGGCATTTTCCTTTGGTATAAGGACAATATTAGTGGAGTCAAGCTCTTCCAACAGTAAACAATCATCGAAGAAATTTTTCACCAGTTGGACCACGTCTTGTCCCATAATATGCCAAAATGTCAAATAAAAAAATCTCAGGGAAACCATCTGGACCAGGAACTTTAAGAGCTCCCAATTGAAAAACTGTCTCATGCACTTTATTCTCAATGATAGGATTCAATAGATTCTAGTTCATCTCCTTCGTAACCTTGCTTTGCACAACACTCAAAGTCTCATCAAAGTTTCTTTCCCTTGTTGTGGTAAATAACTATTGGAAGTAATTCTCAATGAGGGTACTGATATCGTCTTCCTCTTCCACCCATTCTGCTTCTTCATTCCTAAGTTTGATGATCTAATTTCTTTGATGCCTTTGAATGGTAGAGAGATGAAAAAATCTGGTGTTCTGATCTCCTTCCTCCAGCCAGTTGATCCTGGATCTTTGCATCCAAAACTTTTCCTCTCTGCTTCTGATTCCATGCAGTTGGGAGCATAACTCAGTTTCTTTCCTTAGGTTTTCCTCTGATGGAACCTGCATTTGGGCCTTGATTAGCTCTTTCTCTAGCTCATGTATTAATCTCCTATTATTGCCAAACTTCTGTTTACTCCAAGCTACAAGATTGGAGCTGCATCTTCTTAGCCTATTGGTAGTATCAAGCATAGTGAAAGTTGTGTCCCTTTTGTACCAAGCTTCCTTCACCACATCCTCACCGTCTAAGCCTTCCAGCCACATGTACTTAAACTTAAAGTAATAAGGGACCCTTTTCTTCTCCAACCCAAAATCGATGATGATTGGGTAGTGATCCAATCCCACTGTAGCTTCATAGAGCACTTGCGAGGTTGAAAAAAGGGTTAACTAATCAATATTGACTAACACTCGATCCAGTCATTGCTGTACATTGGCTGTCCCAGGTCTGTAATTGCACCATGTGAATTTCAGGCCTTTGAAATTCATATCCACTAAGTTACAGTCTGAGATAACCTGCTGTAATTCTTCCATCTTCTTAATATTGATAGTTGTTCCCCCCTCTTTCTCGTCCTAAGATGTATTAAATAAAAATTTGGTCAGTATGAAAGATTTTTGAAATCATTTCTCGATAATGTGAATGACAAATATATATAGATGGACATATTTATTCACATTTAGTAGTTTAGTCAAATGATATTGAAAGGCTAATTATGAATATTTTTTACTACCATCACATTATGCATGGTCAATTCCACCCTAACCCGTCAAACAAGCATAGATTCTCTAGGCTTGGTGGGGAATGATGACAATTCTACAAATACTTTAGCAAGCAAAGACTTTTAGCAACCAATAAGACTTTTTGTGCTAGCTAGTGTAATTTTGCCGTGGTTGACAGGAAATTGCGTTCCTACATTTTCCTACTAGTTCTGGTATGGAGTAAAAAATAAATTATCAATTAATGTCGAGCTAATTTTGTTTTAATGATAAATTTTCTCTAAAGACATAACCCTGAACAACATCNATAAATTATCAATTAATGTCGAGCTAATTTTGTTTTAATGATAAATTTTCTCTAAAGACATAACCCTGAACAACATCAACTTGTATAAATATAATTGATATAATCAAATTAGTAATATCAATTTGATGAAATCGAAGTTCACTTTGATGAAACTAAATTTTAAATTAAATAAATTGAAAATATTTTGATAAAATTAAATTTTAAAATATTAATTTGATAAAATTAAATATTAATTTGATGTTAAATTAATAAAATTAAAGTTAAATTGATGAAATTAATTATTAAATTAATGATATTAAATGTCAATTTGATAAAATTGAAGTTCAATTTAATTTTAATTTGATGAAACTAAATTCTAAATTAAATTGGAGTATGTGTAGGGTAATTTAAAAACTATAAGGGGTTAAAGGGTAATCAATCAGATATCGACTATAGGGGTGTTCTTGTAATTGTGTCAATCTCGAGGGGATGTCAGTGAAATTTACCCATAGATATATCACAAATTGAAGGAGTATTTGGATTTCAAAGACCAGACACCACATATTTTGATGGGATTCAAAGATGAACCTCCTACAACTCTAAACCCTCGACAATTTCCGATGTGTTGCTTCCTTCCCACTTTTTTTTATCTTTCTTTCGATGACATGAAATAGGGCACACGATATAAATTATATGGATCATTAAACTCATCAAATCAATAAGTAAATACGAATTTGAGTAAATACAATATAAACATATTAAATAAATAAATAAACACATGGAAAAAACCTGACACGACACAAACTCATTTAAACATACTCATTATTATTTGTTAATTAATCCTAGTCCAAATATGATAGTACTTAATTAGAATTAATTTAATACTTAAATTAGTTGTCTTGTTGGACAAAACTTCTTGGTCTTCTTAAATCATATGGCAGTAGGTTTATTATATAAGAGCATAGGGTTTTTTTTTTTTTTTTGTAGTCCTCAAGGAGGTTTAACAATTGGCAAAAGCTTGGATTTGTTTTGACATTAAGTTTCAACGTCTCATTGTTTCAGTGTTTTGCTATAAGCCTTCATTGTCATCATCTTCTTCTTTTATCTTTGGCCTCCAAATTTCCCATAATTGGAACTTTAAGCCCTAGTAAACCCAGCAAAGCAAACCAGATTTCCTACCCCAAATTCGAAGCCGCCTCAAGCACTAGGGGCTTGTTTGGATGAATTTTGGGGAGGGGTTTGGATTGGTTTTTTCAAGCCCTTCCAAATTCAAATCCCTCTTTGCAAAGATAAAATTCAACATTCAATCATGTACATACTCATATTTGGTATGCAACATGATTAGTAGTTAAAATTAGCATCTTACTATGCCTTTTTAAGACTAATTATACTTCGATAGAGTTTCAATTATGGCATTTTAGGAGAAATATTGAACAAGGGCGTAAATTCAATGCATATCAAACTTTCATGCAACAACCACATGTTTTGGAAGAAAATTGGAGAAGTTTGAAACAAGGCAAGAACGTTCGAATGCCAATCCACGTTCGAACGTACTCTTGAATTGTTGGAGGACCAGACTGCTGAGATGATGATACATGGTGTGTTGCAGCTTAGAAGGAAATCAAAGAGGTACTTGAGTACCACGTTCGAATGTCAACTAACGTTTGAACATTGGCTTTGAATCAATTGAGGACTCCTAAGAAGAGTGTGCTATGGTATATGGCATGTAGAAGTGGCTCTCACAGAAGAACAAAGGCTACTTGAGTAGGAAGTTTAAACCCCATCCAGCGTTCGAACACCCATCAAAGAAGACAGGAGACAATGTTTGAATGCCAACTAACGTTCAAACGCTTATCAAAGAAAACAGGAGACCACGTTCGAACGCCAACTAACATTCGAACGTTATCCCCAGACAGGCTGTAGAGTGGTTGATTTTCTATCCAGACCTTGGGGCATTCACTTGGACTTTAAAGGCCTTGTACTATTCTTCCACTCTCCCTTTCCCCCCTCCTCATTGTCTATAAATACTCCCATTGTGGGAGCTTCAAAGGGGACTAAGAGTAGAAAAATTGTATGAGTTAGGCTTAGACTTAGACTTACATTCATAGTCTTACATAAAGAAAGATAGATTATCTTTTGATTGATGTGGAAATCCTCTAAAAGTGACTAGCTTTCCTCTACTTTTATTATTAGTTTCATTTGTTTCCATTGTTTGAGCTTCCTTCTTCCCTTAAAGGAGTGAAACTCTTTAACTTTTTTAGAGTTTTACCAAAGCTATNTGAGTTAGGCTTAGACTTAGACTTACATTCATAGTCTTACATAAAGAAAGATAGATCATCTTTTGATTGACGTGGAAATCCTCTAAAAGTGACTAGCTTTCCTCTACTTTTATTATTAGTTTCATTTGTTTCCAATGTTTGAGCTTCCTTCTTCCTTTAAAGGAGTGAAACTCTTTAACTTTTTTAGAGCTTTACTAAAGCTGTGAAGAGTGGAACGTAATTCACTCATTCTTCGTCGAAGTTCAGCTCCTTATGTAGTGTGTTTTATCTTGTAACTTCTCTACTTTGAGGGATGAGCATCACTCACATTTCTAGCTTTAAAAAAGCCATGAAGAATGAGTAGTTCCTCATTCACTCTTTAGTAAGAGGTGATAAACCTGTATAATTCATCCGGAAGTTATATTTGTGTNGTAATTCACTCATTCTTCGTCGAAGTTCAGCTCCTTATGTAGTGTGTTTTATCTTGTAACTTCTCTACTTGAAGGGATGAGCATCACTCACATTTCTAGCTTTAAAAAAGCCATGAATAATGAGTAGTTCCTCATTCACTCTTTAGTAAGAAGTGATAAACCTGTATAAATCATCCGGAAGTTATATTTGTATATTTCGTTTATTCTTAATGCTTTGTATTCCACTTGCTTATTGAATGATTGAATGCATATAGCGAAGTTAAGATACTTTGTAAAACCGCGAGTACTTTCTATGACATAGATGACTCTTGACATAGAAAGACCCATTAGCTCTAAGCAAGTACTCCGGCTAGATCTTCATGACTACATTTTAATTTTCACCATTATTGTATTTCATTTAAATAATGGAATACTAACGCAATGGTTGGATACCTTGTAGAGATACTTGCTTGTTTGTAGACGGGTTGAGTCTCGGCACAGACAATTTTTGTAAACCTCTACAAAGACCTCGAAACCATATTTTTAATTCTCACAATCCATTTTTATCTTTTAATTAACTTCATGTTGACACATGGGTTAATTGAGTTACCAGCACAATTATAATAAATCAGATGATTAACTATAAGTTCAAATTCTTGAGCTAAAGAGTGACTATTACATTTGATAATTTATTATATTTTATCTAGAAAAATCCCTTGGAAATAATCCTTTATTCTGTCCAGGAAATCTCATAACTTCAAATCTTAAGGGTTTCAGTCACTTGATCTCTGTCACTGCTTACTTCGAAACACCAACAATAGTTGCCTGTGAATTCGACTCTGGACTTAACCAAATTATTTTTATAGCTTGACCGCCTGCACTTGGGTGTACACATTTCGGATCAAGTCACAATACATACACATGTAGGACCTACAGATATATCATAATTATTAACAATTATTTGTCATATAAATAACTATTTTACCCTTGATCAATCAAATTCATACTCATGTTAAGGGGTACAATTATTTTTTTGATCCTTAACCCTTACCAATGTTCNAGATACTTGCTTGTTTGTAGACGGGTTGAGTCTCGGCACAGACAATTTTTGTAAATCTCTACAAAGACCTCGAAACCATATTTTTAATTCTCACAATCCATTTTTATCTTTTAATTAACTTCATGTTGACACAAGGGTTAATTGAGTTACCAGCACAATTATAATAAATCAGATGATTAACAATAAGTTCAAATTCTTGAGCTAAAGAGTGACTATTACATTTGATAATTTATTATATTTTATCTAGAAAAATCCCTTGGAAATANTATAATAAATCAGATGATTAACAATAAGTTCAAATTCTTGAGCTAAAGAGTGACTATTACATTTGATAATTTATTATATTTTATCTAGAAAAATCCCTTGGAAATAATCCTTTATTCTGTCCAGGAAATCTCATAACTTCAAATCTTAAGGGTTTCAGTCACTTGATCTCTGTCACTGCTTACTTCGAAACACCAACAATAGTTGCCTGTGAATTCGACTCTGGACTTAACCAAATTATTTTTATAGCTTGACCGTCTGCACTTGGGTGTACACATTTCGGATCAAGTCACAATACATACACATGTAGGACCTACGGATATATCATAATTATTAACAATTATTTGTCATATAAATAACTATTTTACCCTTGATCAATCAAATTCATACTCATGTTAAGGGGTACAATTATTTTTTTGATCCTTAACCCTTACCAATGTTCTCAAACCCACCCCCTCCCTGTGTTTGACGAAACTCATGATCATGAGTTTAGTCTTAGGGCCAGTTACGGCCGAGTTTGAAAACCTGAGACTGAATTTTTCATACAAACAAGAGATTTTGGGTCCTTTAGACTATTTTTTCCAAATTCATCTTGCCAAGCCCCCATACCCCCTTACCAAACAGCCCCTAGGTGTACTATATAGCGAGATTGAATCGGTGAAAGTTTTTCGATTGGAACTCTGCGGAGAAAAAGTAAGGAATTCTTGAAGAAAATCTACCGTTGATTTCACANATCTTGCCAAGCCCCCATACCCCCTTACCAAACAGCCCCTAGGTGTACTATATAGCGAGATTGAATCGGTGAAAGTTTTTCGATTGGAACTCTGTGGAGAAAAAGTAAGGAATTCTTGAAGAAAATCTACCGTTGATTTCACAAAAAATTTCATACATTTTTTGTGATTTTTTTTTTGTTTGTTTGAAATCATTAATCTGATTGTTTATTATTACGAAGACAAAACATGGGAGAGAGGAATGTGTTGAACAAGTATTACCCCACAGACTTCGATATGACAAAGATACCGAAATGAAGACAACCTAAAAACATACACATTAAGGTTCGGATGATGCTTCCCATGCGNAAATCTACCGTTGATTTCACAAAAAATTTCATACATTTTTTGTGATTTTTTTTTTGTTTGTTTGAAATCATTAATCTGATTGTTTATTATTACGAAGACAAAACATGGGAGAGAGGAATGTGTTGAACAAGTATTACCCGACAGACTTCGATATGACAAAGATACCGAAATGAAGACAACCTAAAAACATACACATTAAGGTTCGGATGATGCTTCCCATGCGTATTCGATGCAATAACTATGGTAATTACATCTACAAAGGGACCAAGTCCAATTCGCATAAAGAATACGTAATTGGCGAGACATATTTGAGAATCAAGATATTTAAATTTTATTTCAAGTGCACTAAGTGCTCAGTTAAAATTATCATTAAGACAGATCCAAAAAATTCAAACTATCTTATTTAGTCTGGTGCAATGTGGAATTATGAGTAAGTAAAGAATAAGAAACGCAAAAGGAATGCTTAATTTAGTTTGGTCGGTCTGTAAATTTTATCACTTAAAAAAAATAATTTGTTAATCAAATGGCATAATTTTTGGCACTTTGAACTTTTGATCAAGAGCAATGCTATTGGAACATAATTTGAGAATATAATTTGGGGACTTAATGATTGTGACAATTAAATTGTCAGTGGATCCCATCATTAAATTATCAGTGGATCCCAGTATTATCAATTCAATGATTACAATGCATTAAGTCCCCAAATTATATCCTCAAATTCTATCTCAATACCATTAGTGTTTGATCATAAGTTTTAATAATCATCAATCAATATACAATACTTTTTTGGATGATGATTTTAAGTTGGGTTTAACTATGTGGTTGTGGTGATGTCTATGCCATCATTGGAGGACTTCACATCATTCAAACACACTTCTTTGGAATGCCTTTTNGTTGGGTTTAACTATGTGGTTGTGGTGATGTCTATGCCATCATTGGAGGACTTCACATCATTCAAACACACTTCTTTGGAATGCCTTTTTTTTTTTTCATTGCTTTAAATCGACCACTATATGATCTTTAACAATAGATAGGTTGAATTGTATATATGCCTAACACACATATGAGATTGTTGCTATAATCTCTTTTTGTAGATTGTGTGATTTACTCAAGTGAGATAACTTTATATTAGCTATTGACAATTTCTGATGTGCTTTCTCCTTTCTATTTTTTTTTTTCTCTTTCTTTCTATGACATAAAATAGGGCACAAAATATAATATTATATGGATTTTTAAACTCATCAAATCAATAAGTAAATACGAATTTGACTGAACACAATATAAATTTATTAAATAAAGGAATAAACACACAAAAAACACCTTAACATTACACAATTCTTCTATACATCCTTTTAAATATATCAAATATAAATTAAATAAATTTTAATGCGGTATCAATCCAATACGACCCGATTCATTGACATGATTAAAATGTGTAATATTTTAGTACTCTATTTAATCATAAATTTTGTCCATATATACAGTATTAGACTGTATTATCTAATACAATCTCTCTTTCTCTAATATGACAATCGAACGACCTCTAATGGGTAGGTCAAATAGTAACAATGACGATCTGTAAACCTAGATATAGGGATAACAGTGGACCGGATAAAAATGGGTATTCGTCCAAATTTGCCTCGTTTGAACTGGGGATGGACCACACATATTGGACAGTGGATGTATACGGGGATACCCGTATAAATCCGTGTAGGGATGAAGGCAAGGATGGACTGACACTTACCCCCCTCCCCGCCTCGTTTTACCTGTTATTATTATTATTATTTTATATATGTATACAGTTGCTGTAAATACAAATCTACAAATTATTGAATGATTTTTTCTTTTGAAATTTTTTTGTTTTTTGATTTTTTTTTTCTTGGTTTTGGCTTGTAAAAGTGTAAATCTTTGTGTTTTTATATTTTTTTTTATGTTAGATCATGTTATGTTACATTATATTGTATTACATGATATTGTGTTGGATTTACAAGGGAGACAAACTTTTAATTATATTATGTTGGATTATGTTGTAGTCAAGGTTTTAATTATATTATGTTGTAAATGACCAACTTTTAATTATGTTATAATATATTATAATTATGTTGAATTATTTAAAATGTTAGATTTATTTAAAATTTTGAATTATGTTGACTTTAGCTTGGGCTTGGGTGGGTAAGGTGAATGGGGATGAGGGCGGAGGCGAAGGCGGGGGATGTGGCAGGGGCGGGGACGGGGATTACAAATTTACCCGCGGATGGAGATAGGGATAAAAATTATATCCGTTAACGAGGGTGGACCAGAGATGAATGAAATTTTTTTAAGTAGGTACGGGGATGGAGACTACATCCCTCGCCCTTGCTTCGATTCACTGTCATCTCTAACTAGATTTTCGAATTCAAATATTAGCAATCACTTGACAATAAGTCATGAGGGATAAATCTCTCAACAATTTTTAGTCCGGTCGTGGATGGCCTGCCTTTGACCGGATCGGTCAAGAAATTAGTCAAGATATGTATAAACTGACCTAAACACCTCTCACTCTAAGGGAAAAAAGAAAAAGAAAAATTAGGCCATGAATGTTATATCTATAAAATGGAAAAGGCCAATTGGACCCTATAGCACGTGAGTCTTATACTTGCAATTTGTTGTCCAAAATAGGCCCCACCATATATGGNAGCACGTGAGTCTTATACTTGCAATTTGTTGTCCAAAATAGGCCCCACCATATATGGCCACCACTTTAAACCCCTATTGGCCATGCCATATATATGTTTGTCCGGAATGATTTATAGGAACTAGTGACCCTTTGAAAATTTTCAAAAAAACTATAATCGATGATCATGGCCTTTCAATAATCAATCACATATATTCATGATTGATCACATAATTCTTTTAAATAATTATAACTTTTCTCTTATCAATTGTAACTTGATCTTTAAAAGTTATAATTAACATTTAAAAATTGTAACTATCATAATCGATTATGTCTTTCATAAATTGTAACTTATAACTCAAAAAGTTGTAATTCAACCTAAAAAAATTATAATTTTTGGTACGACACAATATCACCGATGGAGATTTTTCCCCTATGACTATCATATACCTTTTCTCCTTTGAAATTATAAAATTATCCTAGTTCCCAAAAAAGAGGGAGATTTTTTGTTTTTATTGGATTCCTTGTTCTTTTTCTTTAACTAAATGAGTGAATCACAATTTTGAAATCAAATCCTCAAAGGCCAGTAAAACAGAGAAAATGTTTTAGGATGCGACTAAGTATCGGATCCTCAGTCCATTTTTTCTCGATACCTAAACAATTGCATTTTGAAAAAAATAATTACAATATAACTTAATGAATGTTCAAAGGTTGGGCAAATAGTCTCAATATGAATATACACGAGTTGTCATCATGTAAATTATTAATGCAAAAAGTGATATGTGTGACAGTTTATTTGTAGGGCATGTTTGAATCTATTGTATGTTGCTTGTATTATTGTGTTACGTTTGTTGTTTTTTCCTGAACTTGGTGCCTTAAAGGAAAATAAANATTGTATGTTGCTTGTATTATTGTGTTACGTTTGTTGTTTTTTCCTGAACTTGGTGCCTTAAAGGAAAATAAAGTTATCCTTTTGTGTAATTGTTTACTGATTTGTCTATAGTTTTTTGAAACCCTTCTTTTTGAGTTAGAAGATGATAAGGATGTGGCCTTTATCATTTCATTTTGGAACNATCTATTGTATGTTGCTTGTATTATTGTGTTACGTTTGTTGTTTTTTCCTGAACTTGGTGCCTTAAAGGAAAATAAAGTTATCCTTTTGTGTAATTGTTTACTGATTTGTCTATAGTTTTTTGAAACCCTTGTTTTTGAGTTAGAAGATGATAAGGATGTGGCCTTTATCATTTTATTTTGGAGCNGTTACGTTTGTTGTTTTTTCCTGAACTTGGTGCCTTAAAGGAAAATAAAGTTATCCTTTTGTGTAATTGTTTACTGATTTGTCTATAGTTTTTTGAAACCCTTGTTTTTGAGTTAGAAGATGATAAGGATGTGGCCTTTATCATTTCATTTTGGAACTAGACTATTGGAATATTGATTCCACATGGATAACTACACATCCTTTAGTGTGTTGCACATATTGCTGTTGTTCAAATTTTGAGAGTACCTTTTATTTTTCTCTCACTTTTAGATTTACAACTAGAGATTTTAGTTTTCTACAATCTTAAGTAAAGGTGAAAATCTTAACTCATTACCTATTAATCAGCCTAACACGCCCATAAATAAATGGGTTGGGTAATATGATTCATTTTAATTAAGCAGTTCAATNGTACCTTTTATTTTTCTCTCACTTTTAGATTTACAACTAGAGATTTTAGTTTTCTATAATCTTAAGTAGAGGTGAAAATCTTAACTCATTACCTATTAATCAGCTTAACAAGCCCATAAATAAATGGGTTGGGTAATATGATTCATTTTAATTAAGCGGTTTATTATGGATTATAAATTGGTACCCATTATATTGAGTATTTATCTTTTTATTAAATAACACAAGTAATAAAATTAAATAAATCTACTAATATACCAAAAAATACACACATACTATTACATCAAAAAATACACACATATACCCTAATACACCAAAAACACAAACACTAATACAACACCCATGATCCATGGGTCGACCCATGACCCACGACCCATGGACCAACTCATAGTTCACAATCGGCNCTAATATACCAAAAAATACACACATACTATTACATCAAAAAATACACACATATACCCTAATACACTAAAAACACAAACACTAATACAACACCCATGATCCATGGGTCGACCCACGACCCATGGATCAACTCATAGTTCACAATCGGCCCCAACCCATTATGTGTGTATTTTTTTTATTAAATGTGTTTTAGTTTTTATGTTAGTATATGTGTGTGTATTTTTAGTGTGTATTTTAGTGTATTAGTATGTATATTTTTAGTGTATTAGTTTGTGTGTGTTTTGGTGTATTAGTGTGTGTGTATGTTTGTATTTTGGAGTATTAATAATNGTTTGTGTGTGTTTTGGTGTATTAGTGTGTGTGTATGTTTGTATTTTGGTGTATTAATAATGTGTNTGTGTTAGTATATGTGTGTGTATTTTTAGTGTGTATTTTAGTGTATTAGTATGTATATTTTTAGTGTATTAGTTTGTGTGTGTTTTGGTGTATTAGTGTGTGTGTATGTTTGTATTTTGGAGTATTAATAATGTGTGTGTGTGTTTTGGTGTACTAATGTGTCTATTAAAAATTTTAATTATTTTATGGGTTAATGGGTTTAACTCAATCTGTTATAAACTCAATCCATTATAACTCATTTACTACATGAGTGAAAAATGGATTGAATTTATTTTAGCTCAATCTAATTTAACCCAACTCATAACCAACTCAACTCACCCATTTGCCACCTCTACTCTTAAGAGAAAGCAGAATGGATTTTAGCTGGAACTTTTTTTTTTTTTCATTTTGATGCTTCATGGACTCACAAAATNCTGTTATAAACTCAATCCATTATAACTCATTTACTACATGAGTGAAAAATGGATTGGATTTATTTTAGCTCAATCTAATTTAACCCAACTCATAACCAACTCAACTCACCCATTTGCCACCTCTATTCTTAAGAGAAAGCAGAATGGATTTTAGCTGGAATTTTTTTTTTTTTTTTTCATTTTGATGCTTCATGGACTCACAAATTTGGTAATGTTGTGGCCCATTGTTTGGCAAGATATGTAGTAAAGTTCCAGATTGTGTTGTATGTAGGGGAGTGGTTCTAGAGTTTTTTGTAACTCTCATCCTAGATGATATCCATCTTTTTTAATTATAAAAAAAATATTAGATATGAAAATGGATGATAAAAAACGATTAGGAGGATCAAATTTAGACCTTAAATCTAGCTAGTTAGAACTTGTCTCAACCTCCATATAATTAAGCATCGTACGTAGGAGGCTTAATCCCCCTGACCTCATGGTTAGGAGTCACAGGGAAGGATGCTACTAGATTTAAGATCTATTTCCTACTAATTTTTTTATTAGATTTTAGTTTGATTAATTTCTAGTCATTAACCATGTAAATAAACAAGAATAAAAATGTTACATAGTTGATGTTGTTATTAGTCAATGGCTTTGTTAAAAAAAGTAGAACTTAGTTATAAAAAAAATCAATAATAAGAATGTGCCGAATAAATTGGTGGAAGGTGTAAACTATTATGCAAAATTTTCACATTAAAGCATACAATAATTAATATGCCTTTTGGAAAAGTTTGGCCACACGATCATTTTATTGCTTTAACACCTAAAAGACTTCAATTATACACTGTGGCCATTATCTTAAAACAGTTGACTCATTTTTCTTTTTGTTGACTCATTTTTCTCCTATTTGAAAATGCCAAACCTTATAATTATGCTTCTTTATATATACATCAATTTTCTCACATCAATTACTTGGATAATTTATTGCTCCACCGTTCACATATTTTATTTGATACATGTTAGCGTACATGGGATTAAATGGGTGACAAGCTTATGATATCAACATACTNTTATGCAAAATTTTCACATTAAAGCATACAATAATTAATATGCCTTTTGGAAAAGTTTGGCCACACGATCATTTTATTGCTTTAACACCTAAAAGACTTCAATTATACACTGTGGCCATTATCTTAAAACAGTTGACTCATTTTTCTTTTTGTTGACTCATTTTTCTCCTATTTGAAAATACCGAACCTTATAATTATGCTTCTTTATATATACATCAACTTTCTCACATCAATTACTTGGATAATTTATTGCTCCACCGTTCACATATTTTATTTGATACATGTTAGCGTACATGGGATTAAGTGGGTGACAAGCTTATGATATCAACATACTATTTACAACTATATATATGTGTGAGTGTGTGTATATACACATAGGAGAATATATATACATGTGTGTATGTGTGTGTGTGTGTGTATATATATATATATATATATTGATGGAGAGAATTTAATTTTAACTAAGGGAAAGGTCCTAATTGGCACCACCTTTATAAATGTAACCGTTGTTAGCAAAAAAAGAAAGTTAGAGGAGTAATGAGCTCAAATAATCAGTGATTAACCATTAAAAGTGTAATTTCATTATATTTAATGATTGGTTAATTGTATATTATTTGTGATTAAATGTGTTAGATTCCTTAATTTTCTAGCTTGATACTTTTTCTAGTTATTTGGTTTATTTTGTAAGTAAATTGGTTGATTTAAAGTAATACTGGATAAGAGAAGTGAAACAATCACTAGAGGAAGAATTANATTGGTTAATTGTATATTATTTGTGATTAAATGTGTTAGATTCCTTAATTTTCTAGTTTGATACTTTTTCTAGTTATTTGGTTTATTTTGTAGGTAAATTGATTGATTTAAAGTAATACTGGATAAGAGAAGTGAAACAATCACTAGAGGAAGAATCACAATTGATAAGGATTGAAGAATCACAATTAAGATATAAAGATTTGAAGATAAGATAACAATTTAATATTTATAAGAGTTCATATTAGAAGAAAAATCATCTAAAATTGGTTTAGGATAGTATTTTAGAAGATAAGGTTTTGATATGTTTTCAATATTTTGGTTTTAACTTTTTATGTCGATATATGATTGATCTGATTTTTGTGGGGTTAGAAAGAAGATTTCAAGGATTACAAAGTATATTGCAACAAACTTTCATGAATTGAACTCTAATTATGTGAAAATGGAGTTTGAAGTCTGAACAGATTTTGTACACATGCCCCCAAGATTTTATGTATGAGATTTAACCATAAAAACTTTTTTTTAAGAAAAGAATTCTTCCCAAGCTAACTAGGATTTATTTTAATATAAATAAAGACTCTCACCTATTAAGAGTGNATTGGTTTAGGATAGTATTTTAGAAGACAAGGTTTTGATATGTTTTCAATATTTTGGTTTTAACTTTTTATGTCGATATATGATTGATCTGATTTTTGTGGGGTTAGAAAGAAGATTTCAAGGATTACAAAGTATATTGCAACAAACTTTCATGAATTGAACTCTAATTATGTGAAAATGGAGTTTGAAGTCTGAACAGATTTTGTACACATGCCCCCAAGATTTTATGTATGAGATTTAACCATAAAAGACTTTTTTTTAAGAAAAGAATTCTTCCCAAGCTAACTAGGATTTATTTTAATATAAATAAAGACTCTCACCTATTGAGAGGGGATGATTATTATTATTTTCTTCTCACCTTTTCTTTTATAGTTTTTGTTTTTGTTCTATAGTTTGCTAAAAGTCCAACTAAGGCTAGGGGAGGTATTTTTAATGAAGAACGGTATTTTATTATTGATTCAATGTTCTTTTTAATACATGACTTATTCTTTTAATTTAATTTTTGTCTTTTAGTAAAAATTTTACTCTGTATATTTTTTTGATTCATTGTACCACGTACATTGAATGCTTGAAATTTCCTAGCAGTCAAATAACTGGTTATTTTATGCTTGAATTAATTAATTAGAATTTTTTAAAATATAGTTGATTTATTATTTGCAATAAAATAAGGTTTATCTATTGAAAATCTTGATTTGTCGTAGACTCCAGGTACAGTGAATACTTGTGATATACAAGTAAACTCTTATATTTATTTAGATAATTCATTAATTATAACTTTTGATATTTTCATATTATCACCGTTTTATATACCCGATTGAGATCATTTCTCAGCTGATTCCCAATTGAGTTAAAAAATTGAATTATTAATAATTATTGTATAGATTTGAAAGGGCATCCCCGATGCTTTAGTATTTCAATTATTGTTTTAACTAATTCATCTTTGTTATGATGGATAAATTCCTACTCAAATAAATTTCAAATGATTTTTTTATTCATTTCGTGTTTTTTGNATTGAGTTAAAAAATTGAATTATTAATAATTATTGTATAGATTTGAAAGGGCATCCTCGATGCTTTAGTATTTCAATTATTGTTTTAACTAATTCATCTTTGTTATGATGGATAAATTCCTACTCAAATAAATTTCAAACGATTTTTTATTCATTTCGTGTTTTTGGTTTTTTCAATTTTCTGTGGTTTGACCTCAGACTTTCAAGAAATTTATTACCTCGCGACAACCTGCATTTTGAGTGATCAATTCTCAATTTGTAGCAATTAGCTTTCCCAAAACCGGTGAAAACTAGAAGGATGACAAAACTTATCTCAAATTTTTAGGAACCTTATCTGCTAAATACTCATNTTTCAATTTTCTGTGGTTTGACCTCAGACTTTCAAGAAATTTATTACCTCGCGACAACCTGCATTTTGAGTGATCAATTCTCAATTTGTAGCAATTAGCTTTCCCCAAACCGGTGAAAACTAGAAGGATGACAAAACTTATCCCAAATTTTTAGGAACCTTATCTGCTAAACACTCGTTCAAATAGCAAGTTTGCACAAATACGCACACACACAGAAACCCAGAAACACAGTGAGAGAGAGTGGGACAACACACAAAAAACACAGAAAAACACACACAAAATGCAAAGAAAGAGGGGGAGAGAGAGAGTACATAAAATAAAAGAACACAAACACACACTCAAGCACACACACAACACAAACAGAAAACATGGAGGCATTGACTTGGCTAGAGAGAGGGAGGGAAATATTGTGAATGACGCAGAGGGAGAAGGAGAGGCCAACTGTTGTCTNCACACAGAAACCCAGAAACACAGTGAGAGAGAGTGGGACAACACACAAAAAACACAAAAAAACACACACAAAATGCAAAGAAAGAGGGGGAGAGAGAGAGTACATAAAATAAAAGAACACAAACACACACACAACACAAACAGAAAACATGGAGGCATTGACTTGGCTAGAGAGAGGGAGGGAAATATTGTGATTGAGGCAGAGGGAGAAGGAGAGGCCAACCGTTGTTTTCGACAGTGACCGACGTTGGTGTGTGTGTTGGGGCGTATAGGCAGAGACAAAGAGGGAGGGAGAAGACATGTTAGAGATTTTTTTTTTGTGTAATTGGAGGTGAATGAGATGCATTAGTTAGATATGTGAGAGAGAGAGAGAAAAAGATATATACTAGAGAGTACGCCTGACAATCCCAGACATGACTCGTGAAATCGACACCAATCCAACATGAATTTAGCAGATTTGGATATAGTCTTAACGGATTTGAATAATTA
Source organism: Ilex paraguariensis (assembly GCA_963454935.2). Classification (NCBI taxonomy): domain Eukaryota; kingdom Viridiplantae; phylum Streptophyta; class Magnoliopsida; order Aquifoliales; family Aquifoliaceae; genus Ilex; species Ilex paraguariensis. Next base: position 1,094,773 of record CAUOFW020000981.1, read on the forward strand.
ACGGGTTAACTCAATATAATCGTAAAATAAATAAATTAATTTTGTGTTTAACGCATAAACTAAATGATATCACTGTTTAATAAATAATTCTACGAGTAGATAAAATAAATTTTGCGTACTTTAATAACTACCTTTATGCATGTAAGAAATAACTATTTATGTAAAAAAGTGACGTTAACTTTATTAATGTGCAAGTTTATTGTTGGACGTTGGTATTTTAAAATAATGATGACATAGTCACACACTAAATATTTACTCTAAGAGTAATATTATATAGATTAAAAGTCTGATTTAATATTGAATTAATAATATAATTTTATCATAATTATAATTGTTAAATTAATATCAAATTTTAATATTTAATATAATTTAATAATTATAATAAATCACGCCAACAAATTAAATTTCTAAATTAAGATTCGAAAAGCATTACTATTGCCCGACAAACAACCTTTTACTCTTACCCTGTAGGAATGGGTCCGAAAGGACGTGTGGGCATGAGGATGACACATGGACGATCCACACTGCTCTAAAAAACTCCCCACAACTGTATCTTATATTATCGTCACGTTTGAATCAATCCAACCAAATCCATACACACCATGTCCACCTTCCAAGGTCCCAATTAACCGTATTCGCAACATTTATCATCTCTCCCACCTTCATCTTCCCATACCCTCTGCATAATTCTCCATAAAAAAGCTAAAGCAATGCCTCTTTTCACAGCATCATTAGGCTCAGTCTCAGGCCTTACCTTTCTCTCTCATCTTTTCACCAATGACAACGCCTCTCGGACCCATCACTCTTCAGTCTCAGCTCTCACTAACCCACCTTTCAATTTTCCCAATTTCTCCCGCAGTTCTTTCATCAAAAGGTCCTCATTCTGCTCTCCCAAAGTCTCCGTCTCAGGTGACAGCACCAAAACCGAAGATGTTGAAGAGGAGGCTATTGCTGACAGAGCTCTTGAAGACTCGCCTGAGGACTTTAGACAAGCTCGGGTGTGTCTTTCTTTTTCCTTTGATCCATTATTTATTGCTAAGTTTGGTTACCCTCTGTTTGCGGCCTTGTACTTTAGTAAGTGTGAGATTCTTAGTCTTAGATTCTTTGCCATTAAAATGATCATAGAAGACAAGATCTTAATCAAGGCAACCAATTAGTGCTGTTTCTAATTCAAAGAAATGGGTGATGGAGATTATACCTTGGTCTATTTTTATAGCATATTTATAGGCAATTTTGCAATAAATCTAAAGAATATCGGGATGATCAAATACTTTTTGACTCACTATTCTATATTATATCAGTGATTGAGCTAAGTGCAACCCTTTATTCTATGTCATGTATTCGATATTTCAATTTGAGATTGTCATTTTTTTCTGTTGGTGGAGGGAGTTGGTTTTGGGGGGGTGGGCAGTGGGAGGGGACTAGGGACGGAGCCAAAAATTCCGTCTAGAGTGGGCACTTTAGTTAGAAACTTTAAATTTTTTCTCCCAATCAATAAAAATATAATAATATATTTAAATTTACTGGATTGTATTTGATACTAAAAGATTCATAAAATACAACAAATGGTCCAACATCGATAAATATAGCATATACAAATAAATAAATAAAAGATTAATTACAATCCTTCACAACAAATGAGACTAATGGTATAAAAGATATTATTGTCTTTCTCTCTCTATATAACAAATCAAGGTATTAGCTACTGATTACTCATTCAGTTATGCAACCTAGTTTTTATAAGCTCTATAACTTAAAAAATAAGGCCGACATGTCAATTTTATCTAGATGTCTCCATATAGAGTTCAAAGTGTGTCCACAAAAGTTCGTAGTTATTTAGTTATGTGACTATACTAATTGATAGAATAAAAAATAATAGAGTAGGCACATTGAAATATACATAAGTAATATGTTTTTAAAAAAAAATCAGGGTGGGCCCGTGTAATGTGGCTCCTCCCATGGGAGGGGTGGTTCCAATTTCAAGTCATCTTCAAGAAGGAATTATATAACTTCAAACCCTTGACTTCTTAAGGAAGTAAGGTTTATAATTATTTAAGATGGTTCCTCAGCTGATGCTCAATATGTTTGGGGTTTCTACCCCCTGCATCTTCATTTGTTAAGGGTCATTTCTTCCAAAATAAATAATTGAATATATAAATGAAGGAAAAGTATATAAAANATTTTTTATTCATTTCGTGTTTTTGGTTTTTTCAATTTTCTGTGGTTTGACCTCAGACTTTCAAGAAATTTATTACCTCGCGACAACCTGCATTTTGAGTGATCAATTCTCAATTTGTAGCAATTAGCTTTCCCAAAACCGGTGAAAACTAGAAGGATGACAAAACTTATCTCAAATTTTTAGGAACCTTATCTGCTAAATACTCATTCAAATAGCAAGTTTGCACAAATACGCACACACACAGAAACCCAGAAACACAGTGAGAGAGAGTGGGACAACACACAAAAAACACAGAAAAACACACACAAAATGCAAAGAAAGAGGGGGAGAGAGAGAGTACATAAAATAAAAGAACACAAACACACACTCAAGCACACACACAACACAAACAGAAAACATGGAGGCATTGACTTGGCTAGAGAGAGGGAGGGAAATATTGTGAATGACGCAGAGGGAGAAGGAGAGGCCAACTGTTGTCTTCGACAGTGACCGACGTTGGTGTGTGTGTTGGGGCGTATAGGCAGAGACAAAGAGGGAGGGAGAAGACATGTTAGAGATTTTTTTTTTTTTTTTTGTGTAATTGGAGGTGAATGAGATGCATTAGATAGATACGTGAGAGAGAGAGAAAAAGATATATATTAGAGAGTATGCCTGACAATCCTAGACATGACTCGTAAAATCGACACCAATCTAACACGAATTTAGCAGATTTGAATATAGTCTTAACGGATTTGAATAATTAACGGGTTAACTCAATAGAATTGTAAAATAAATAAATTAATTTTGTGTTTAACGCATAAACTAAATGATATCACTGTTTAATAAAATAATTCTACGAGTAGATAAAATAAATTTTGCGTACTTTAATAACTACCTTTATGCATGTAAGAAATAACTATTTATGTAAAGAAGTGACGTTAACTTTATTAATGTGCAAATTTATTATTGGACGTTGGTATTTTAAAATAATGATGACATAGTCAGACACTAAATATTTACTCCAAGAGTAATATTATATAGATTAAAAGTCTGATTTAATATTGACTTAATAATATAATTTTATCATAATTATAATTATTAAATTAATATCAAATTTTAATATTTAATATAATTTAATAATTATAATAAATCACGCCAACAAATTAAATTTCTAAATTAAGATTCGAAAAGCATTACTATTGCCCGACAAACAACCTTTTACTCTTACCCTGTAGGAATGGGTCCGAGAGGACGTGTGGGCATGAGGATGACACATGGACGATCCACACTGCTCTAAAAAACTCCCCACAACTGTATCTTATATTATCGTCACGTTTGAATCAATCCAACCAAATCCATACACACCATGTCCACCTTCCAAGGTCCCAATTAACCGTATTCGCAACATTTATCATCTCTCCCACCTTCATCTTCCCATACCCTCTGCATAATTCTCCATAAAAAAGCTAAAGCAATGCCTCTTTTCACAGCATCATTAGGCTCAGTCTCAGGCCTTACCTTTCTCTCTCATCTTTTCATCAATGACAACGCCTCTCGGACCCATCACTCTTCAGTCTCAGCTCTCACTAACCCACCTTTCAATTTTCCCAATTTCTCCCGCAGTTCTTTCATCAAAAGGTCCTCATTCTGCTCTCCCAAAGTCTCCGTCTCAGGTGACAGCACCAAAACCGAAGATGTTGAAGAGGAGGCTATTGCTGACAGAGCTCTTGAAGACTCGCCTGAGGACTTTAGACAAGCTCGGGTGTGTCTTTCTTTTTCCTTTGATCCATTATTTATTGCTAAGTTTGGTTACCCTCTGTTTGCGGCCTTGTACTTTAGTAAGTGTGAGATTCTTAGTCTTAGATTCTTTGCCATTAAAATGATCATAGAAGACAAGATCTTAATCAAGGCAACCAATTAGTGCTGTTTCTAATTCAAAGAAATGGGTGATGGAGATTATACCTTGGTCTATTTTTATAGCATATTTATAGGCAATTTTGCAATAAATCTAAAGAATATCGGGATGATCAAATACTTTTTGACTCACTATTCTATATTATATCAGTGATTGAGCTAAGTGCAACCCTTTATTCTATGTCATGTATTCGATATTTCAATTTGAGATTGTCATTTTTTTCTGTTGGTGGAGGGAGTTGGTTTTGGGGGGGTGGGCAGTGGGAGGGGACTAGGGACTAGGGACTAGGGACGGAGCCAAAAATTCCGTCTAGAGTGGGCACTTTAGTTAGAAACTTTAAATTTTTTCTCCCAATCAATAAAAATATAATAATATATTTAAATTTACTGGATTGTATTTGATACTAAAAGATTCATAAAATACAACAAATGGTCCAACATCGATAAATATAGCATATACAAATAAATAAATANTAGAGTGGGCACTTTAGTTAGAAACTTTAAATTTTTTCTCCCAATCAATAAAAATATAATAATATATTTAAATTTACTGGATTGTATTTGATACTAAAAGATTCATAAAATACAAAAAAGGGTCCAACATTGATAAATATAGCATATACAAATAAATAAATAAAAGATTAATTACAATCCTTCACAACAAATGAGACTAATGGTATAAAAGATATTATTGTCTTTCTCTCTCTATATAACAAATCAAGGTATTAGCTACTGATTACTCATTCAGTTATGCAACCTAGTTTTTATAAGCTCTATAACTTAAAAAATAAGGCNAAAGATTAATTACAATCCTTCACAACAAATGAGACTAATGGTATAAAAGATATTATTGTCTTTCTCTCTCTATATAACAAATCAAGGAATTAGCTATTGATTACTCATTCAGTTATGCAACCTAGTTTTTATAAGCTCTATAACTTAAAAAATAAGACCGACATGTCAATTTTATCTAGATGTCTCCATATAGAGTTCAAAGTGTGTCCACAAAAGTTCGTAGTTATTTAGTTATGTGACTATACTAATTGATAGAATAAAAAATAATAGAGTAGGCACATTGAAATATACATAAGTAATATGTTTTTAAAAAAAAATCAGGGTGGGCCCGTGTAATGTGGCTCCTCCCATGGGAGGGGTGGTTCCAATTTCAAGTCATCTTCAAGAAGGAATTATATAACTTCAAACCCTTGACTTCTTTAGGAAGTAAGGTTTATAATTATTTAAGATGGTTCCTCAGCTGATGCTCAATATGTTTGGGGTTTCTACCCCCTGCATCTTCATTTGTTAAGGGTCATTTCTTCCAAAATAAATAATTGAATTTATAAATGAAGGAAAAGTATATAAAATCATTTATTTTCCAAAATAAATAATTGAATATGTATAAAGAGGAAATTTATATGAAGAAGGAAGACCATGAAATTCTTGGATGCTAGAGAATATGCATCATACTGATGCATTTGCAAAGCAGCATAGATCAACATGAAGAACTCGTTCTAACCAGTTGATGTAGTAATTGAATGCAATCAAATGCTATAAGAATAATAAAGAGTTCAAAAAATCTAAACAAAATAGCTTGCTCTAAGTGCCAATGCAAAAGTGAAACAGATTTCTGTTCAGATCAATTTTGTCTAAGTGTAAGTAAATAATCTTAGTGTGGTTCTTTATCTAATATTATACTTCTGAAAAGAAGTAGAGGTCTGCTGATTGGAAGGCGGCAAGGGCTTACAATGAAAGAGGACTCATCCATGAGGGCGTGATTGAAGGTTCCAATGGTGGCGGTTTACTGGTTCGATTTAATTCTCTTGTTGGTTTTCTTCCCTTCCCGCATTTGAGCCCATCACATTCGTGTAAAGGTAATCATTCTCGCCTTCCTAGCTTAAAACACTTTATGTTTGTTTTTCTTTTCATACATCTCCAAGTATGAAAGGCTACCTAGGTGCATTATGGCCTAAATAAACTGTGAGATGTGAACTATGTAAATTGACTAGGGACAAAAAAGAAAGAGAGAGAAAGAAAATTGAAATCACGTATCATGTCTGAAATTTTGATATGTTATTCGATCCTTGGTCATTTGTCCTATTATTTTGAATCCCATATTTAATATGAATAGGATCATTGCTGCTTTACTGCATTTTCTGGATCAATTTTCTTCTTCCCGTAGTTCTTGTTTACCTTGCTTTGGTTATCTAATAGATGAACTGTTGAACCTCTAAAATGAACAAACTGAAACTTTCAAGGCTATGATTTTATTCCCTAATAGAGGTGTGTATGCCTGTGTATATTCATGAGTACAGAGGACAGGATATGTTGTTGAAGAGGAAAGTACCAATTACTCGATCAGAAAGACCAAATCTGATAGTGAACAGATTTGTCTAGATGTAGGAGTGGTAAATCATGGAAAATATGGAACTCCGTGTGTTACATTTTGTTTTCTTAAACCACAAGAGACTTGAGAATGAGCTAAAAACAACCGTGATGTTCAGCATGTTCTTGCTTTCTTCTTATTGTTCTGCCTTGGATCACTGCTGTCTCCTGAGGTTTAGGTCCTGAATTTGATTGATTAAATCACCTCTCTTTCTTAGCAAGATATAGCAGTCACATTCTCTCAAAATTTTTACTCTGCAATCACATTTTGCATTAAATCTGCTCTTGTACCTTCATTTCATCATTTCTTTCCAGAAATAATAATATCATCAGCTTATAGAAGTAATATCCCTTTCCTGATCTTGCTATTTGAAACAAGCTTGTGCAGATGTCTCTATATAAATCTCATTCATTTAGTTTAAGTTACTATCTGGGAAAGCATGTTAGACATCTAACTGCTGGGAGGGCTAAGAGTGATGACTATTGCAAACGTTTCATACCAATCCAATTCATGTATTTTGTCAATCCTTATTCCGAAACTCTAGCTTTGTTTTTCTCGAGGAATAGGATCTACCTACAACGGGTATAAGATTCATAACTTTTTACACCTTTTAATAACTNAGAAAGACCAAATCTGATAGTGAACAGATTTGTCTAGATGTAGGAGTGGTAAATCATGGAAAATATGGAACTCCGTGTGTTACATTTTGTNTGATAGTGAACAGATTTGTCTAGATGTAGGAGTGGTAAATCATGGAAAATATGGAATTCCGCGTGTTACATTTTTTNAGTACCAATTACTCGATCAGAAAGACCAAATCTGATAGTGAACAGATTTGTCTAGATGTAGGAGTGGTAAATCATGGAAAATATGGAACTCCGTGTGTTACATTTTGTTTTCTTAAACCACAAGAGACTTGAGAATGAGCTAAAAACAACCGTGATGTTCAGCATGTTCTTGCTTTCTTCTTATTGTTCTGCCTTGGATCACTGCTGTCTCCTGAGGTTTAGGTCCTGAATTTGATTGATTAAATCACCTCTCTTTCTTAGCAAGATATAGCAGTCACATTCTCTCAAAATTTTTACTCTGCAATCACATTTTGCATTAAATCTGCTCTTGTACCTTCATTTCATCATTTCTTTCCAGAAATAATAATATCATCAGCTTATAGAAGTAATATCCCTTTCCTGATCTTGCTATTTGAAACAAGCTTGTGCAGATGTCTCTATATAAATCTCATTCATTTAGTTTAAGTTACTATCTGGGAAAGCATGTTAGACATCTAACTGCTGGGAGGGCTAAGAGTGATGACTATTGCAAACGTTTCATACCAATCCAATTCATGTATTTTGTCAATCCTTATTCCGAAACTCTAGCTTTGTTTTTCTCGAGGGATAGGATCTACCTACAACGGGTATAAGATTCATAACTTTTTACACCTTTTAATAACTGCAGGATTTGTCTTCTTCAAATCCTCATGCTGGATTAAATGTACCATCATTTTTTGCATGCCAGAAATCTAGTCAGTTCGAGATTTAGAGCCGCCTCATAAAAATATTCAGTGAAAGTTCATTACGAGAATGAGTTGTGGTAACAAATGCTTAACTGTAAATGATCAACACAAAAGTTGGTGTGCATGACCAGCACAATAGAGGCAGCTAATCCAGTGGATGCACTAACATCTAGTGAATCCAACAAAAAAAATATTAAGAGGTGTGAGAGTAATTTTTTTACCACTGTTATATCCTTTTCCTCAATTGTGCTATCTTAGTCATAGTTCACTTAGGACAACCACTTGAGACTGGTTGGATCAGTTCCCTTTGATTGGCCAGTCAAACTCACAACCACGAAATGCATTCATGGTCACAAAATTTCTCTTCTTAGGAGAGTTATAGCACTATTAGCCTCTTTTGAGTTGAACAGCCAAGAAAGGGGCACCCCAGTAGCTTAGGAAACACTTACCCCTCTAAGAAAATGAACATGTACTTGAGAAATATAACTGCAATTCTTGGTGGCAACGTTTACGATCAAATTAATAAGAAGATTAAGAGACTGTTAATCTATTTTGGGCCTTTTGACTTGCATGAGCCTAGGACGACCAGCAACCTAAACCATGGTAAGTTTGAACTTGGTTTGTGTGGTGCTAAGAGTTTATGCCAAGTTTAATTAGCTCATTCTTTTNTAATAAGAAGATTAAGAGACTGTTAATCTATTTTGGGCCTTTTGACTTGCATGAGCTTAGAACGACCAGCAACCTAAACCATGGTAAGTTTGAACTTGGTTTGTGTGGTGCTAAGAGTTTATGCCAAGTTTAATTAGCTCATTCTTTTAAAGAATGAGTGCAAAGGAGCTGCAAGAAACCAGCTGCAGAAAACAAGGATGAGTGAAGTTAATGTATGCAGCATTAACTATACTTGATAAAGCTGGTGTCGAGCGAACTTGTGAACTTTTCCACTCTTGATTGATCTTCGACTAGTGAGATGCAATGAATCAGAAATGAAAAATCCTTCATATCATTTATGTATTTGGCCCTGAATTTTCAGATAGAGTACTATTGTTATTAGCAAGTCAACAGATGATCCAACTGTTTATGCTTATGATGCGACCTTTTTTCTGTTTTGCTATTCAATCCAGAATGTGTAGGTTTTGTTATTTCTTCTATTTCGGGTGTCTTAAATATAATCAATAAAGATCTAAAGCTGGAAAACCTATAGTAGCTCTCATATACACTTCTTTCAATGGAGAAAATCATCCATTCATAAATACTTTCTTGCAGTTTATATTTGCTCTTCCTGGCAATGGATCCAGAATTTTGGGAAATTATCTAGCATGTGTGCATCTCTTTCCTTCATTTAGCTTCCAGAATAACTCTGGGCATTTGATTCTTGAAGATGGAAGATAACTAGGCCTCAAATGTGCCTTTGCTGTTACTCTCGTAATGTTGAATTCTGCTTAGCTGTTGAACACAATTACTGTGCATATGGTTTATATTCGTGCCAATTGTTTAGTTAAATTAACTGTGACAATGGTTTGACAATATTGCTCATGAGCAGATGATATTGTAATTGCTAACCTGTTGTCATTTATCTATCATTTCCTATCATGTAGAACCACAGAAGACCATCCATGAGATTGCAAGAGCTCTAACTGGCTCTCTTATTTCTGTTAAGGTACTAAATTTCATTATTGACACATTTTATTAGGTTGCTATCTATGACTTTCTGCACCATTCATAATGACCATCCCCAATGGGTAACATATTGTGACAATTTTTGCTAATACACACATCATGCCTTACCTCATGCAATTTGACTGATTTAAACTCCTGTCCAATCCCAAGTGAGTAAAAAAATGAATTGACAAAGGTAAACCCCTGTTTTTATGCTCCCATATGTGGCCCCTACTCATAGTTGTGAATCACATAAACCATAATAAGAAAAATTTAATTTGACATTTGATGGGAAAACTACATATGTTGTGTAGAAATGTGTTCTAGTCAAAAATTTGAAGAAAAGCATACATCTTAGTTTACACAATTTTAGTGGGCCATGGAATTAAAACGATAAAATACTGAGGGGTAAGGGGGATGAAAATAAGATCTAACATATGTTAGAGTATAGTCTAGTTTGTTAGGGTTTCTTCAAGTTTATTACGGTTTTTTTACCTTCAATATGACTTTTATATTTTGCTTAGACCACAAGGATGTTTAGGTCATTTTGTACTATTATTTGACTATATATACGTGACTCTATTCTTAGTTTAGCATCCCTTTTCACTCACAGATATCTCTAGTTGGTATCAGAACCATACCTTATCCCCAACCCTAACCCTAACCTTCTCCCTCATCCTCACCGGTGAACATCAACAGCTCTCATCACCAATTACCAGCAAAACCACCTCAGTCACTAGCGACAGCCACTAACCTAGTCAACCAACCCAGCGACCTTGGGAAAGAACCCAGCGAAACCCACTGCCTGCATACTGCCAGCAAAATCCAAGCACCGACGAAACCATCCCCCTCCAAGGCACTGCCAGCAAAACCACCGTAGCAAAACCAGCATCCAAGCACTGACAACACCACTCGACCGACCCAATAAGCCACCCTTCCCAGCATATAGCTAAGATAGCCCAGCAAACAGCCCAACTTGATAGCCAAATCAGCAACCCAAAATAGCCCAGCAAAACAACAACCCAAAACAGACCAGCAAAACAGCAACCCAGGAACCCAAAATAGCAACCCAAAACAGCAACCTAGCAACCCAAAATAGCCCAAAACAGCAACCCCGCAACCCACCCAGCTTGCGCCTAGGCAGTCCCAACGTGAGTGCGGCTTCGTACTTCATGCTCTTCGTCGTAGTGCTGACATTTCTTCGCGCCATTGCCTTCTTTTTCCTAGGGTTGCAGCATTTAGGACCTTTTAAGAGGGGTTGAATCCTCTTTTTTGTTGATCTTCTCTTGATGTAGTAGATCACTTATTTATTATTATTGGATTTTTGGGCACCGTAAGCTGATTATTTGGGAGCTTTCTAGACTTTCTTTATCTGTTGCTGCTGTTCGACTGGAGGTATATTATTCTCTCTTGTTTTGTCTCTCTATTTATCTTAGAATTTTTTCTGTCATTGGTGCCCATGTATTGTTATTGCTATAACTAGTACTGAGGGACTTGAGACTTTTACTGTTAGTACTTCCACTTGGAATGTATTGTCTGATTCTCCTACTTTTATGTTTGACCAGTACATAATACTTACTGGCACAATTACATTACCGGTAATGTCGGGTATGATCTCTCAAAATGTTACAGCACAATTATTGAATGGTCGTAACGTTACTGAGTGATCACGCTCATTTTAGCTTTTTTTAGGCTGTATAGGGAAGTTTGGTTAGCTGACAAGATCTCATCCAAAGCCAGCCGATGACGACCCTGAATATTCCGCGTAGTTCTCTAAAAATTAAGCTATTCTTGGATAGTTATTTGGCTCGATGGAGCCATCTGTTTGTAGAAATCACCAATTTCATAGCTCTGTTTCGAAACTATGGAACGCATTATCAGAGATGTATTCCCAGTCAGGACGGGGGGTTCGTGTTTTTGAGCTTTCTCAAGAGTTCTCATATGCTCGGCAGAGAGGTATGACAATTCAGGATTATTATGGCTATTTGACACGGTGCTGGCTTGAGTATGAGACTCTCTGTCCTCTTGCTACTATTTCGAAGATCGAGCCTATGAGAGTGACATTCTTGCATACTCCAGAGTAGGAGGATAGGATTCACAATTTCCTTATTGGATTTCGTGATGAGTTTAAGGGTCCTTGTTCCTAGATCTTGTCGATTCTGATGCGTCCATCTCTTTATGAGGTATATGCGATGATTGAGTAGCATGAGCTCTGCATTTGTATTGCATCACTTCTAGTTGCGACCTTGACTCTTCAAGCTGACCAGATAGCTCTTACAGCTATTACAAGATTTCGTTCAAGACCCTCAGCCAAGGGTGGACAGCGCTCGGATCAGCGCAAACAGGGCACCCAATTCAGCACAGACGGGGAGATTCTTGTAAGTGTGATTATTGTGGCTGATTAGGACATCTCAGGGCTATTTGCTGGAATCTCCATTCGGAGCTTAAGCTACTTTCTCATAGTCGTATTATTGAGTTTCCACCACCTACTACTACTGCTACTCCTCCTTGGCAGAGTGATATGGATGCTATCACTTTTCGATTGGATATACTTATGTCCGCTCTGACTTCTCGGAGTCCGACTACTGCTGCTGCCATCACTACAGGTATACCTCGTGCTTTTCATACTTGCGCTAGTTTGTCTTTCTTTTAGATGCTGGACTCGGGTGCGAATGGTCACATGACAGGTGAGACCCATCACTTTATCACTTTGACGAGCAGTTATATAAACAGGTTTAGCTGGCAGATGGGACACATGCCCCTATTGTTAGTAGGGGTATAGTCCGTCTCCCAGATGACTTTACATTACGTTCGGTTTTTAATGCGTCAAATCTGGCCATGAATCTATTATCTGTACATCAGTTAGTCAGAGATTTTTACTGTGCAGTTGTATTCTTATCTGATTTGTGTTATTTGTAGAACCTGAGTACTAGGAGGATTATTGTCAGGGGACGTGAGAGAGATGAACTATATTATCTAAGCGATCCATCTCCAGTTTTATCAGTTGCTCTACCTACACCTCTTTTGTCTTTATTTGTTCTTAACTTGCATGCTAGTATTTTACCTAATAGTTGTCGTTATGATTTTTCATCACAAACTGTTCAGTTGTGGCATGATCGTTTTGGGTATATAAATTTTAAATATTTATGTATGTTATTTCCTGCTTTGAGCAATGCTTGTATTGGTGATAAACTTGACTGGATTATATGTTCCCAATCAAAACATGTTAGGACCGGTTATATTCTTCGCACGCACTAGTCACCCAAGCCATTTGATCTAAATACTCTGATATTTGGGCACTCTATCTTGTTATTGCTTTGTCAGATGTTCGATACTATGTAATGTTTATAGATGACCATACTCATTGTACTTGGGTCTACCATTTGCATAGGAAGTCTGATGTACTCCCTATAATCACTCAGTTTCTCCATATGATTAAGACACAATTGATGTCATTGTTTATGCTCTTCATTCAGAAAATGTCAAAGAATATGTGTCTGATACTTTAGTGTCTCACCTTTCTTCTTAGGGTATCTTTCAGCAACTCATTTGTCCATATACTCCTGAGCAAAATGGAGTTACTGAAAGAAAAAGTAAGTGTTTGATAGGGATGGTACATTGTATGCTTAGAGATATGGGGGTACCAAAATCTTATTGATACTTTATAGTTTTGACTTCTATCTTTTTTTTCAATCGTACATCGAGTCGTGTTCTTCAGTATAGAGTTCCCTTACAGCTCTTATTTCTTGAGTGGATGGTACTATTGATCGTCACAAGGCTAGGCTTGTGGTGAAGGGTTTTACTCAGGTACCAAGTTGTGATTTTGGTGCTACCTTTGCCCCTGTGGTAAAATTGACTACTATTCAGTTGATTATATCTCTGGCTACGGAGTACTCTTAGCCTCTTCATCAGTTGAATGTGAAGAATGCATTTTTTTGTGGTGATTTGGACAAGATTATTTATATGAATGCACCATTGAGTTTTCGTGGTGGGAAAAAGTATACTGGAAAGGTATGTCGACTGCGTAAGTCTCTTTATAGATTGAAACGGTCGCCACGAACTTGGTTCTCTCGTTTTAGTAGTGTAGTTGTACGTTTAGGGTTCACTAGATGTCATTCTCATCATGCCTACTTCATTCGATGGAATATTTCTAGACTGTGTGTCATCCTTTGGGTATATATTGATGATATTATTATTACTAGAGATGATGTTTCTAGGACTGCACAGGTCNGACTGTGTGTCATCCTTTGGGTATATATTGATGATATTATTATTACTAGAGATGATGTTTCTAGGACTGCACAGGTCAAAGTAGATCTTGAGAAGGCCTTCGATGTAAAAGGACCTTAGATTTCTGTGATACTTTCTTAGAATTGAGGTTGTCCGTAGCAGCAGAAGTATTATTCTTTCTCAGAGAAAGTATGTTCTGGATCTTTTCTCAGACATTGGGATATTGGGGTGCAAACTGGCATCATCACCCATAATTCAAAATTTGAAATTTACTGCTGAAGGTGAGGAGTTGAGAGATCCGGCTGTTTATCAGAGGTTGGTAGGTAGACTTATCTACCTAGCTAACACTAGGCCAGATATTTCATTCGTTGTCAGCCAAGTTAGTCAGTTCATGCACAGGCTGTGTCAGTCTCATCTTGATGCAGTTTATCATATTCTTCGGTATCTCAAGTTTTGTTCTAGATTTTGGTTATCTATGCATCAGGATCTTAGACTGATTCTCTAGTTTATTATTCAGATTCAGATTATGGGGGAACGTATGATAGTCAATTTACTACGGACTTTTGTGCTTTTTGAGGGACTCATCTTTTCTCTTGGAAGAGTAAGAAGCAGTCAGTTGTCTTTCTCTCATCAGTAGAGACAGAGTATCGGGCACTAGCACTTAGCACATGTGAGATTATTTGGCTACAATTGATTCTTGACGAGTTGAGATTTTCAATAATTTCTTTATTTACATTATATTGTGATAGTCAATTTGCTATTCAGNTCTTGACGAGTTGAGATTTTCAATAATTTCTTTATTTACATTATATTGTGATAGTCAATTTGCTATTCAGCTCGCTTCTGACTCTGAATTACACGAGAGGATGAAGCATATAGAGATCGATGTTCACTTTTTTGGGATAAGGTTAGCTATGGTATTGTCACTCTATTGTTTGTGGGGACCAGTGATCAGGTTGCAGATATTTTCACCAAACTTGTCACTTTATCTATTTTTTGGGACTTCGTTGTCAAGTTTGACTTAGTTAATATATTTGTGCCTAGCTTGAGGAGGAGTGTTAGAGTATAGTCTAGTTTATTAGGATTTTTTCTAGTTTATTAGGGTTTCTTTTTCTTTTTTTTTTTTACCCTTACTATGACTTTTATATTTTGCCTAGACCACAAGGATGTTTAAGTTACCTTGTACTATTATTTGACTATATATACGGGACTCTATTTTTAGTTTGAGCATCCCCGTTCACTCACAGATATCTCTAGTACATATGACTTAATTTTGTCAAGATTGAAGAATAAGGTTTAGATGGAATGATGGAAAAATAAAGACACGTCAGCTTTTTGCATATGAGAAGTTAATGTATTGAGAAAGTAGAAAATTGAGTTTTGAGGTTTAAATGTAGCAATATTGGTAGGTTTCTGTGGAAAGAAAGAAATTGGATGACTTTTGAAAAATACTTGTATATCCAACTGAGGGTGGGCCTTTGTATAGCAATAAGATTGCTCTATTGTAACTTGGGTACCATTGCTTCTTTTCTTGGAAACGGGTACCATTGCTTCTTTTCTTGGAAACAGCTTGTTTGCAGGCAGGCTAAGACTGCGTACATTTTTGACCCTCCCAAGACCCACTGGCTGGAGCAATTGAGCTGCCCTCTTTAACTTATTAATCCAAAAGCAATCTTGTGAAATGGGTTTTTAGGTGATTACTCCTTGGATACTATACGTAGTATTTTTAGGCTTGTGTGTTATGCACCAGACCCACATTGTAAAATATTGTCAGCTATCAGCTACCCCAATCCCATCTTGAATCTCTTCCTCAGGGAGCGAGGCGCGCAGCTAAAGAAAATCTCACCGTAGAACTAAACGGAAGGGGGTTGCACAACTTTGGAAGGTGTTATTAATGAAGTCCAAAGTTTAGTCTTATGTACCACTTCTCATTCACTTTACCAAGCAATGTGAGATTGGATCATCACAATCCACCCACTTAAATCCAAATGTACTCGATTCAGTCCTGTCTTGGCCAATGGTGTGGATTTCGTGGGGATTACTCTCATCGCACTAGTTGCCACCACCTCACCGAACTGCAATGCACCAAGGGATGCCTAGCCTTAGGTGATCTCAGTTAGAGTATTTATATTCTGGGTAGTTTAGGCATTTTATATTGTTTTGTTGTCCTACTATATAAGGGCCTATATTGTGTATTCTAGGTTAAAGAGTACTATAGACTAGTTTAGCAATAATAATATTTTTTCTTTTTTCTTTCGCTCTTCTTTATTTGATCAAAGTTTACATGGTATCAGAGCATGGTTTCGATCTAAAATATATTGTAGCATCACAATAATTTAGTTGGAGAAAGAATATATTATTGAATTAGGGCTGACATCATTTATGGTGATTTGTTTTTGCTATTTTCTTCGACTTTTTTACTTCATATCAAGTCTAAGTAGTGCAACTAAAGGTTTTTGGTGCTGGGTTGTGTGATTTGAGGGCAAGTGNTTTACTTCATATCAAGTCTAAGTAGTGCAACTAAAGGTTTTTGGTGCTGGGTTGTGTGATTTGAGGGCAAGTGATTGATGGGTTGCTGACTTTCTGTGGTTTTATGGGCTGTGAATAGTGCCGAAAATACTGTTCACTTAGTGAACAGGGCCGAACTCGATTTTTAGTGCCATTTTTGTTGTATTGTTGTGTTAGAAACCTCAATTTGTTATGGGTATTTGAGTTGCAAAGCTGTTGAGTTGATTTGTGGTGAGCTTTGGATTGTTTGGTGGTGGCTGTTTCTTTTGATTGTAGTTTCTGCTCTTGGCTTCGCTGGTATTCTCTTTGGGTCTTGTTTTGAGTTTGACAACAGAACTTTGAGTTTGCACCTATNTGAGCTTTGGATTGTTTGGTGGTGGCTGTTTCTTTTGATTGTAGTTTCTGCTCTTGGTTTCGCTGGTATTCTCTTTGGGTCTTGTTTTGAGTTTGACAACAGAACTTTGAGTTTGCACCTATTTTGGACTATTGAGCTTTTGACTATTTGATTTGGACTGGTGTTGATTTGGGCTTCTCTCTGTTGGACTGTTGGTTTGATTTTTATTCTTTTCTTTGTTGGGCTTTCTTTTGTTGGGCATTATTGTCGGTGGTTTTCGTTGGGCAATCCCAAACTTTTGGGTTTGTTGATTTGAGTTGGTGCTGATTTGGGGTTCTCTCTGTTGGGCTGTTAGTTTAGCTTTTCTTCTTTTCTTTGTTGGACTTTGTTTTGTTGGACATTTTACTGGTGGTTTTTATTGGACAACCCCAATCCTTTAGGTTTATTGATTTGAGCTTCTTTCTGTTGAGTTGCTGGTTTGACTGTTGGGCTTTGTTTTGTTGGGCATTGTTGTTGGTATTTTTTGTTGGGCTTTGGTTTTCTGTTAGACCCCTCATTGCTATTTGGGCCTTAATTTGTTGAGCCTACGCTTGGAGTTTTTGTTGAGTTTATTATTTTCTTCCTCTAAATCTCTAGAATTTCGTGCTTACTCTGATGTGGGCTGGACTGGTGATTCTATGGATCTCNTGGGCTTTGTTTTGTTGGGCATTGTTGTTGGTATTTTTTGTTGGGCTTTGGTTTTCTGTTAGACCCCTCATTGTTATTTGGGCCTTAATTTGTTGAGCCTACGCTTGGAGTTTTTGTTGAGTTTATTATTTTCTTCCTCTAAATCTCTAGAATTTTGTGCTTACTCTGATGTGGGCTGGATTGGTGATTCTATGGATCGCAACTCCACTATTAGTTTCTGTCTCTTCCTTGGTGATTCTCTTATTTTGTGAAAAAGTAAGAAAACTGTTGTGACTCGATCATCTGTTGAAGCTGAATATCATGTTATGGCCGTCACAACAGCGGAGATAAATTAGTTGCGTTGGCTACTTGCTGATCGTTTCTTTACCAAATCTCACACCATCGCGCGCTTCCATTTTCTTCTTAGCAAACTCTTGATGTTTGATGTTACCATANGATTCTCTTATTTTGTGAAAAAGTAAGAAAACTGTTGTGATTCGATCATCTGTTGAAGCTGAATATCATGTTATGGCCGTCACAACAGCGGAGATAAATTAGTTGCGTTGGCTACTTGCTGATCGTTTCTTTACCAAATCTCACACCATCGCGCGCTTCCATTTTCTTTTTAGCAAACTCTTGATGTTTGATGTTACCATATCATGAGTTTGAGGGGGGATGTTAGAGTATTTATATTCTGGGTAGTTTAGGCATTTTACATTGTTTTGTTGTCCTACTATATAAGGGCCTATATTGTGTATTCTGGGTTAAGGAGTATTACAGACTTGTTTAGCAATAATAATATTTTCTCTTCCTTCTTTCGCNATTGTGTATTCTAGGTTAAGGAGTATTACAGACTTGTTTAGCAATAATAATATTTTCTCTTCCTTCTTTCACTCTTCTTTATTTGATCAATGTTTACAATCTCCACATGACGCAAGGCAATAGCTTTAATACCAGTTGTAACGCCTTAGATTTGCATTTGTACGAAATTTTTCTTTTGTATAATGAAGATCCAAAGCTCTCACTTATGTACCATTTTACATCCACTTCAGTGAGCGATGTAAGATTGAGTCACTACATAGTGCTTTCCATGTCTTGAATGGCTTTTTTTTTTTTTGGCTAAATATGAATTGAGATTAACGGNCGCAAGGCAATAGCTTTAATACCAGTTGTAACGCCTTAGATTTGCGTTTGTACGAAATTTTTCTTTTGTATAATGAAGATCCAAAGCTCTCACTTATGTACCATTTTACATCCACTTCAGTGAGCGATGTAAGATTGAGTCACTACATAGTGCTTTCCACGTCTTGAATGACTTTTTTTTTTTTGGCTAAATATGAATTGAGATTAACGGAAAAGAAAGTTACAAAGATAAAATCAAGCATCGAGACTTGATACACGTCCGTAGGCCTCCTATTCTAAAAATAAAAAGGAAACATCTCCTAGAGACTAGGTAAACTAAGACACAAAGAAAATAATTCTATTTCCATCATTTCCACTAACATCAATTGTGTTGNTAACAGAAAAGAAAGTTACAAAGATAAAATCAAGCATCGAGACTTGATACACGTCCGTAGGCCTCCTATTCTAAAAATAAAAAGGAAACATCTCCCAGAGACTAGGTAAACTAAGACACAAAGAAAATAATTATATTTCCATCATTTCCACTAACATCAATTGTGTTGCTTAATGTTAATTCGTCAAAAAGGCTTTTGCCGCAATGACGATTTGCAAGATTTTGTTTGGATCTTTGAAACATCATAGCTAGTGCAAGTTTTGCAGATGCCAATTCCATGTAACATTCATCCATCGAATGATTCAATTATTGGGTTCATCTCCTTTAATTCCCATTTGATTCCTGTGATGAGTGATTCAATTGTTCCATTCCTACCTGTTTGGTGTCATTCTCATTAATGGATTGAAGTTCGGTAGGTAGAGGCATGCAAGTTTCAGACTCTTCTTCTTCCTGCAACACTGTGAATTGATTTGCTGAGTTAACTTCTTTGGAAATGGATGAGGACTTATCTCTAGACATGATTGTTTCTCTCTCTGACGNGAGGCATGCAAGTTTCAGACTCTTCTTCTTCCTGCAACACTGTGAATTGATTTGCTAAGTTAACTTCTTTGGAAATGGATGAGGACTTATCTCTAGACATGATTGTTTCTCTCTCTGATGAAGGAGAGCACGCTTGTTGCTTGTCTGAACCCTCTAGAGTTGTGCTACTGTTTCAATCCTTGAGATTGGGCTGATTTTGCACTGTAGATGCCGCTAATTGTGAGGTACTTTCAGCCTTCATCCTACATGCTGCTCTGCCCTTTGGAATATAGTTGTTATGTGACTATTTGCAAAGGGACTTAGTCGCTAGCTTCTCCTTGTGGGTTTTGCTTCTTGGTCTTTATGTTGCGCTACAAGCCATGGACCAAAGTTTTCTTCCTCTTTGTTTTGGAGTTCGAAAATCTGTCCATGGTGGCTTTGTGTCGCTTGCTCTTGCTGAAAATGTGCAACTTTGGCAAGTGTTGCGTTGCAAACACCAGTGTCATATCTTTTTATGGCCTTCGTACATGATCCATTGCTTGTGTTTGCCAATGAAAAAATGTGAGACAAGAGGTTGAGAGAGATTAATTTGAACACTCTTGCAAATTTTCCTTGAGAGATGTCTTCAGTTTTTGCATTAATCTTGATTAACCTACCAAGTTTGAGTCGTATTTTCTACAGGATGAGAGGATCGTAAAACTCAACTGGTAACCCAGGTAAACGAACCCATAATACCATGCTGCTTGCTGCTGCAACTTATAGTTGAAACTCTGGCTCCCATTGTCGAACACCAATGAATTATTGTCCAATGAACCATGGACCTTCACTAAATATCCTCGTGATATCTTCTTCAAGGTGGAAGCAAGTGACGTAGAAACCTTCGCCTTCGCCTAAATTCCATTTTATCCTTTATCTTCCGTAAGACAGCCAATTTCCCAACCAAGTATTCGTAGTTGTGTGTGCGCCCATAGGTTTTGAAAATAATAGCATTAGCCCAAGGTCTTTTGATTTGGGCTTTTTCTTCTTTGGACTGACTGATTCTGGGACTGCTGGACTCCTTCAATTCTTCTTCCAAATCTGACTCCACATTTTGCATTGAGTTGGTGTGGACTTCTTTGGGCATTTCTGGGACTAAGGCATTCTTGTAGGAAATAGGTGGGGTGTCTGCTATGGTGGGAGTTATGATGTGATTTGGGAAAATGGTTCTTAGGTTAGTGGATGGGTTATGGAGGTTTTGATGGACGAATAAAGGGTTTGTGTGGACAGCAGATGGGTGATTCTTAAGGTTTTGGTACATGGGGCTGTTTGGAGTTTGTAGAGGTATGGGGTTAAGTTTTGGGTGAGAGAGAGGGCTAGTGATATTGTCTGGTGGTTTGTCTGGATCATTTGTGGTCATCTTTAAGGATTTATTGATAATAGGCTCTTGGGACTTCTGCCAAACAGTTGGTGAGCATAGTGGGAAATAAGCAAGGAAAATACAACTGGTTGAAAATAGGACAAAAATGTTACAACAGAAGAAGAGGAATAGCAGATTAGTTGAGAATAACCACCGGAGAGAGAAAGAGGAGGAGCCCTACAGGATGAGGGCAACTTACTGGAGCTTTGCCCAGCAGACCAACATATGGGCGTTACACTCTCATTACTTGTATTCTTATTTCACTTCAACCAATTGAATTGTCATTTCACGTCTTGAATGACTACAACTATTATCATTGCTCTTTTTTCATGCAATTAAAAAATTCTTTATATTAATTAGAAGGTGGAAAGAATTGAGCTTCTAAGTTTTTGTGTGTGTGAGATCCAATTATAGAAAAGGTGAGTATAATATTCTATTATACCAGAAAATGCAATTGAAGGGTGAGAAGTGGTATAACAGGTAGAAATCTAACAAGGACAAAACTGTACTGCTTCACATATCCTTGTCATCTATAGAGTTTCTTCAGCATCTTTTCTTCACCTGTAACCGAGAGGACGATATATTGTAAATGCTTCATTTGTAATGACTCAGCCTCCTTTATTTTGTCAATTACTTATCCAAAGATCCTAAAGTGGCTCGTTTAAACTAATCAGCAGGGCAGAGTCTGAGTTGGTTATGAATGTCCATGATCTACATAAGTTATATGACATAATGACTAGTTATTGCTTATTGCTGCAATAGCTGTTGAGATCACAGTGGTTGGTTCTTCTTCCCACGCTTATAATCCATGCACTACAAAGAAATGTGTTGTCCTTCTGATCTGTATTTCATTCCTTGACTTTAGAAGTTTTCTTTTTTCATTTCTTGGATAATTACCAGACTAAGTTTGTATTAGCAAACCTCCTCAGTATATATGGAAAGTGAGTGACACTTACCTACTTCTCTTAGGTAATCCAAGCGGACGAGGAAAACAGAAACTTGATATTCTCTGAAAAAGAAGCCGTATGGTTAAAGTATTCTCAACAAATTAGTGTAGGGGAAATCTTTGAAGGAAGGGTAGGCTCTGTTGAGGACTATGGTGCCTTTGTTCATGTACGCTTTCCAGATGGTACTGCCTCTTTTTGAAATATCTTTGTTTGTTCAGATGTGTGTTCCATGTTATCTACAAGTCATTAGTGGTATGTCTTAATTATTATGCAGGTTGTTATTACCTCACTGGACTTGTACACGTCTCAGAGGTGTCATGGGATTTAGTTCAAGATGTACGAGACATCTTAAGCGAGGGTGATGAAGTGAGGGTAAAAATTATCAAGATAGATAGGTATCTTGCATGATCCTTCTCTGTATGATTTTGCATTTTACACAATAATGTCAATTTCAAAATTAAATCACCTTAAATGTTTGAAGATTAATGCATGATTTTTTTTTTCTCATTATGTACATAAAAGAGTTACAAGTGTCAGATGAACCTGCACTTTAAATAAAATCAATAACTTTAATGTCTACATATCTTTGTTTTTTAACTTCGGCTGACTCCTAAAGTGCAGTGCATCAGTTGTTTGGTGATATCTGAAACCACAATAGTTGGAAGAAGGTCAACTGCAAGGATAAACCAGTCTGCTATTCATTGTTAAATACTGTTGCATGCAGTGTGTTTTTGCTATATCTTTTTATCAAAACTATATGCAAATGAAATAGTAACAAGAGAAAACAAATATTGTTATGAGAGTATTAATAGATTAATAATTGGATATGATATATGACTCCTTGTACACAAGTATGACCACTCAAAAAAATTTAGTTATCAGATTCTAAAACAACACAGCATAAAAAAATTTATCTTCATTTTTGTTTTCAATTTATGAATTAGTTTAGTGCTTACACAACCTTCCCATCATAGCTCTTCAACATTTAACAATAGCTTCGTAACTCTTGGATTCTGAGTGTTGTCCTGCATCATAAGCTTTGCTTGAGGTGGGAAGATGGGGGGTATCCTCGAATTTGTTCCCTCCATTGTTGAATTGGTTTTGGTTAAAAGGTGTAATAGTGTCATGGACATCTAGATCTGGAAGGACATAGTTGAGTAATTTGATTAGGAAGTGAGAGGGTATTATGGAAGCACTACAAGGGATGAGTTAGGATCTCCTTGATGTACCATAGTCTCATTATTATCACTAGAAGGGCTGAAGGAGAAATATTTATAAAGATTGATTCCAATGTGTAAAGAGAATGAAGAGAAAGAGAAAATTATTATGGCTCAGTAGTCTATGTTATCAATTAACCTAAGACATGCAATAGAGGCTCTTTATATAGTAGGACAACATAAAATAAAGAAAATGAGTAAACTATCCCTAATATTAAATTACTAGACTACTCTAACATCCCCATCAAATTAATAATGCGGTAATAGAAAATATCAAGAGGTTGTCAAGAAGAAATAAAAACACGCTATGCTGTGAGATTTCGTAAAGAAATGTACTAACTGCACAGTAGAAAGAAAAAAGAGAAGAGAGATTGTGCCAAGCTGAAGGCGGTGGCGCAAAAAGTGGCAATCAATCTCAATGTACTTAGTACGCTTGTGACAATTTGAATAGCATTGGTGTTGTTACAATGCATAAGGGTAAGAATAGAGAAAGATATGCCAAGACCGGCAAGTAGTCATCATTACTAGACTATCTCAACGGTGGTAGATGTCATAGTACAGTACTCAGCTTCAGCAGAAAATGAGCAAGTACCGTTTGCTTCTTGCTTTTTCTAGAGATTAGAGTATCACCAAAAAAGAGACAAAAATTAGTGATGGACTTGCGATCCATAGCGTCACTAGTTCAATTAGCATCCGAGTATATCCTGAGGTCCATTAAAGAAGAGGAAGAAAATAATAGGCTCTGATGTAGAGTACTTAGAAGATACTGAATGTGTAGAACAAAAGCGTGGTGAACAATGATAGATGAGGCAATACATTGACTCACAACATAAACATCACAAAAGAAATCTAGCAGATAATTGTAAGATAAACCAAACTTTCAATCTAGCAAGAGAGTGTCACCAACAGAAGAATATTGAACATTGAGTTTCATGGGCGTCTCAATTGTGTGATTATCTAACAAGCGAGCTCGTTGAATACATTCAATGCATACTTGGACTGAGAAAAGAGATAATATTTGGGAGAGGAAGCAATCTCAATATCCAAAAAATATTGAAACTAACCCAAATTTTTCATATCAAAATGATCCTGTGCAATTGATGTTTCAAGAATCATATTCTAGAGGTGTCATCACATGTAATAATCACATCGTCAATATAATGTAAGAGAACAATAAAACCTGATAACAAAAAGAGAGCAAAATCATGATCACTATAACGAAAATTAAAATCATTGATAACTAGAAAAAAAAATACTCGACACACCATGCTGGAAGGTACATTATGGTTAACTAAATTATAGAACAAAATTATAATGACTAAGAAAATGCGTTATGAGTGGAAGAAGATTATTTTAGTACCTAATATAAACATAAGAGAGGCATACAAAGTTGTACAATTATCGGGATAATAAGTAATGAGTCATACAATGAAATTTTGGGAGAGAGTGATTGAGCAAAAACTAAGATTTGAAATAACGATAACTAATTATAAGTTTGGATTTATGCTTGGAAGATCAAGCATGGACGTGATTTTCTTAATTCGAAGACTAATGGAGAGGTATAGAGAGAAAAAAGACCTTCATATAGTTTTTATTGGTCTAGAGAATGCATATGATAAGAGTGCGTAGAGATATTTTATGGGTGGTTCTAGAGAAGATAAAAGTAACTGTTAGGTATATTGTTGTGATTAATGATATGTATAAAAATATGACGAGCCTAGTGAGAACAATGATAGATGAGACTAATTAATTTTCAATCACAGTATTTTTGTGTCAGGGTTCTGCTTTGAGTCTATATTTTTTATCTTTGATTATGGATGAATTGATCAGACATTTTCAAGATGAGCTCCCGTGGTGTATGTTGTTTGCGGATGATATTGGATTAGTTGATCAAAGTAAAGAAAGAATTAATAATAAACTAAAAATATGAAGAAAAAATTTAGAATCAAAAGGATTGATGATTAGTAGGACTAGATCTGAATATGTGAAATATAACTTTATAAATGGAGGAATAAAAATAGAGAAGTAGTACAACTTTGAAGATTAAGAGATATTGCAAAGTGAACAATTTTAAATGTTTATAGCCTACTATTCATATAGATTGATGACGATTTTACTAATAGAATTAATGCAGGATGGACTAATTGTAGGCATGCATCTGGTTTATTGTCTGCTAGGCACGTATCCCTTAAGCTAAAAGGAAAGTTTTATAGTACGGTCATAAATCTAGCTATGTTTTATGGTATGCAGTATTGGATAACTAAGAAACAACACGTTAAATTGCGTGTGGTAGAAATGAGAATGTCAAGATGCATGTGTGATAAAACTAAGACATAGATAATTAGAAACGACTATATTTGTTGTAATACCCATAGGGGATAAATTCAAGGAGAATCGACTTAAGTGATTTAGGCATATGTATAGATGACCTACTACGATTCTGGTGAGAAAGAGTGATATGATAGTTATTAACAGTAAACATAGATGTAAAGGAATGACGAAATTAACTTTAAGTAAAATAGTAAAGAAAGATATGATAGTTTATGTTTTACCTGAAAGCATGATCGTTGATAGAGTATACTGGCGACGGAGGATTCATGTAGCCATCACCAAAAATGTTGGGACTAAACCCAACCTTTAAAATCAAAAATTATGCGAACTTGGTGTTTGTATTGTGTGTCAGGTTTAAACTTCAGAATTTGTTGAATTGTGAAATTTTGATGTTGTTCTGGTTCTTTCTGTTCCAAAGAAATGCAATTTCTACACATATTTCCTCGATATTACCATTTGGACATTTAATTAGGAATCTGTTGCAGGGAAAAGTCAAGGATTACATTGTCAATCAAACAATTGGAGGAGGATCCACTTTTAGAAACTTTGGACAAAGTAATCCCTCAGGTGTGGAAGGATGTAAAACTTGTATGTCATATACATTTTTATAGGTATCGGTCTTCTTCGTGGGATATAATTTATGTGTTGATAATTACAACTCTTCACAGAATGGCTCAGGTGGGCCAAATTCTTTGAGCACAAGCCAGAGTTACAATATTGAACCTCTTCCAGGCCTTCAAACAATCATTCAAGAGCTACTGCAGGAGAATGGGTATGGTTTGGATTTATGCTTGAGTTTTAAAATATGTGAGATCTTAGGGCACTCATTAGGAAAAGATTAAACCATCTTTGCATTGGAATTTTAGTCCTTTATTATTTGTTTTGGGAAAAAGAGTTTTAAATCTGTTTCCTCTGCATATGTGTTTGTTACTGTTAATCTTTTGTGTTGTTCAGTGTTTTATTCCAAAATTATAATGAAAATATGCCAAGTATTATAGCAATCTATTTCTTCTCTTGTATGCTCTATATAGACTTTCATATTTACTTAAATCAAGGCAAGTCTTTTCTCACAGTGTTGCAATCTTGCAGACTAATGCATTTATGTCTTTGTATTGCAAATGGTCTAAGTGTAGCTAGCATTACTGTTCTCTTACATACAACTCGCCTGTCAACTTTTTAAAAATTTATTGGCAGTATCTTTTTCAATTTCTTGTGTAAACAACCTGGGGTGAATCTTATGCACTTAGCACCCTTTTTTGCTTCAATTTCCTATCCTGATGTGTATTTATTCAAGGTAGCAAGTATGGTCACTCTAGGTATATCTTGATCATTAATTTTCATTTGTAGTTTAGTTCCATTTCTAGTTCTGGAATTACATTTAACATTGTTTTCTTAATCCTATGTAAACTAAACCCTGTAGCCTTTAGTTTGTTTCTAAGTTTAACTTAACAAACAGCATCTTCTTAGATTTACTTGAATCCTAAGTACTCAATCTTGATCATCAACATAATCCTGCTTCAATAAAAGATTCACATAACTCTCTTCCATGATTGTATGGCTAGTTAGTGCTTCATTATTGTTCATGTTTTTTATTACACTCCAAAATGTCTCCGGAACACCGTTTTATGCTTTATTATTTCAACATGTATCATGTTGAGTTCTTTATGTACATAATTTTCAATAGATAATTTGCGAATCACTCGGAGTTAATGTTAAGGTGTAACAATTAAAAGTTTTGGACTCTGGGTATGAGAACATGAATTATATCTTAATAGCAGCCACATTGAGAGCTTAGGTTTGTATTTGGTCTATCTCTCTTTTCTAAAGAATATTCCTATTTGACTGGTTTTGAGTTCAGTTCAGATGTAATTAGTGTTGGCCTACTTTCTAAATATAAAATCACCATAATAATTCCAACTTAGTATCTACTATTGCTTTCCTTTTCACTTATCTATACCCTCCAACTACTCGTATATTTTTCCACCTTTCCCCTCATACTTATCGGTATCACTTTATAAACCTGACCCTTCTGTTCCATCTTTTGTATTCAATTCCATCAACGTCCTCTTATAAGCATGCTTCAATATGTTTATCGATTATATTTCAGTGCGTATTTACCAATAAATAACTGTACCTCTTAGTATTTCTAAATGAGACTATGGTTTGCATTTAAATGTCCTTGGAGGTAGCTGGAAGACAAGACGACGAGATGACCATTTAAATGCAATCCATAGTCTAATTTAGAAATAATAACAGGTATATTCATTTATTGGATAAAAAAAATGAAAAAAAATCAAAAGTTGGACTATGTACTGCAATTCTGTGATGTGTATAGTCATGCAAAATATCAACACACGCACAATCAACTAATGTAAGAATTGTTTGGCAATGAGACAACTGAAATCTAAATCTAGAATTTATAGTCGAGAAGAGGCAAGAGAAGAGAGAAGATTACAATAATACCCTTAAGTGAAATAACCTAATATTCTACGTTTTTCCTCAAGTTGGAGTGTAAATATCTCTCATGCCCAACTTGCATACATCGGAATGAAAGATTCTATTACTAAATCCCTTAGTAAATATATCAGTTAGTTGTTCCTCAGACGTCACAAATGACATACAAATCAATCCATCATTAAGCTTATCTTTAATGAACTGTCTACCAATCTTAATATGTTTTGTTCTGTCATGCTAAATCGGATTGTAAGTAATATTTATGGTAACCTTATTATCACAATTCAGACGCATAGGTTCACAATTAGAGACACTCAAGTCTTCTATTAAGGTTTTCAGCCGCATAAGCTCACAAATACCATAAGTCACAGCTCGGTATTTAGTCTTTGCACCAGATCTAGCCACCACTACTTATTTCTTACGCAACTAACTAACTAGATTTTATCCTATAAAGGTATAAGAACCTTTAGTGGACCTCTAATCCTCAATTGAGCTTGCCCAATTTGCATCTATGACAGTTTCTATTCTCAGATGACCTTGCTTTGAGAACAATATTCATTTGTTTGGAAATGATTTGAGATACTTTAATATACGATGAACTGCCTCTTGATGCGAGACCCTAGGAGCATGAATGAATTGGATAACAACACCCACTGCATATGTCATGTCTGGACGAGTATGAGATAGATATATAAGTCTCCCAAAAAGCCTATGATATCTTCCTCTATCAACTTGATTACTTTCATCACTTCTTAGTTTATGGTATGCTTCAACACCAACGGGCCTTTGGTCCAATGCTACTCCTTATCTTGTGAACACTTTGCCTTTTTGAGGTCATGAGGTCAAGAGTTCAAGTCTTCCCTTTCTCTCCTCCTTCCCCAAAAAAAAAAATAATAAAAAAAAAATGGTATGCTTTAATAGGGGAGTCAACAGGTCTATAACCTAGCATGCCAGTTTCTTTCTAGAGATCAAGGACATACTTCCTTTGTGAGATGAAAATGCATTTATCTGATTAGGAAACTTCAATCCCTAGGAAATAGCGTACTTGTCCCAAATCCTTGGTCTCAAATTCATTAGGGAGATGAACTATTAGTTTGTACACTTCCTCCATATCATCACCCGTAAGTATTACGTCATCAACATAAACTATAAGAATTGAGATCTTGCCACTCTCTTGTTTGATGAATATCGTGTGATCTGCATGACTTTGCTTGTACCCAAACTTGATTATTGCCTTATGGAATCTGTCAAACCAGTCTCTTGGAGACTGCTTTAATCCATAAAGAGACTTCTTTAGCTTACATACTTTTCCTTTTCTGACTGGCGAAAAAAATCCTTGAGGGATATCCATGTACACTTCCTCCTCTAAGTCCCCATGAAAAATACATTCTTTCTGTCAAGTTGTTGTAAATCTTTTTCCAAATTGGCAGCACAAGAAAGGATAACACGAATGAAATTTATCTTCACTGCAGGAGCAAATGTTTTCTGATAGTTAATGTCATTTGTCTGAGTGAACCCCTTAGCTATCAGTCTTGCTTTGTATCTATCAAGTGTGAATACCCACTTACACCTACTGATTTCTTTCTGATTGGAGGAAACACAGACTCCCAGATTTCATTCTTCCCAAGGCTCTCATTTTTTCTCTACCATGGTTGTTTTTCACTTAGGTTCTCAAGAGCTTCATGCCAACTCTGAGGGAGAGACATAGAAGATAAAGACGAAACAAAAACACGATAGGAGGAAGACAAAGAATTATAAGAAACAAATTTATAAATAGAATGTTAGGTACAACTTCGAACACCTTTTCGAATATCAATAGGTAAATAGCTATCATCAATTGGATTATTACAAGGAGACTCATTACCTGATAGAGGAGAAGAGATCTCAGGAACCGAGTCTGGAGATGATGATTGATTTGGTGGTGCATGGATGGTGATCTACTTAGCTTGTCGTCGAGTATAGCTTTACACATCCTCCTTATCCAATCTTCCACACTTAGTCTGCTCCCCCTGAACAGGTTTTCTCCAGAGGCTCTCCTTAGCTAAATTTTTCTCCTTGACTCAAGCCTTGATTAAGGGGTAAAGAGTTAAAATCCATCCTTTAGCATCTTTTCTTTAATACTACTTCCCTAAAGAGATGGTGGAGGATTAGAGAAATATGACTCTGTCTCATGGAAGATATCATCTATACTAACATACACCTGGACTGAGGATGACAACACTTATACCCCTTCTGGGTAGCAGAGTAGCCAATAAAGACACAACACAATGCTGTTGGATCTAACTTTTCTTAGTTTTTAGATAATCATGCACAAAACACACACAACCAAAATACCTTTGGAGGAATAGAGTAAAGAGACACAAACTCTTGGATATCTCCCTAGAAGGATGGAGGTACACCTATAGTGAACATCAAGGAGAGTGCCACTTCAAGGAGATATTGACTCTTTCTCTTTGTTATACCATTCTATTCAGGTGTATCTACACAATTAGATTGATGAAGGATCCTATGTTCCTAAGGTAAGCCCGTATTCTACCTTAAAATACTCAATTCCATTATTAGTCTCGAGAACCTTAATCTTGACATCAAACTGAGTATTAACCAGTTTATGAAAGTTCTTGAAACAAAAAAGCACTTCATCCTTGCTATGTAACAAATAAACCCAAGTAACCCGAGTGTAGTAGTCAATGAAAGTAACAAATCATCGATATTCAGCAAGAGAAACAACACGAGAGAGTCCCCAAACATCAGAATGAACAATCATAAATAGAACAATGCTTCTATTATTATTACTAGGATAAAAAGTTCTTGTATGCTTGGCAAATTTACAAGGATCACAAAGAAAATTATCTTTATTACATTGTTTTAATAAAACTGGAAAGAATTTCTCTAATATTCCTACTGATGGATGACTAAGTCTTTGATGCCATTGATGTAACTATTGGAGGGCCTTAGAATTAGAAGCTTGAATTGCCTGGCAAGGTTGATCTTCTGACAAATATAAACCACCATGAGCTCTATCACTGCCAGTTATTCTCCCTGTTCCCAGTTCCTAAAAACACAATGAGATGGGATGAATCTTACAGTCCAGTTTAGAGTCCTTGTAATGCTGCTGATCGAGTGTAAGTTAATGGAAAAATTAGGGACATGAAGAATTGAAGACAAAGATATGGAAGGAGAACAATGAATGAAACTTTCTCCTAATACGGATGATAATGAGCCATCTGCTACCCTAACTTTATCTCTACTGTAACACATGGAATAAGAGGAGAAAAGATTCGAGGAAGCTGTTATATGATTTGGCTTCGGAATCGATTATCCAAAGATTAGAGGAAAAAGATGATGTTAAAGCATTGATATGTGTACCAGTGTGAATGAAGTTGGAAACAGCAGAAGTGGAATCAAATGCTGAAGAAGTATCAAGTTGGGCTATCAAATGCTTGAGAGTTTTCATCTCGTCTATAGTGAAACTTATACTATCAGTACTAGTAGATAGGGAAAGAGAACAATGAATGAAACTTTCTCCTAATACGGATGATAATGAGTCATCTGCTACCCTAACTTTATCTCTACTGTAACACATGGAATAAGAGGAGAAAAGATTCGAGGAAGCTGTTATATGCTTTGGCTTCGGAATCGATTATCCAAAGATTAGAGGAACAAGATGATGTTAAAGCATTGATATGTGTACCAGTGTGAATGAAGTTGGAAACAGTAGAAGTGGAATCAAATGCTGAAGAAGTATCAAGCTGGGCTATCAAATGCTTGAGAGTTTTCATCTCGTCTATAGTGAAACTTATACTATCAGTACTAGTAGATAGAGATGAACCTCTGGGGAAAGGGTTTGCAATCTCAGTTATATGGGCATGGGAGCGCACAACACTAGCCCTATTACCACCATGCCCCTAGAAGGATGACCATGTAACTTCTGTCTTTAGTGTGCCTTGTCTTTCCACAGTAGACTAATGCTGTCAATTTTTGACACGATACGTTAATGCGACATAAACTGAATACAAAATTAATGGGTCAGACATGAAATAAAATAGATCAATGTGTAAAAACGGGTCAACATATGCTTAAAACGAAAAAAATTCTGTCGGGTTCATATCAAAATNAGTAACCATGTCATCACAAACGAGTTCTCAGAGATCTAATGGCTAAGATCAAGCTTAGATTTAGGTTGTTTACTTATTCTTCTCAAACATCTATTTTGCCCACTTGCCCACATTGATAACTGGCACGATCGAGATCACGCCAAGTAGTTGCCTCTATCTAATTACTGGACAGATCTGTAGAAAAGGGTTGCATCTAANTGCAGCATAATTTGGCTATTATGTGTGACTGATGTGATTTTAACATTATTACTTATTAGTTCTTATTTTTACTATGGTAATTAAGAGTATAATTCTTAACATTATTATGACAATATATTAGTATAGTTCTTAGTTTAATTTTTGAGTTAAAACTTGAATGTATTTTAGTTAATTTTATTAATGAGATGTGATATATTAGTGGTAAAAAAATTATTTTAAATTTTAGATGAATGATTGAATGATGTATTTAATGGTAATGAACAGATGTGAAAACAAACTATGTGTGTTAAACAGGTCATGTTATGCGTGTAAAACAAGTTCAACAGGTCATGTTATGTCTGTTGACAGGAAAACGATGTGTTTATTAAACGTGTCAAATAAGTCGAGTTAGGGTAACCCCTTTAATGGTCATGTCAGGTTAGTGTTTACACATTTCGTTACGATTATTAAACAGATTAGGTTCGTGTTTTGGAATTTTCGAACAAACTCAAAATCAATCCAATACGAAATGACCAAACCCGACATGTTTGACACCCCTACAATAGACGCACTTTGATAGATCCTTCTCCATGCCCCCATTCTTACCATCACCATGAGCTTGAAAATATATGTTATTTCTTTATGGTACAGCTGCTAGAGCAGACCTGTCATAAGTAGGAATATGAAGCATGACATTCCTCCTTCTCTCCTTTTGCTGCACATAAGAATAAGCTTGAAGGAAAAGGATCTCTACCCAAAACATGTAACAAATTTGATCATACTCCATATTGAGACCAGCAAGAAAATCATATACTCATTTTTTTTCAATCAATTTTTGAAACTTAGTTCTATCTCCAACACAATCTGCATTGGTAATATTTTAGCTTCTACATAGACTATTCAATCCTGCGTAATACTCTGCGAGATACATATCTTTCTATTTGGTTTTATGAATCTTCTTCCAAAGTTCATAAATCTTCTGGGCATCATTGCTGACCAGTAAATATGCCTAACCAAATCTCACAAGTTGTCTCCAGAAACAGAAAACCATAGCTAATATTAGGTTGCATCGAGTTGAGTAACCATGTCATCACAAACGAGTTCTCAGAGATCTAATGGCTAAGATCAAGCTTAGATTTAGGTTGTTTACTTATTCTTCTCAAACATCTATTTTGCCCACTTGCCCACATTGATAACTGGCACGATCGAGATCACGCCAAGTAGTTGCCTCTATCTAATTACTGGACAGATCTGTAGAAAAGGGTTGCATCTAAGAGTCCCTATCACACCTTTCTTTTCAATTTGGGGACTAACCCAACATGAAAAAAGATCAAAAATAGCAGCTGGTTATTGCCCAGCACCAACAGGAACCAACTCACCACAAAGGGGGACCACTAGAGGTTAACTGATCACTGCCCAGCACAAGGAAGCCACAAAGGGGTCACCGAAATCCATATTCCAACACAACAGTTGTCGAAACAGGCTCGCTGGAGTCCACAGCAATTGCTCAAGTCCTCTGCTGGCCAACAAAAACCACAACCAAGCACTCAGATCCACACATAACTCAACCACAGCGTCAAACACAGAGGGAGAAGGCCCTGGGGCCTGGCAGCTAACAAAGAAAGACTGCCGACATCCAAAAAAACACAAAAACACCCCAAAACATGATGGGCTGTGCACAGAACTTTGCCGGAGTTCCAATCGGCACCCATTGGTTGCTTTAGAGCAGGTATAACAGTCCCAATCTTACCCAAACAACAGATCAAAAAATATGACCCAAATATTCTGAAGAACATTCAAAAATTGGAAAAGTACCTTAGATGGCTTTAAAAAAATTCAGAAAAATGACCATCATTCTCACGAGGAAAAACCAAGCTACACCATGTCAGTTTCAATCAACTCCGGCGATGACATCATCAGCCCAGCAGATTCCCAAAGCCTCACAAAGTGTTCTAGTGACTTCAAAATTTACATAAATTGCTTTGATAACAATTTGAAATCTAAATCTAGGGTTTAGAGTGGAGGAGAGAGAAGATTACAATAATACCCTTAAGTGAAATAACCTTAATATTCTAGAAAGACTAAAGTAGATTCAAAAAATAGAAATAAATACCATATATAGTTGGCGATGTGATTAAGATCAGGCAGCCAAGTTCTTGCAGTATGAGCTGCACTAACTTGAGTAGTGATTCTTATGAATCATATGGACGAAATGATCTAAATCATCCTGTCAAGATTTTGCAGTTTGAGATGCACTTAACTTGAGGAGCATGATGTCAGTAAGTGTCTGGAAAGCTTGCGGAG
Organism: Ilex paraguariensis; assembly: GCA_963454935.2. Classification (NCBI taxonomy): domain Eukaryota; kingdom Viridiplantae; phylum Streptophyta; class Magnoliopsida; order Aquifoliales; family Aquifoliaceae; genus Ilex; species Ilex paraguariensis. The sequence continues at coordinate 1,129,111 of CAUOFW020000981.1, forward strand.
TCATAGAAAGGATAAGGTTCATGTGTCATAAAAAAAAGATTGTCTGATCTTGCAGTCTTAAAAAGGAATAAAATTATATAAGCACTAGAATGATATAACCTCTCTGTTGAACATATGTGCATGGCAACATATCTTGTGATTTTAGCAGTGTGTAAGAATTGTTTTGGTTATGGCCATGTGATCTCAAACCTTATGCTGACCATAAAAATGGCTAGTTTTCTGCAGCTCTTCCTTTTACTATTTTTTCCTTCTTTTCTACTATTGCTTGGGAAATTAGGGGCCTATTTTAGATTGTAATGGATTTGAGTGGTTGTGTCTAGTTTGTCTGAGGGTAGCCACTCCTTAATCTTCAGATATGGGGCACATAACATTAACTAGTTTGATTTGTCTTCCTACTGCCACAAAAATTGAAAGAATACTCTACTTTTTTGGAATTATCCATACAGAAAAGAACATATAAAGGTTGTACCCTATTGAACTTCTGTACCATTTGTTGTGTCCATCTCCATCCCTTTCAACAAAATGGGTCTCAGTCACTTCTTTCACATACTCTAACCCAGACCATGTTGTGCTCACCCTAGCATTAAACACGTTCTGATGGTTCCATATTCATATTACAGGGGAATTCCAGTCTCGATACATTTTCAAGGATTAGTCTACCAAAGCAGCATTATAACATTTCTGGTTTCATGTCTGTACATAGTTATGATTTGTTAGCTTTTTGTCTAGAAACATGAGAACCAATGCATGGGGGTTCATCCTTTGCAACTGGTGTAACTGTTTGTTGAATATGACCTTTCTGATGCAGTATAACTGATGTAAGAATAACCCGCCAAGGATTTGAGAAACGGGTGGTTTCACAAGATCTGCAGCTTTGGCTTTCAAATGTGAGTTGCTTTTGAATTGTTAGACAAATACATATTTTACACCCTTTTTAGCTGAGATGGTAGATCAACATGGATGATAGCATAACATTGCTATCCAGTGCTTTAATAGTGATTTATGGTATTCATTTCAAACTCCTCTCCATTACTAGGCACCAGCCATAGGAGACCAGTTCATTCTCTTGGCTCGAGCCGGAAGACAGGTATGTTCTTTCCCCTCTTCACTTCCCCCCCCCCTTTCTCTCTCTCTCTCTCTCTCTCTCATCCTTAGAATCCTTGATTGTGGTTCAGGTGCAGGAGATACAACTAACAACATCTCTTGATCAAGATGGAATTAAAAAGGCATTACAGAGAGTACTGGAACGTGTCCCATGAGTTGGATTCTAGCTACGTTTCAGAACACCATATTTTCATACACGGAAAAAAACAATATATCCCAGTCTGTGATATGTTCATGTTTCTGATTGATACGTTGTGGGCTTGCAGCTGTTGTACAGAGATCCATACGGACAGAAACGTGGGCAGTTTCTCTTGTATATTTTGTTAATATATCACTTTGTAATCCTATGATTACTGATAGGAGAAGTATCAATTTTGAAAGTGAATGCCATTGCCTGGACTGGAGTCTTATTTTTTGTATCCCAGTCTGCTACTGAAGTGGACTATATTCTCCAGAACGAAGACTGTTTTTCTGCTGATAAAATGAAACCAATTTTCGGTGAACTGAATGGACTAGCCTGCTCACAAAAAATTAGTTATGGAATAAAGAATAAGCAAATCCACAGCTGCTCCTGATACTGTTAGAGATATTACTAGTATATTAGCATTAGAGGTAGATTAGTCTTTTAAATTATTATGTTTTGCCCTAGTATAAATTCGTTGTAATATTGGTTTACACTTGATTAATAGATTTTTCCTCTTTCAATGACAAACATCAATATGGTATTAGAGTCATAATTCCTAAACTCAAATAATAAACTAAGGATTAAAGTTTAGAAGAAGAAGAGAATGTGAAGAACTGGTGAACCCGATTCCAACGGCTTGAAGACATAGTGAACCTGATGGTTGACGTCATCATTGTCGATGATGACGNCTAAACTCAAATAATAAACTAAGGATTAAAGTTTAGAAGAAGAAGAGAATGTGAAGACCTGGTGAACCCGATTCCAACGGCTTGAAGACATAGTGAACCTGATGGTTGACGTCATCATTGTCGATGATGATGTCATCAATTTCCGACCATGAATACCACCATTTTGATCGATTATTCATGGGCTTCACAGTGGTGGGCTCTCTTTCTTGTTTCGAGGAAGTCTTTTGCCATCAGAGGACACCGACTGCCTCCCTCTGCCATCACAGTGCACCGACTGCCTCTCACCAATTCAAATAAATCAAATAACAAATAGTAAATACCCAACCCAACCCAACAAATAACAATTCAACCCAGCAACACCAAACGACTATAAGAATAGATCAAACAGTCCAGCAACCAAATAACAATTCAATCCAACAATATCAAATATCAATCCAACCCAACAATACCCAGCAACACCAGATGACCTCAGGAAGTAGAAATCCCCAAGAAAAATTGATACACAGTGGTAACAAGAAACAACCGACTACAAGATTTTCACAAATTAGACAGACAGAGGGAGCAAACCACAAGAAATTCACAAATTAGAAGAAGAAATCCAACCATAAAACAGTGGGAGGCAGTCGGTGCACTATGATGGCGGAGGGAGGCAGTCGGTATTCTCTGATGGCAGAAGACTCTGTCTGGGGAGGGTCTTCTTTCATTGCCTAATCAGACTGTACTGGTTGTACCACTTAGAGGGACTCCTCATTCACAGACTAAATATCAGGGTCGAGCTACTTCAGATGAGTGTAGTTTTTGTCGTAAGAAAGGTCATTGGAAGGCTCAATGTCCTAAATTAGTGAACAAGAATGCCAAAGGGGCCTTACAGTAGCAACCATTTAGGCCCAAAGGTCGTCATACAGCTGCAGCTACTTCACTAGTGGATGAGACACTCACATCAAGTCCCAGCATGACAATGATAGCTGATTAGTTACAGAAGCTTCTTTCCCTTCATCAACCAGGTGTCCTATCAGTTTTTCCTTCCGCTGGTTCATTTACTACAGGACCTTCAGGTATCTCTTGAACTGCCTGAGTCTTTGACTGAGGAACCACCCAACATATGACTAGTAACTCTTCCTTATTTGTTTCTATTGTTTCCCCTCTCTATATATATGTTCTTGCAGCCAATGACACCCAAATGTCTTTGGTTGGTGTTGGAACTATCATGTCTTCCCAACTTACACTTCCTTATGTCTACTATATTCCTCAACTTACTTTAAATTTAATATTTGTTAGTCAGTTGTTTGATTCGGGATTCTTAGTTCATTTTTCTTCTACTAGTTGTGTTGTGCAAGATCCACGGTCCAAGAAGCTGATTGAGACAAATTATAGAAATGAAGGACTATATGTGTTGGACGAACTTCATGTCCCTGAAGTTGTTGCATCTACTGTTGATTTATTTTCTTTTCAATTGAGTCCAAAATCGTCTAGTTTTTATTTATGGCATTCTCGCTTAGGTTATGTTTCTCATTCTCGTTTAAAATTTCTAGCTTCTACTGGTAGTTTGGGTAGTTTAGAGTGTCATAATATTTCAAATTGTAATGGCTGCAAGTTGGCAAAATTTACTGTATTACCTTTCAATAAAAGTAATTCTCGTTCACTTGCACCTTTTGATCTTGTACATTCTGATATTTAGGGACCAGCTCCTATTGCTACTAAAGGGGGGTCTAGATATTATGTTTCTTTTATTGATAATTATACCAGATATTGTTGGGTGTATCTAATGACACGTATGTCTGAGTTCTTTTCCATTTTCTCTACCTTTCGTGCTATGGTGCGTACTCAATATTCTTCTATCTTCAAATGTTTCCACTGTGATCAAGGTGGATAATATTCTTTTAATGATTTTCGTGATTTGTTAAAATCTGATGATACTATTTTTTAGTCTTCTTGTACTGACACACCTGCTCAGAATAGAGTGGCAAAACAGAAACATCGTCACATTATTGAGACTGCTCGTTCTCGGTTGTTGTCATCTAGTGTCCCTAGCTCTTTTTGGGGAAAAACAGTTCTTATAGCAGTTCATTTGATTAATTGCATTCCTACAATCCTTAATTCTGGTGTCTCACCTTTTGAAAAATTATGTGGTAAGACACTTGATTATTTCTCTTTACATGTGTTTGGATGTACATGTTTTGTTCTGTTACCTAGTGTTAATCGTACCAAACTCTCAGCTCGTTCAGCCTTATGTGTTTTTCTTGGCTATAGTGAGGGACAAAAAGGGATTTCGGTGTTATGATCTTACTACACAGAAACTCTATGTTTCTCGCCATGTTGTTTTTATGGAGCATATTCTTTTTTTCTCTATTCCATCTAGTTTTTCATCTCTGCATAATTCTGATCTTATATATCTTGATCCCTTTCCATCCAATGTTTCTCTTGATTCTTATGTTGGTGATATGACTGTGGCTGATCTTTCTTCCCCTTATTTTTCCTCTTTACCTGATTTGTCTGTTACTCGTCCCTCGATTGTTCATACTTATGTTCGCAGGACTCCCACTGTCTCCTCCACAGATATTGTGTCTTCATCTGCACCTTTTGGCTCCCAATCAATTTCTGACACCATGGATCACACTCCCCGTTACCCTCAGCACACTCGAAAGTGTCCTAATAGGTTTGGTTCGTCCAACTCTTGCTATTCTTCTGCTTTTTGTTCTTTTCTAACTTCTACACATTCTCTGTTTGAACCAACCTCCTATAAAGAGGCTATACTTGATCCTCTTTGGCAATAGGCTATAGATGAGGAGATGTCTACGCTTCATAAGACTAAAGCTTGGGAGTTGGTGCCTTTATCTCTTGGTAAACGCCCTATTGGTTGTAAGTGGGTTTATAAAATCAAAATCCAATATGATGGATCTGTAGAAAGGTACAAGACTAGATTAGTGGCCAAGGGGTTTGCTCAAGAGTATGGGCTTGACTATGATGAGACCTTTGCTCCAGTGGCTAAGATGACCACGATTTACACAGTAATTACCGTGATAGCTGTTCGTCAATGGAGCCTATCCCAGATGGATGTGAAAAATGCTTTTCTTCATGGTGATTTGTCTGAAGAGGTGTATATGACTCCTCTGCCTGGGTTGCCTTGTAGTCCTGGTTATGTGTGCAAACTTCACAAGGCTTTATGTGGTCTTAAACAAGCCCCGAGGACGTGGTTTACAAAATTTTTTTTAGTCATCTGTGACTTAGGCTTCTGTGCTAGTGATCATGATTCTGCTCTTTTCCTTCGATCCACTTCTTCTGGTTTCATACTCCTATTATTTTATGTGGATGACATGATTATTACAGGTGATGACAATGCTGGAATTCAGTTGTTGAAAACTCAGTTATAGGATTATTTTGAGATGAAAGATTTGGGTCCACTTCGATATTTCTTAAGGATTGAGGTTGCTTCCTCTCCCAAGAGTTATCTTCTTTCTTAGTCAAAATATGCCTAAGATGTTATTCAGCGATCTGACTTATCAGATACTCGAACTGTTGACACACCCTTGGAGCTTAATGTTCACTTCCTCTGATGGTTTTCTTCTATCTGATCCTACTTTATATCGCTCTATTGTTGGGAGTTTGGTGTATCTTACTGTTATTCGTCCAGATATTGCTTATGCAGTTCATGTGGTTAGTTAGTTTGTTGCTGTTCCTACCACACTTCACTGGTCTGCTGTTCTTCAAATTCTTCGATATTTACAGGGTACGTTACATCAGAGTTTATTATTTTCTTCTTCTTCTTCGTCTCTGGAACTTCGTGCTTACTCTGATGAGGACTAGGCTGGTGATTCTATGGATCACAAATCCACCACTGATTTTTGTCTCTTTCTTGGTAATTTTCTTATTTCCTGAAAAAGCAAGCAACAAACTGTTGTAGCTCGCTTTTCTGCTGAAGCTAAGTATTGTGCTATGGCATCTACCATAGCAGAGATAGTTTGTTTGCGTTGGTTGCTTGCTGATCTTGGCATTTGCTTGACTACTCCTACTCTTAAATATTGTGATAACACCAGTGCTATCCAGATAGCTCACAACTCGGTGTTTCATGAGCGCACTAAGCATATAGAGATTGATTGTCATTTTGTGCGCCATCATCTTCAGTTGGGTACGATATCTCTCCCATATCTTTCTTCTAATATGCAGTTGGTTGATTTCTTGACCAAATCCCACACTATTGCCCGCTTTCGATTTCTCCTTGGCAAACTCTTGATGTTGGATGCTATCACATCATGAGTTTGAGAGGGGATGTTAGAGATATTACTAGTATATTAGCATTAGGGGTAGATTAGTCTTTTATATTACTATGTTTTGCCCTAGTATAAATTCGTTGTAATATTGGTTTACACTTGATTAATAGATTTTTTCTCTTTCATTGATAAACATCAACAGATACTATACGGTCTATCAATAGTTAGATGTACACAGATTTATCCTGTATGCAGAATGAATGTTTCCTATTCAAGCCTGTTTTGTATGTTTATGTTTAACAGCATGCACTCTATCATGAATGTTCAAGCTGAAATATAATTTTTTTTTCTTTGAACCCATCATAACATCCATTTCTTTCACAACTTTATGGCCGTTTGGTAATAGTTTAATTCTTCCACTTACATCAATTTGCGATAGTTTTAATTTTCAAGTTTAAACATCCCCACATAAATTTCTTGTTCTGTCCTTGAGCTGACGTTTCTTATCAAGTATGATTGTCGTTTGAATTTGACTAGGAGAGTTTGATGCGTCCAAGGATACCAGGTGGTGACAAAGAACTTGATGAAAACTGTCAGTTTACAAGTTTACCGGCTAACATTATTTGGAATGAATGAAATGATTAATGAATTTAGTCACAAAATGTCACTCTTGATGTATAATATACAACTGAGGTGAAGAAGTGACCAACTGACAACAACTCACTAATTGCTAGTTCCAAATCTATGAACAAGGAAGGAGGTAACACGGAGCTATTCTTCGAAAATCCAAATGTATCCTATACTTTGTTAATCAAGTCATGCGTTTTGAGTTTTGATATGTTCAATTTTGACTTGAATTGATTATCACAAGGTCGAATTCAATCAAGTTTAGTTTGGTCATATTTAACCGAGTTTGTGACAACCTATTTAACAAGAGCAATGCTATACAACTCAAATCTACAACCCAAATTTACATCTTAAATAAAAGAGGATCAGTGGATCTCATTTAAAAAAGTTGATGAGACTCACTCATCCAACGGTTCCCCTTCATTTGAGATGCAAATTTGGATTACAAATTTAAAATACATAGTATTTCCCATTTAATAAACCGATCTAACGTGTCAATCATTTTCCTTATTGAAACCATTAGAACTAATCTACCCATAGCCCATCTTCTTCTCATATAGCTTGCTCTCATGTACTCATACGAGATTATTTCATAGATACTAACTAATCCAATCTTATGATTAATGGGAGTGATCTTAGACAAATGTGTGTTTACAAAACACACTTTTATATTAACAAGCATGAGTTTGAACCACTGTTTCAAAAATAATAATAATTTTAGCAAGAGGGCGATTATGTCCTGATGTTGGGGACTCTTTCGCCCAGAATGTGAACAAATGTATTATGTCAATTTGCTTAATCGTATTTTGTCTGTTTTACATGAAGCTAAATTGCATATAAATTATTAAAAATTTTAAAAAATCACATAGGATGAAAATTGTATTGGACACTGTCAAATAGAAAGAGACACTTGAGGTTGTCGGCGGGGAGTGGTGACCACACCTCTTAAGTCTGCATATATAGGAAGGATTCTTGATGAGTTAGGCCAAAGATTCTTGAATGATACATGAAACAGAACCACGTGACAAAGATTTTGATGTAGAGACTACAAGAGTTTCCTAGTCAAACAATTCACATCACCACATAAAGCCTTTGAACAAAACTTTCCAATTTCTGATGAACCCAAATATGGAGTTGTATACTTTTCTCACTTTCAAATTGCCAAAATTTTATTTTGTTCATATATAATGGTAGATCACTATTACAAATTAAAAAATATTTAATTTTTTGTACCAAAAATCTGTTGTTATTGACGGAGGAAACTCAATCAACTTTATGATGGGTTCAATTGCCTTGTTTTAAGAATTCATTTGATGAATTTTAAGGAATAATCACGCAGTACAGGGAACTATAATAAAAGAGATTTTCTTTATTAATTCAGTAGAAATGATTTCGGTTACAGAAAAGACTGAGTTAACAGTCTTGATTGCAGCAGTAATTGTTTCCTAAAACTAATCTAAAAACAACTCCTAAAAATGCCAAGATCGTGGGTTTTGTGAAGTTTTGAATATAACATTCATCTTCACCATTGTATGTCTTTTATAGCCACTACCTTCAACGGTTTTGTCTCTATCGACAGGTATTTGACTGGTAACTCACAAATTATTATTTCTTCTCTGTCAAATTTGTGTTGGACTAAAAGAATTTTTAAGTGTAAAAACTAAATTTTTGATCGAGTTTGAGTCTAAATTAAATTGAGACTCGCTTGTTGTTTCAATTTTTTTTTGTGGATTCATGTTATACTCTATGAGGAGAATAATGAAGTATATTCGCTTGCTCGAATCGAGTAAGAAATGAATACGAATATAGACTACAAAGTGACCATATTGAAATGTGAAAATAAAGGTTGTGTAATGTAGGATTTGACAGCAATCTCACATTGGTTGAGGAAGAAATTCTATATGGGCAAATATAGACCAAGTTTGCTCTATGCAATTGGCCACAAGGTATACCACAATTTCATGGGCAGAGCGAGAGTCTATATGCCTTCGGTTCAACTACACACACTCACCGCTTGGTCCGGCGCGGGTGTGGGTGTAAGTTAGATCAAACCCTAATTTTTTTTGTTGAGAAAATTCGTTCAATGAATTGAGTATGAAGTTCTGAACTGAAATTTAATTTCAATACCCATTGGATTAAAATTTGCACTATATTCAAGCTAGTGTTCCCTCCAGATCTGAATTTTAGTTGCATCTGTTCAAGAGTGAACAATTATTCAAGTGGAGTCTTCTAATTGTAGGTCTTCTGGGTTGCATCCATTTGACATGGTGACTGCTCGAATCAGTCATCATTCTTTCTATAAATAACCCAGTCACATGACTATTTTGCATCCAATAAATTTGTATTCATTGAGGAAGTCTCATACATCATTAGCAGTTTGCATTCTGAGAGTACAAAACAAAATTTTTGGTTTTCTGGGTGAGTAGATTGGAGTGCTACTTCGATTTAAGTAAAGATCATTGTATCCTTGGAGGCAGACACTCTGATTTCTATAAGTATCGTATGTGAGGGTGAAATATGTCTTAAGGACATAGTATCAAATACTAATATTGATCTACTTAAAGTTCAATAATAGTTCATGATCTCCAAACAGGTCAGTTTATCCATTGTTTAAATTACAGATTTATTGTGTTACTGTTTTGTTCGCATCTGCACCTATTTCGTATCTGTAATTGTTTCGTACATAATAGTGTAACTATTTCATTATTGACTGTTACTGTTCAGAGAAAATGAAAGCAAAGAGTAAAAAGTAAATGAAGAAGGGCAAAGTGAACAGTTCAGCCGTCAAAAACACTTTAAGGGTTTAAAGAGAACAACTGTCATAACTATTCATTCATTTGGTTTAATAAAGATTAAACCTAATTAAATGAGAGAGCAATCCTTTGAAATCCCTTTCTCGCTAATATTTCCAGTTGAAATTAAGTAAACCACATATGACTCCATAGACCATAAAGTTTTGATTCTTGCCCCTAGTTTGAGTGGGGTTCTTGCTCTTGGTCCTTCCTTCAATTCATTTGTCTACGAAGGATTCTCAGACCATTACCCTGTCCACATGTGAAACCCTAATGCTGAACCAATCCCAACTCCTATGGAAATCTTGGAGTCAAGGAACTAACCCACTTCGTTGGTGGATCAATCCTGACCAAATCTGAGTCAATTGGATTGCAAAGATGGAACCCTATTATGCCCTCAATAGAGACATTAAGGTATTTTTTAGGTGATCAAGCTCTCCACCTGCAAAATGCTCATAAATCGGTGGCTAATGGGCGCTGCTGCATGTTTCTAGTCCTAGTCATGCAGTGCCATGCTTTTTTCATGTTGGCATAATGTCCCCAACGATATTAGATATTTTTCATCTAATAGGGCTCCCATCGATGGGTATGGAGGTAAATGCTTGCCTCTTTGCTGATACTAGTTGTGATTTTGCCAATATCCCTTAGAAAAGGATATAGTGAACTCATCAGCCACTTCTTTACCTCTCCATCTCCTATACTGCAGTCGTCCATCGCCACCACCATTGTCATATCATTCGTATATTTATTACCACTACCACGATCATCCCATTACCATCGCCCTCCATCGTCGGTACCCACCACCACCATTGTTGCCTACCATCGTTGCAAACCATTGTCACCCACCTCCACCACACCTACCACCACTACCCATTATCACCCACTACCACCGCCACCCACTATTACCCCTACCACCACCACCACCGTTATTCGTCAACACCTATCACATTATCACCCCAGAAACACCCTTTGTTGCCCACCATCACTATCTTCATCGTCACCGTCGTTATCGCCCCACCATCACCACCACTACCAATCACTATCACCGTCACCCATCATTAACCACACCCACCACTACCACCGTCATCACCCATTGCCACCATTACCACCATTTGTCACCCAAAACTCACTACCATCATCATCGTTGTCACCCATGACTACCATCATCACCACAGTCATCTCCACCTATCATAACTACTACTATCTCCTACCACCACCACTGTCGTCCACCACTACAGTCGCTCACCCCCATTACAACTAGTGCTTAAATTTCTCTCTCTCTCTCTCTCTCTCTCTCTCTCTCTTCTATGTTTGTGATTTGATTTTGGGTGTAAATACAAATATTTTTACTGTTAACAATTTTTTTATTATTCTGTGCCTTCAGACACATACAATAATTAGTTTTATAATAAAAGGTAAACATAAATGCCCCTCGAATTATTGTGTCCATTTTAAATTGGCCCCTGAACATTCAATTATACCACTTTAGTGCTTATACTTTGACTTCTGTACCAATAAGACCCTTCTACCTATTTCTTGCATTAAGAGAAACAAAAATAGTTAGATTGGTGAGGCTTTAAGGGCATAATGGACATTGTCCTCGTTAAATCTTTGTTTTGGTGCCAAACTTCTGACCCTTTCATCTATATCATCCCAAAATGCAATGTCTAGATAAAAAATCAGGAATTCAGATGGTAAAGTCATGACAAATGCAAGTATTGATTTCTTATATTTCTCTTGTTAAGAGTTTTATTATACTTTTTTCCATATCCCTTTTTGTTCTTCTTTCGTTTTATTGTAAGTATGATGTTCAAATTTATCAACAATAGTATCTTCTATTTATAGCATAGATTCACCTTGCATATCAAACCCCGATGTGAAAGTTACTTTAGGACAAATTGTAAATTTTAACGTCGTAGGTTTAATTTTCATTAATGACTCTCAAAGTAAATGATTTTGAGAGGGATGTTGGTGACCGTTAGATGAATCTATTTGATATCGTCGAATGAATTTATTAAAATTTGTCATATTTTATATTATAGATTTAGAATTAATGAGTGATGGTAAGATATTTGAGATTTAATTTGTAGAAATAGATCTATTGAGTGAAGGAGTTTATTTGCGAATTCAGAACTATTCGAATTGATAACTTCTTTTAAAGGAGTTCCTCGTTAGGAAAAAAGTACAGCTTTAATGGCCTAAAATGGTTTCAAAGAACATTCAAAAGGAGAGTAGCTAGAAAACAACTTTGAAAGCAACAAATGCCTAATCATTCTCGAATTAATTTATTCGGCATTTCTCCACCGAAGTGTTTGGCAAATGGGGCCAACTTTTGAACTTGGACCATAATATTATTCAAAATTGTTGATATATAGGAGTGTCAGCTCTGACTCATTGATACAAATCCGACAAAATTGACACTCTTATTATTAAAGAGCGTTGTAAGATCTAATAATATAAATTTAGAATGAGTATAATCATGCATAAACGATACATATTATGCCAACTATGACATTTCTCACAAAAAATCAAACTTGAGATTTCAAAATATTTACTACTAAAAGTTTTGTATTCCAACTATATTTGACCACTTGTTCAATATGGTTATTGCAAGCAAGTGCGGGAGATAAACAACGTCAATCAAACTAGAAAATTTTAATTTGTGCCAAATTTAGGGATTTAATATGAAGTCGTAAATAAATTATAGCGGTTGGATGAAAAATAAACTCCATTCAACTTGAAATTCATAATTAATCTAATGACTATAATAAATTGAGTATTTAAATTAGAAGTACTATTATTGAAAACTAAAAAATTGATAAAATGTACTGATTTAATAATATAACAATAATATAATCTAATAGTGTTGTTAAGACTATAACCCTTGAACTTATTCATAAAAATTTCATCACTTAATATATTACAATTTTTTAAATTTCAATACCGTTACTCCTTGAATTAGATAGCCGAATTAGTTACGTATAGGCTATGGCATTACTTAAACTAACCACAGCCTGGCAGATGGAGTTACATCAGGCCCCCCAGGCAGTCAGCTGAAAGGCACACAACTCTGGTCAACTAAAGCACACCGTGAACATGGCACACCACCCAAGATGGTGCTCATGCAGACTCACCAACCATTTTCACCGCTGGTTCCTCAATCTGATATTTCTATTTGAAAATTGTCAATGTACAAATATGTTTATAGAATATAATAAATAATTTATATTTATCACATTAACACTCAAAAAAATAAAAATCATCCATTAATAGTTTTATTAAATCTGACTAGTAAAATTCTATTTATCCCATTAATTAACACCCAATGAGACCCACAAAATTAAACAATGGTAAAAGGATCTAAAAAATCCATTCAGCACCATGTACCACCATAAAAAAAAATTATATAAATGATTCCTCTCTCTATATAAACATACAAATATCATTATATNCATTAATAGTTTTATTAAATCTGACTAGTAAAATTCTATTTATCCCATTAATTAACTCCCAATGAGACCCACAAAATTAAACAATGGTAAAAGGATCTAAAAAATCCATTCAGCACCATGTACCACCATTAAAAAAAATTATATAAATGATTCCTCTCTCTATATAAACATACAAATATCATTATATTCTATTTAATATATACCTATATATATATGAACAAAGGCCAGAAAAGTTGGAAAGAAAATAAACCCAAAAAGGCAACATATAATATTAGATGAATCATTGTAACTGTAACAACAAAAAGAAGCAAAAGCTGGAGGGACACAAAATCAGGACAGATCANAGTTGGAAAGAAAATAAACCCAAAAAGGCAACATATAATATTAGATGAATCATTGTTACTGTAACAACAAAAAGAAGCACAAGCTGGAGGGACACAAAATCAGGACAGATGAAAGACACCATCATCAGACACACCATTGCGGTTGCTGTTGGTGGTAGTGGTGGTGGTGTCTATGCCATCTGAAGTGGTGATTTGGGTGTGTTTTTTAGAGGAGCCTTTGCAAAGTTTGACTGGGTATTTGATGGCATTGATTTCCAGCTTACGAAGAGCAGCTTTACTAAGATCAACACCACATATGTCAGAGAGCCTGATAAGGTATAGCAACACGTCTGATAGCTCCTCACCAAGGTGTTGTTTTTCTTCCTCTTTCCAATCTGGAAGTCCTCTTGGGACCTCTCCTTTCCACTGAAATATCTCAGACAACTCTCCCGCTTCCCCCACCTGAAAAGTGAAAACACACACCAAAATGGCTGTCAAGAACAATGGCCTGCCAAAGACAAACCCACTTAATCCCCCATTTTATATTTTTAAGTAGAGGGTGAGACTACAACATAAGAATTAAAGTATGGTAAGGAAAGTTACAAATGCAACCAGTTATATTATTAAAGAGATTAGTTACAACTCATTGGAAATTAAATTACAACCTAGAAAAGACCAGGTAAACCTCAAAGAATCAAAGTACAACCAAATAAAAGTTGAGATTGATAATATCATAGCTCGATTCCAAATAAAGTCCTTTTTATAATAGTCTAACAACATAATACCGAAAAATAATTGCCCAATATATCTAATTGGCCAAGGAAAAGAAAGGAAAGATAGCACTGGGGAAGATTTTCTGCTAATTGGCTTTAATAGGTAGGCAGCACGTGCCTATCAATGAACAAAAAAAAGGGTGGGCAGCACATGTTTTCATGGTTCATGTGTTAATCAACTCGCTTGAACATGACAGTTCTGTGGTCGTGAAGATGTTAATTGGCAGTGTACTGACTACAGTGATATGATATTCTGGGAATCATGACAAAAGACTACCTCAGTTTGGTCGCTAAGTAACCGTAGAAAAGGGTAAGAAGAAAGAAGATTGTACCATTTGGTTCACAGTATAGAAAACCCAATCCAAAGGTTCTTATCCATGCCAAACTATTTGTTAACAGTATATTTCTTTACCTTCCCTTTCTCAGGAACCAAACAGGACGTTTGTCCCCCAGTTCCTTGTAAATATCTGAGATATTAAGTAGAGGAAGAGTGGAGAACATAGTTACGCAAAGATACTGACCACAAACGCCGACGAGGGAGAGAGAGAGAGAGAGAACACAGCATTTCCAATGCTCTCATGTAAAGCAACCAAATTTGCAGAAACTCGTTTTCCAGCTAGCATTCACCGATGAGCATGGTGGAAAATCAAAGTATGTTATGTGTGACAATGCTTGTGTGTGTGAGAGAGAGAGAGAGTGTGAGAGAGAGAGAGAGAGTCTCCAAGTTNGAAAATCAAAGTATGTTATGTGTGACAATGCTTGTGTGTGTGAGAGAGAGAGAGAGAGAGTCTCCAAGTTTCTCTCGCCACAACTCTTGTGCCAATAGATCGCAAATATAAAATAAGAGAGATCAGATGTTTGATCTGAGGTCAAATCCAGTTATAGATGAAGAGAAAATCAAGAAAACCCCAGACATACAAACATCTATCTATATGTATATCATATGGGTCTGCTAGATAAAAGGGCTGGAAGGAAGAGGAGGGTACGCTAGATACACTTACCAGAGCCAAGAGGAGATTTCTAGGGCTATGAAACTGATCCCAGTCTCTCTCCTTCGCAAAATCAGCCATTTTCTTCTTCAACTCCTCAAGGGTCACCCCTCTTTCTCTCTCTTCTTCCTCCGCCATTTCCTCTCTGTGCTCACTTGTCGATGCCGCCGCAGGATGAGAGAGAACCAACAAGAAGTAGAGACTGCGCAGACCTGGATTTGTCTTTCGGGAATCATATGGCGTGTTTGCCACATTTATAAAACAGACCCACGAAGATATGCCTTCAGGGGATCGGCAACCGGTTATTGCCGGTTGTGAAATTGCATTTTATCTTGATCCCGTGCCACGTGTTGATTGACTAGTGGTTACGCTGTTGCCTGTTGGGATTTGGAAGGGACCACGTGTTCTTTTGGCGCATAAAAATCCGCTGATATACTTTCATAGGTATTGAGAATTAAGCCAACCTTTTCTTACGGGGAAAATCTCAAATTTGACGATCCTTCCAATTTTAATTTGTATTCTTAAATACTAAAAATTTTAATTTTTAACTTTAAAGATAAGTCAATAGCCGTTTGTTTATCGTCTAAAATTAAATAGATAAATTATATTTTAACCCTTGACATTTAAAATATTACATCTACGTCTCTTTAGATACTAAATATGATTAAAAATGCTCCTCCAATTACTCATCCAAATAATTCTATTTAAGTGATATATTACATTGAATATAAAAAATATTATATAAATACTTGTATTGTATTAGTTTTAAGTATGCATTGATACAAATTTTTATCTTTGATGGTATAAATTAAAATTTTTTATCTTTAAAAGTATAAATTAAAATTCAAACAATCATTCGAGATACAATTTATGATTAACCCCCAAAATAATAATACCACTAAATTGTCATCTCGAGCCATATCTGGTCATATTAATTTGAATTCATGTGGAGTACTTGCTAATTCTAACTTAATTCATTAAATTAATTGTGTTATATAACTAATCCAATGTCTATATTATTATGTCATGTTTATATTGACGTATATATATATATCTATATATATCTTGAGTGAAAAATTCAAAATTAAGACGACATTATTTCTCGGCCAAATTCATACTAATAGTTTTTCGACAAATCCAAAAGTTGCTAAATTCACATAACAGAAGAAACAAGTAAAACATCCTCTTGTTTTAGAAGGATTTAGGTCAATACTCGATAAAACATTATACAAATTTGTCATTTTATTCATATAATATTAATTAATCGTATCATTTGAGGATTATTGGTATTTCATCCTAACCCCTCCCATTTTTCATTCTTACTGGCAACTTGTGAAGTTTTTGGGGTCGTGTCACAAAATAAATGCCACTAACCGATTAAATTTGTATGAGTAGATAGCATAGAGAAAGAAACATGGTGTCTCTTATATAATCGTTTTGGTACTTAGATCCATGGGTAGAAAAAGACCTCCATTGTCGTATATACTTTGTTAATATGAAATCTAAAAAATTGTAATTCAAATGCATATCATCTATTGGATGAGTAGGTTCTATCAATTTTTTCAGTGGAACTCACTCATTCCATACTTATCTAAGAGATAATATATATTTAAATTTTAACTTTTTAGATTTTATTTAAGTTAGGTAACATTTTCCTAATAAAAAATAAAGCACTTAGCATACATAGAGGATTCGTTCCAACTCCATCTCCTTTTGTCTGCGTGTGTGTTTGAGCGTGAGAAAGAGAGAAAAAAAAAATAAAAGATAGACGATGAAGTGGGCGGCTTTTTGGAATAGGTTTAAGGTTTGTTGATTAAACGATAAAGTGTGCTTCTTTTGATACAAAAAGAAAGGAATACGAACAAAATAAAAAAAAAGAAAAAATCAAACACTTTGAGAAGGGATGGAGTATAATATCAAATATCACAAAGTATACCCTTGAAATCATGCCAAGATTTATTTTTATTTTAATTTGCCCCAAAAATAAGAGTAAATTACACAAAGAACTATTAGGTTTGTAAGCATTAGATTACACCCTCCAATGTGTCAAAAATTATAACTGGCCAAAAAAAAAAAATGAAATGACCACGTCTATATGGTGATGTGATAGATCTTAACATACAAAGAATCGGAATTTAAAGTATAACTTGACTTTATGTTTCATTAAGTGTATCAAAAATTCACCGCGCCACCATGACGACATAGTGAACTTATTCTGTGGACTGTACATGTCCACCAACGCTTGTTTTGGTATGACAGAGTTTGTTAGTTCAACAAGAAAATAACTCCATTGTGTCTTAGATATGCATCCAAAGCTTAAAGATTTTCCTCCTTTATTTTGGACAGAAGAACCACAAAAAATTTAGCTTTCTTTTGAGAAGCACAACTCTGGCATTGTGAAGTCATTTTCAAAGGCAATATGCTCAAAAAGTTGGTTGCTAGTCACCCAACAAACACGGTGGAGGTGGAAGAGATAAGGAAAGTTCCATGAATCAACCATTTCGAGGACATTGGGAATAAAAAAAAAGAAAAGAAAAGAAAAGAAAATCTGCTTCATTATTTGATGAAGGAAAGGAACCAAAGAATCTCTCTCTCTCTCTCTCTCTCTCTCTCTCGTCAAACCTAAGAATCTGTTGAGATTGAAGACTTGTCAACTTTGATCATAACTTGTAGGCCCATGTTTTACCGAAGCTAAGGGATGTTGACTAGGGCTACACGAGGATGGTAGTGCTATGTGCTACTCATCATTTTCATGGTGTGTTGATTATTGCCACCGACGATCTAAGTGGGTTATGTTGGGAATTAACTTCGGAGTAATTTAGTTAATATAACGATAAGAAAATAAATAAGCGGTATAAAAAAAATTAAAATACAACTTAAACACTAAGATTTATGTGGTTCGGCAAAATTACTTCACCTACGTCCGCGAGACGTGATCCGATCTCCTTTCTTTACTATTGAGAGAAAATGAATACAATGGTACAAGTCTTACAATTCAGGTTTAAATCTCAAACTCAAGCCCTTAATCCCTTGTACAACCCATTCAATCTTACCCTCTCAAACCCCCAGTAAAGAAAACCTTTCGTACTCTCAACAATATAATGAAAATTGACCAAATACAATTTTCGAGATGATCTCAAAAACAGGAGACACATGCCTATTTATAGGCATGTCAAGGTGATGGTAGATGAACTTCTTTACATTTAAGCAATGCATTTGATTGCTCCACTTGTATCCTCCAATAAGATTTTAACAATGATATCATTTAACCAATTACGAAGGAACTCTCATTTCATTCAAGCAATGAAATTGCTCCACTTGTATCTTCCAATCAGATTTTAGAAATGACATTATCTAACCAATTATAAGTAGGTCTTTGAGCCACTGCCAACAAATCAAAACAAAATTTGATGTCACCAAACCAATCAAAACAAAATTTGAGCCACTGCCAACAAATCTCCACATTGGCGAAAATTTTATCTCCACCTGAAACTTCAGGCCCACATCTCAATTTGAGATGCCTATACCCACGCCTTGAGATGCCTCGTCAATATTTAACGGTGTGAAAGATTTATCAAGCTCAAGCAATGCTTGAACTTCTGTGTAGTCACTGGCTTTGTCAATATATTGGCTGAATTATTCTCCGTGTGTACTTTCATCAAACTCATCTTGCCATCCTCCACCCATTCTCTAATAGTGTTATACCTCACGTCGATGTGTTTCGTCATGACATGATAAACTTGATTCTTTGCTAAGTGAATAACACTTTGACTATCACAATACAACTCCAAGCTTTCCTGCTTCAATCCCAATTCTTTGACCAACCCTGTTAACCGCAAAGCCTTTTTGACAGCTTCCACCGTTGCCATATACTCCACTTTAGTTGTGGATAAAGCGGGGATTGATTGAAGCATGGCTTTCCAACTGATAAGTCCACCTGCAAGAGTGAAAATATAACCTGTAATAGACCTCCGCTTATCCAGATCACCTGCATAGTCTGAATCTACATAGCCCACAACATGTCCTGTCTCATCTTGTCTTTGATATAAGATGCCGAAATCCACTGTACCTTTCAAGTACCTGAAAATCCATTTAATTGCATTTCAGTGCTCTTTTCCCAAATTTTTCATGTACTTACTTACAACGCCGATTGCATGTGAGATATCTGGCTGACTAAAAATCATGGCATGCATTAAGCTTCCCATTATAGTAGCGTATGGAACTCGGGACATTTACTCCACCCCATCACATGTAGACGGACATAATCTAGTAGATAATTAAAAGTGGTTAGCTAAAGGTGTACTAACCAACTTTGAATTAACCATGTTAAACTTATCTAGCACATTCTCCACATATTTCTTCTATGAAATCCATAGTTTGCCTTTTTCTCTGTCCCTTTGTAATTCCATGCCAATGATCTTTTTAGCAACATCTAGATCCTTCATGTCAAACTCACTCCATAATCCGGACTTTAGCAAATCTATCTCATGCCTGTTATTTGGAGCAATTAACATGTCATCAACATAGAGCATCAGAATAATAAAAGAATTATATTCAAGCATCTTATAATAAACACAACTATCATAACTGCTTCTCATGTAGCCAACATGCACCATAAAGGAATCAAACCTCCTATACCATTGCCTAGGAGACTGTTTGAACCTGTAAAGAGATCTTTTAAGTTTACATACCAGATTCTTTTTACCTTGTAACTTGAATCCTTCTGATTGTTATATATATATATATATTTCCTCATCTAATTCTTCGTGAACAAATGTTGTCTTACATTAAGTTGCTATAACTCAAGGTTAATCATAGCTACCATGGCTAACATAACACGAAGAGAAGAATGCTTTACAATGGGAAAAAAAAATTCATTACAGTCAAACCCTTCGACTTGTCTATATCCTTTTGCTACAAGACGAGCTTTAATTTTTTTTCCTTCATTTTCTATTGTAGGTTTTTTTTTTTCGATATACCCATTTGAAACAAATCACCTTTTGCCCCTTGGGTCTTTCAACAAATTCCCAAGTGTTGTTTTTGTGTAAAGACTCCATCTCATCCTCCATTGCTATCATCCACTTTTCACTTTCTTTGTCATTGGCAACCTTCTGAAAAGAAGATGGATCTCCACTACCAACAACCAATATAAAAGAAATCATATCCTCAAAACCATACTTGACTGGTGCCTTATGAGTTCTTTTCTCTCTTCTAGTAGCTAGAGTTGTGGATTCTTGTTGCTCATCACCACCACCAGATGTATCTTCTTGAGAAGACGTTGGTACATCATCCTCTTCATTGGGCCGTTGTGTTTCATTTGGCTTTATTTGGACTGAGAATTTTTACATGAGCCTCCACCTGCTTATCAGCATCTTCCCTGTTTAAATTCAACATATGCTCTTCATTGAAGACAACATCTCTGCTAATTACAACCTTTCATGCAATTGGATCCCAAAGTTTATAATATTTCATGCCTTTTTTCATAACCAATAAATATGCTTTGTTTTAACTTTGGATCGAACTTCGATTGTAGCTATTCCTGCACGTGAACATAGGCTGGATAACCAAATATTCTAGAATTAGAATAATCAACTAGTTTACCTGTCCCTTAGAGACTTTTGCATCAATAGCTGAACACAGTGATCTGTTAACAATATAGTATGCCATGTTAATAACCTTAACCCAAAATAACTTTGGCAAACCTACAAGAAGTCTCATACATCTTGCTTTTTCTATAAGGGTTCTGTTCATTCTTTATGTTACACCATTTTGTTGTGGCCCACCTAGTATAGTATAATGTCGAGTGATCCATTCTATCTGACAAAACTTCTATTCTCAGAGTTTATACTCCACGCTATTGTCTGTCCATAGGTACTTGACCTACTTACCTGTATGCNCTTGAATTCTCAGAGTTTATACTCCACGCTATTGTCTGTCCATAGGTACTTGACCTACTTACCTGTATGCTTTTCAACTTCAGCTTTCCATTGCTTGAATTTGTCGAAGACTTCATTTTTGTTCTTCATAAAGTAGACCCATACTTTATTGGAGAAGTCATCAATAAATGTCATAAAATATACTGCTCCACCTTTGGATTGAACTAGAATGAGTTCCCATACATCTGAGTGTATGTACTCCAACACATCCATGCTTGTATGCTTCCCGATCTTGAAGCTCACCCTGCACTGTTTACCATACAAGCAATATTTGCAAAAATTAAATTTACGAACTTTTACCCTATCAAGCAGCTTTCATCTGTGAAGTTCTTGCAGTCCTTTCTCACTCATATGACCAAAATGTAAATGCCATAGAGTAGTGTTATATGTACCTGGATCCAACAGAGTTGTCATTGTTGCTCCACCTATAACAGTACTCCCTACCAATGTATACAAGTTACCCTGCCGTTTCCCTTTCATGACAACCATGACCCTTTTAACAACTTTTAGAATTCCACTCGTTGCCATAAAAGTAAAACTATTTGACTAAAGTGTACCTAAAGAAATTAAATTCTTTTTCAGATCAAGGACATGTCGTACATCACTTAGTGTTCTCACTATACCATCAAACGTTTTAATTTTAATGGTTTCAATCCCAACAATATTGTAAATTGCATCATTACCCATTAGAACAGTTCCTCTATTATAGGGTTTATAAGTATCAAACCATTCCCTATACGAACACATGTGATAAGAACATCCAGAATCCAATATCCATTTGTCAGCAAGATAATTCATACCTGTGGTGACTAACAATAAATCACCATTATCGTCTGAACCATCTTGTGCAATGTTTGCTTGATCTGAATTCATAGATTTTCCTTTGTCCTCTAGATCTCATTTTCTTTAATAGCAGTCCCTTTTCATATGTCTTTTCTTGTGGCCATAGTAACACTTGATTTTGCTGCCACTCTTCCATTTGATTTTTAGCGTGACCTCCCTCTGTTTCTAGAGCCTTTGTTTTTTCTTCTTCCTTGTTGTTAGCTAGGTTCACTATTGGCCATAAACCCTTCTTTTTGGGAACTATTTCCTAGCCTTTGGAGTGTCTTAGCCTCCAAAAGAGCCGTTATCACCTCATCAACTCTGAGAGTACCTTTCCCAACCAAAAGTGTAGTCACAAGTGTATCAAAAGAAGATGAAAGAGAAACCAAGAGGAGAATATCCTTATCATCCTCTACAATCTTAACCTCAACACTAGAAAATTGAGTAACAATTTTGTTAAACTAATGGAGATGATCAACAAAATTTGTTCCTTCTACTATCCGCAATTGATATAATTGTTTCTTTAAGAACAATTTGTTTGTGAGAGATTTTGATATATAAATATTTTCGAATTTTTCCCATTAAACCAGAGCAGAAGTTTCATTCAAAAAATTATATTTAACCNGTTTGGGAACTGTTTCCTAGCCTTTGGAGTGTCTTAGCCTCCAAAAGAGCCGCTATCACCTCATCAACTCTGAGAGTATCTTTCCCAACCAAAAGTGTAGTCACAAGTGTATCAAAAGAAGATGAGAGAGAAACCAAGAGGAGAATATCCTTATCATCCTCTACAATCTTAACCTCAACACTAGAAAATTGAGTAACAATTTTGTTAAACTAATGGAGATGATCAACAAAATTTGTTCCTTCTACTATCCGCAATTGATATAATTGTTTCTTTAAGAACAATTTGTTTGTGAGAGATTTTGATATATAAATATTTTCGAATTTTTCCCATTAAACCAGAGCAGAAGTTTCATTCAAAAAATTATATTTAACCTCTGGTGCGAGAGATAAACGGATGGTACTCACAACTTTCATCTCAAGTTCCTCCCAGTCCTTATTTTTAATGTCCGTTGGTTTTTTGTCTTTCTTGAGTACTGCTATGGGTAGTCCGTGTTGCACCAAGATGTCTTTAATCGTGCTTTGCCACAGACTAAAATTATTTTTCTTATCAAAGGGCTCCACCTTGACTTTACCAATCGAGATGCCTTTTCCAATCATAGTACTGAGCGTCGGTAATCAAGAACTATGCGCACTTGTTCTTAATTATAATATTGCTGAGCGAACCTGGTGCTCTTATACCACTTGTTGGGAATTAACTTCGCAGCAATTTGGTCAGTACAATGACANTATCAAAGGGCTCCACCTTGACTTTACTAATCGAGATGCCTTTTCCAATCATTGTACTGAGCGTCGGTAATCAAGAACTATGCGCACTTGTTCTTAATTATAATATTCCTGAGTGAACCTGGGGCTCTTATACCACTTGTTGGGAATTAACTTCGCAGCAATTTGGTCAGTACAATGACAAAAAAATAAATAAGTGGAATAAACAAATCAAAGCACAACTCACAATACCAAGATTTATGTGGTTAGGCAAAATTGATTTGCCTACGTCCACGAGACATGATCCAGTTTCATTTCTTTATTATTGAGAGAAAATGAGTACAATGATACAAGTCTCGCCCCTCAGGTTTACATTACGAACCCAAGCCCTTAACCCTTTGTACAAGCCACTCAACNCTATTGAGAGAAAATGAGTATAATGATACAAGTCTCACCCCTCAGGTTTACATTACGAACCCAAGCCCTTAACCCTTTGTACAAGCCACTCAACCTTACCCTCTCAAATCCCCAGTAAAGAAAACATCTTGTACTCTGAACAAGAGAATGAAAATTGAACAAATACAAATTTTGGGATGATCTCAAAACCAAGAGACCCATGCCTATTTATAGGCATGTCAAGGTGGTGGCAGATGAACTTCATTACATTTAAGGAATGCATTTGATTGCTCTACTTGTATCCTTCACTAAGAATTTAACAATGACATCATCTAACAAATTACAAAGGAACTCTTATCTTATTCAAGCAATGAAATTGCTCCACTTGTATCTTATAATCAGATTTTAGCAATGACATCATCTAACCAATTATAAATAAGTCTTTATAGCAATGATGTTACCAAACCAATCAAAACAAAATTTGAGCCACCGGCAACAGGTTCCTCTTCAACAAAGCTAGTCCCCCCTTCTCCACACACAAATATCTTCATAATGAATGAGTTGGTTCGAATGGGGTTTAATCCATTTATCATATGTTTACTAGTTTAGTCGTAGGAAAATTTCAAGGACGGTTCATACTTTAAGATCTATTGGACTTTTATGTCCATTCTCAAAATTATGTTGGGTTTAAGAACATTTGTGTCGTAATTATCCAAAATACCCCCAACTCTTTTTTTCCCGGATAGAAGAAATCGAATAAATGTTAGTTTTACTAAAACTCAATTTGATATACAAATGAAAAATAATTACATTTAAAATAAAAAATAATAACATTAAACATAATAGTAACTTGAAACAATAACACGAATAAAATGGTGACAAAAATAATAACATTTAAAACAAAAAGACAGTAACATTAAACATAATTGGAACATAAATATTANTCCCGGATAGAAGAAATCGAATAAATGTTAGTTTTACTAAAACTCAATTTGATGTACAAATGAAAAATAATTACATTTAAAATAAAAAATAATAACATTAAACATAATATAAACATAATAGTAACTTGAAACAATAACATGAATAAAATGGTGACAAAAACAATAACATTTAAAACAAAAAGACAGTAACATTAAACATAATTGGAACATAAATATTAACATTAACACAATGGTGATAAAAAACAATAACATAATTGAGCAAAGTACAATGACATTGGACAGTGACATAGGTACTAAATTGGTGCTATTAACAAGTAAAAAATAATAAGGAATAAAACAATGATTTTTTTTTTTCATTTTATCCTCCAATTCCATTTCCTCAGCAATTGATAGCACTAAAATCAGAAATTGTTGACAACGAGAACAAAGCCAACGTAGCATTGATGTCGAGCGCAAGTGGTAAGAGGATTGAGATAGAGTGCCATGACAACGACGATCATGAGATCAGGGGAACCTTGTCTTGAGGTATAAGTGATGGTTATAGTTCGAGGAAGAAGTGTAGGGCATTCAAGGTAAAACAATAATAAAAAAAGGAAGCATGCTCAAACCCTTAAGTTGTTATCATTGTATACTTAAAACCAATAAAGTTTAAGANTTGAGATAGAGTGCCATGACAACGACGATCATGAGATCAGGAGAACCTTGTCTTGAGGTATAAGTGATGGTTATAGTTCGAGGAAGAAGTGTAGGGCATTCAAGGTAAAAAAATAATAAAAAAAGGAAACATGCTCAAACCCTTAAGTTGTTATCATTGTATACTTAAAACCAATAAAGTTTAAGACATACTCTTAAATTCTTAAAAGTCTTCGATATTGAACTGGATTCCAATTTTTTGTTTAATAAATTGGTAAATTAAAACCACCAAAAACCAGGTCCATTCAGAAGATATTCTACCAAAATCATAATAAACGATATTTATATGATGTTTTACCCTAAGTAGTTTTTTACATTAACCTGCTAAGATTTGATACGAACTCGCCTANACCAGGTCCATTCAGAAGATATTCTACCAAAATCATAATAAACGATATTTATATGATCTTTTACCCTAAGTAGTTTTTTACATTAACCTGCTAAGATTTGATACGAACTCGCCTAATCTGACATGATTGTCTGAACTAACTGGAATTCAATAATGCGCAGAGAAATCCACATGACTTTGAAGATCCAAAAAATATTTCTTTAGTGTTATCTACTACATATTAAAGTACTACACACATGAGCTAATTATACTGAATCTCTTTGTCAACGACTCTTTCTAACAAATCAACTATATAATTGAAGGTTCTAATTGCTTTAGTTAGCCCCATTCATTTTGGACTAGTTGGATTCACTAGTACATATATTTTTAATAATTAGTTTTTAGTACCACTTATCCATGATAATGGAGTATCATTAATATATTGAAGAATTACATCATCTCTACCATTAATAAAGGTAGAGGGTGAGATTTGGTCCTTTTTCCCTTTATTAATGTTATTAGTAGTTAATTAAATCTATTACGAATATCTCATGTTTTCTTTTATTTTACCATCTAGTACTGCTCCCCAACCACCTTTAACCACTTAAACATATTTATTCCAACTCGCCCCTATTTTTATATCTTTCTCATTTTTCTTATCTACACATAGGTATCGTGTGTGGCCAACCTCTAATTTTTAAAGATTCATCATATATATATATGCCTAATTTTTTCACAATTTTCAAACANCAGTACTGCTCCCCAACCACCTTTAACCACTTAAACATATTTATTCCAACTCACCCCTATTTTTATATCTTTCTCATTTTTCTTATCTACACATAGGTATCGTGTGTGGCCAACCTCTAATTTTTAAAGATTCATCATATATATATATGCCTAATTTTTTCACAATTTTCAAACATCAACAATAGATTACAAGGGAGTCCAAAAAATCCACATACCCAAGCCCACATTACCTCTAAAAGAGTATAACTTATGAAAGAGTAGATGGAATTTATCAACCGGCTGAAACANGATTACAAGAGAGTCCAAAAAATCCACATACCCAAGCCCACATTATCTCTAAAAGAGTATAACTTATGAAAGAGTAGATGGAATTTATCAACCGGCTGAAACACTCCCACTATAATGTTGTTGGATTTTGAGTTTGATAGTGTAATAGATCATAGTTGTAGCTAACTCATTACAGTTGTACATTATCAATCTGTTAACTTCAGGATTAGCATGTTTAACAGTCCTACCTAATCTACAATAGCTATGGGCTATCACTTGTAAATTCAAACTTTTGTATATCACTTATAAATCCAATAGGTCATACCCAGTTATGG
Source organism: Ilex paraguariensis (assembly GCA_963454935.2). Classification (NCBI taxonomy): domain Eukaryota; kingdom Viridiplantae; phylum Streptophyta; class Magnoliopsida; order Aquifoliales; family Aquifoliaceae; genus Ilex; species Ilex paraguariensis. The sequence continues at coordinate 1,156,049 of CAUOFW020000981.1, forward strand.
GTACAACATTCAACAACATTGAAGCGTTAACACTCTTTCATGGTATCAGAGCCAACAATATAACCTTTTGCCTCACCTCTTCTTTTTTTTTTTTTTTTTTGTTTTTTTACCGATCACTATGGAAGACTTCATAGACACCACCTCTTCTACAGTCCCAACACAGAATGCTTATTCTACAACTCATCAGCCTACAATTTTTCCACTTACCAACATCACCAATTTTGTCTCCGTCAAACTTGACGGTAACAACTATCTTCTTTGGTGAGATCAACTTGAATCAATTCTCATAAGTACCGATCTTCTTAGCTTCGTTGACAGCACTATTGTTCCACCATCGGCAACAATCACCTTGTACTCTAGTCAATCTATAACCAATCCGACATATCTCACTTGGCGTAAATCAGATCAGTTTGTGAAGACATGTATCAATGCAACATTGACTGAATCCTTGTCCTTTAAATTACGTGGTCTCAAAATTGCCATAGAAGCATGGGATGCTTTTGACAAGCTTTATCAACAATAGCCATCTGGTTGGAAATCTTACCTTTTCAAAGACCTTCAAATCTTTTCACGGAAGAAGTATTTATACAACAACCACCTGGCTTTATTCAGCAGTTTCACCCTTCTCATGTCTGTCAACTTCACCAAGCCATTTATGGTCTTCAACAGGCTTTGCGGGCTTGGTTTCAATGATTTAGCAGCTTCCTCCTTAAGGTTGGTTTTTGTTGTAGTCGAGCCGATACATCCATTTTTGTTCTTCAGACTTCCACTGGTACCTTGGTGCTCCTTTTATATGTCGATGATATCATACTGACAGAGAATCAACCTTCTTTATTAACCACCTTGTTGGCTCAACTTGACAGCGAATTCGCCATAAAGGATTTAAGAGAAATCCATTATTTCTTGGGTATTGAGGTAACTCAAAGTTCTGGTCTTACATTGACACAAAATAAATAGACCCTAGACTTGTTACGCTGCGNTCCTACCTAATCTACAATAGCTATGGGCTATCACTTGTAAATTCAAACTTTTGTATATCACTTATAAATCCAATAGGTCATACCCAGTTATGGGTACAACATTCAACTACATTGAAGCGTTAACACTCTTTCATGGTATCAGAGCCAACAATATAACCTTTTGCCTCACCTCTTCTTTTTTTTTTTTGTTTTTTTACCGATCACTATGGAAGACTTCATAGACACCACCTCTTCTACAGTCCCAACACAGAATGCTTATTCTACAACTCATCAGCCTACAATTTTTCCACTTACCAACATCACCAATTTTGTCTCCGTCAAACTTGACGGTAACAACTATCTTCTTTGGTGAGATCAACTTGAATCAATTCTCATAAGTACCGATCTTCTTAGCTTCGTTGACAGCACTATTGTTCCACCATCGGCAACAATCACCTTGTACTCTAGTCAATCTATAACCAATCCGACATATCTCACTTGGCGTAAATCAGATCAGTTTGTGAAGACATGTATCAATGCAACATTGACTGAATCCTTGTCCTTTAAATTACGTGGTCTCAAAATTGCCATAGAAGCATGGGATGCTTTTGACAAGCTTTATCAACAATAGCCATCTGGTTGGAAATCTTACCTTTTCAAAGACCTTCAAATCTTTTCACGGAAGAAGTATTTATACAACAACCACCTGGCTTTATTCAGCAGTTTCACCCTTCTCATGTCTGTCAACTTCACCAAGCCATTTATGGTCTTCAACAGGCTTTGCGGGCTTGGTTTCAATGATTTAGCAGCTTCCTCCTTAAGGTTGGTTTTTGTTGTAGTCGAGCCGATACATCCATTTTTGTTCTTCAGACTTCCACTGGTACCTTGGTGCTCCTTTTATATGTCGATGATATCATACTGACAGAGAATCAACCTTCTTTATTAACCACCTTGTTGGCTCAACTTGACAGCGAATTCGCCATAAAGGATTTAAGAGAAATCCATTATTTCTTGGGTATTGAGGTAACTCAAAGTTCTGGTCTTACATTGACACAAAATAAATAGACCCTAGACTTGTTACGCTGCGCCGGCATGAATGGGTGCAATCCTTTTTCCACCCCTATTTCTTCAGGTTCTAAGATGTCACCAACCGATAGCACCCCATTACCTAACCGGTCTGAATACTCATCTAGTTGGTACTCTCCAATATCTCACTCTCACTCGTCTCAATCTCTGCTACTCAGTCAATTAAGTTTGTCAATTTCTTCACTCACCCACCACTGGCCATCTTCAGGCAGTTAAGCGCATTTTGCGCTACATCAAAAGAACACTTGGTACAGGTCTTACTATTCGCCCTGGCTCTCTTACATAGCTCACCACCTATGCTGATGTCGATTGGGCTGGTTGTCCTACCACTAGAAGGTCCACTACTGACTTTTGTATATTCCTAGGACCCAATTTGGTATCATGGGCACCCAAGAAGCAACCCACTATTTCTCGATCTAGTATTAAAGCCAAGTATAAAGCCTTGGTAGTCACCATTTCGGAAATGAAATGGATTTCCTACTTGCTTCATGATTTGCATGTTTCTTTTTGCCACCCAATGCTTCTTCATTGTGACAATCTTAGCGCCACACACATGACGGCTAATCCTATTCTCCATGCACGCACCAAGCATATTGAGGTCAACTATTACTTTGTATGCAATCTTGTTAAGGATGGTACTCTTCATGTTTAGTTTGTTCGCTCTGAGGCTCAACTTGCTGACATCTTTACAAAAGGCTTACTTGCTCTAACTTTCCTTTGCCATATTTCCAACCTATTGATGGTTCGCACCAATCGATTGCGGGGGTGTAATAGTGTAACAGATCATAGTTGTAGCTAACCCATTGTAGTTGTACATTATCAATCTGTTAACTTTAGGATTAGCATGTTTAACAGTCCTCCCTGATCTACAATAGCTATGGGCTATCACTTGTAAATTCAAACTATTATATATCACTTATTAATACAATCAGTCATACCCACTTGTGGGTACAACATTCAACTACATCAAAGTGTTCACACTTTTTTCTTAGTTTGAGTTAGAATTTTTTTTATGAGCATGCACAAAGTAATAACACAACAACAAAAAAAAACTGTGCCATGCAAAGAATGTTAGCTGAATCTTCATATAGCTTTCTCAATTACACTAATATGAGAATGATCCTTTTGAATTTTCAAAAAAAAAAAAGAAAAGAGAATGACCATAGCATAAGGGTTATCTAGTTGATCCTGAAGAAAAACAAAAGAAACAAGAGATTGAACCTCTACCAAAATTGGTAAGGAGAAGCTTTTTCTTTCCCTTATTTATCTGACCAAACGTACAAGAATCAAACTATTAGATTTACATGAGCAATGAAATTATCATTATCTACAACACTTGATCAAATCACAAGCAGTCAACAGTTAGAGTAGTCATCTACTAGAGATAGCCTTCCATTACTTGGATGCAAAATTCTAGTAGGACTCTTATGTGAAATTATCTCCCAACTACCCATCTCTCGCCTAGTTTCCTCCTTGTGATTAGATTTCATATTCTTATCAAATGTAGGGCTTTTATCCTTGCTTTGGATAGAGTTCTTATCATTAACACTCCTACTCAAGTTGAGGTGGGAGGATGGCATCACACCCAACTTGCAGCGAAGAGACCAGAAAAACTCACAAGACAGTGGCTTAGTGAAGATTTCACTAAGTTGATCAGCAGAGCAGAAAAATTGAGTAACAATTGTACCTTGAGCAATTTTTTCCTGAACAAAATGATAATNGAAGAAAAACAAAAGAAACAAGAGATTGAACCTCTACCAAAATTGGTAAGGAGAAGCTTTTTCTTTCCCTTATTTATCTGACCAAACGTACAAGAATCAAACTATTAGATTTACATGAGCAATGAAATTATCATTATCTACAACACTTGATCAAATCACAAGCAGTCAACAGTTAGAGTAGTCATCTACTAGAGATAGCCTTCCATTACTTGGATGCAAAATTCTAGTAGGACTCTTATGTGAAATTATCTCCCAACTACCCATCTCTCGCCTAGTTTCCTCCTTGTGATTAGATTTCATATTCTTATCAAATGTAGGGCTTTTATCCTTGCTTTGGATAGAGTTCTTATCATTAACACTCCTACTCAAGTTGAGGTGGGAGGATGGCATCACACCCAACTTGCAGCGAAGAGACCAGAAAAACTCACAAGACAGTGGCTTAGTGAAGATTTCACTAAGTTGATCAGCAGAGCAGAAAAATTGAGTAACAATTGTACCTTGAGCAATTTTTTCCTGAACAAAATGATAATCTAACCCAATGTGTTTGGTCTGGGCATGAAAAACTAGGTTAATGGAGAGATCTAGTGCACCTAGGTTATCACAAAACAACGTAGCAGGTTGAGGAAGATGTATACCTAATGCACGAAGAATATATGTGACCTAAGTAATTTTATCAGTGGCAACTGCTAGAGCTCAAGAGCATATATGTGACCTAAGTAATTTGAACCAAGAAAGATAGCATAACCTGTTGTAGAACGGTGAGTGAGTGGACAACCAGCCCAATCGGCACCTGAAAAATCATAGAGCTTAATGGCTTGAACATAACGGAGAATGTGTTTAACTAAAGACATGTGTAAGTGTGGGATTATGCATATATTGACTTACTAAGTTGACAGAATAAGTAAGATTAGGACAAATAAATGTTAAATATTAAAGAGCTCTCACAAGGCTACGAAAAACATGTGGATCAGTGAGGTTTGCAGTTGATGAAGAGCAGTCAAGCTTGGTGGCTAATGGAGTTATGATTGGCTTGCAAGTATCCATTTTGGCTGGCAATGAGATGTAGGTGTAGCTTCAATGCCAAGGAAGTAAAGAAGGTTCCCCAAATATTTTATAGTAAAATGTTCATAGACTGTTTTAAGAAAATATGGATAAAATCTTGTGGTTATCAACTGTTAAAATTATATCATTCACATACAAAAGTAAAATAAGATTACCCATAGAATTGTAGAGATAAAACAAAGATGGATCCGGTTGTTAGCAGATAAATCCAATTGAGATAAGAAATTGACTGAATTTATCAAACAAAGCATGAAGAGCCTGCTTTAAGCCATAGATGGCATTAGAAAAGCTAGCAAACATAATTTGGAAATTTTGGATCAATGAACCTGGGGGTTGATCTATATACATAGGATCCTGCGAGGTTCCATGAAGGAAAGCGTTTTTTACGTCCAACTATCGAATTTCCCAATTTTTGGAGAGTGCCAAAGGGAGGACAATTCTACTTGTTTGGGGCGAAATAACTAGGCTATAAGTGTCGGCAAAATCAATATTGGCAAGTTGATGAAATCTTTTTGCAACAAGGCGTGCTTCTGGCAGGTCAATCAAGAGTACCATTGGCCAATAGCTTGGTTTTGAAAACATGTTAAACAACCATCTACTCTAAAATCTTAAAGTATTGGAGAGGGTGTAATTTAAGCATTTATACTTTAACATGCCTTCTCACATGCCGGCTAGATTTTTGGCCTAACACTTGAAAATCTTTTTAATAAATAGGGTGCTAGAAAAGTTTGAACATAAGACCTTCTACTCTGATAACATGAAGAAAAACAAAAGAAACAAGCGATTGAAACTCTACCAAAATCAACGAGGAGTAGCTTTGTATTTCCCTTATTTATATAATACCAAACGTACAAGAATCAAACTATCAGATTTACATGCGCAATGAAGTTATCATTATCTACAACACTTGTTCAAATCACTAGTAGTCACCGGTTTGAGTAGTCATCTACTNTTATCATTATCTACAACACTTGTTCAAATCACTAGTAGTCACCGGTTTGAGTAGTCATCTACTAGAGATAGCATTCCATCACTTGGATGCAAAATTCCAGTAGGAATCTTATGCGAAATTATCTCTCAGCTACCCATCTCTCTCCTGGTTTTCCTCCTGGTGATCAGATTTCATATTCTTATCAGATGTAGGGCTCTTATCCCTGCTTTGGATAGAGTCCTTATCATTAACAGATCCAACCTTCATACTCGTGGTCTTGATCCTAATACCAACTCTATGTCCAAACTAATAGCCGATTGATGAGAGTAACATATCAGAAGAAAATCCTATTTTGGCTAAGCACAGGATCACCTAGATGACCCTTGTTGACTAGGCTTATCAATGGATCAGATTTTGATTCAAATCCAATTAGCCAAATATGAATTGATATTTTTTATTTATTATCTCAACTCGAATTTGAATCTAATAGATTATATTTCACAGATTCGAATTTAGATATATCTATATCCGATCTGAATATGATCTGATTTGAATTTTTTATATATTTCTATATAAATAACTCAAAATTAAGTGATTATTTAAATAAATTTAGTTAAAATATAGATATAATTTGTTAAAATTTATTTATTTAAGTTATTGAGATCGAATGTCATTTTGATTGTTAATGGATTTGAATATGAAACACGAAAATAAAATCATTCGGATTGAATTCGAATCAAACTTTTGAAAATGGACCAAATTCGGATCAGTCAAAATCTGATACAAATCTGATCTGTTAGCAAGCCTATTGCCGTTGACTTGATCACACTGGAGGATCTTTGATCAAGCCTTTGTATAATGTGATTTCTTTTAACTGAAATATTATTTTGTACATAAAATTGTTTTGTACTTCAAAGAGAGCAAGAGAAGCAAAAATAAATAAATAAATGTAAGTAAACATATTCTCAAAAGAAACAATCATGCAATCATAACACACGCATAACCATAGTCGTACCAAACTTCGAGAAAATCTTGTGTAATCTAGCACAACTTTGCCAAAAGACGAATTTGACACAAGAGATTTTCCCAATTGTTATTTTTTTTTGGAGCGTAGATTTTCCCAATTGTTCACTATACATGTATATGTTTTTAAGAAATAATGTTAAATTTTTTGGTCACATCCTATGGCATCCTAATTCATTTTGTTTTTATATCTTTTTCGAATTAACCATGTCATTTTGTGGGGGCGGAGCGGATGTAAGTGGAGACTTAGGTGAGCAAGGCCCTAGGCAAGCATCTCTCTCACCTAGGGGTTAGGTAGTTAATGTTCATCAATCTTTAGCTATTTGGTTTTTTCTGTAGAAAGATTTAGTGTACATATACACAAATATTTCAAAGACTAAAATTTTTGACGTAAAGGTCACAATGGAAGAATAATTTTTATTTTTTAATCCTGCTGTAAATCTAGAAAATTTGAAGATGACGGGACACGAAGTGACATTCGTATCAAAGCATGCACGTGGATTGAGGTCAGGATCCAAGGAGATATTTTCCATCATGCATAGGGTAAAAGGAGATCCACGGGACTGAGCATTTAACACTAGGTTAGAGTATGGGCCCACCATGACATGACAAGTCACAGAGGAAAGATTGCCCTCACTGACCAATCAGATCAGACTGTACCAAAATCCCATGAGATTCAGATAAAGGAATGGCCTTGATTGACATCAATCTCTTGGGGGAGAACATATTTAATGGTCGGGACCAACATAATAAGTGCTCGACACAACTCAATAAATGACTTGCAGAGGTCCTTAAATGTTAAGGGAACATGCATTGAGTGTTTGTCATCCCAAGCTATGTAATCATTATAGGACCAAAGCTTGAGTTGACGCCGACCTCCTCTAGGACTAGTAATTGCATGGGCACGAAGAGAGTGTAGCTCACTAATGATTAAACCTATGAAGGCTCCCTTAGCTAGCTTGGTGGGATACCTATATTGCCACGTCACTCTATTAGAAGGTATAAATACCCTAATGAGTTAGGACACAGGTACGTATTCACGACCAATCTAGCATAGTAAAAGCCTTATTTTCCCCTTTGAGCACCTGTTGACTTACACATCAGAAGGGATAAGATGGACATGTTTCTAGCCCCTTCTTGACTCTTTTCTTTTTTGTAGGATTAAATCACAAAACTTCTTCCATGGTACTGTTATCTCAATCTATTACAGAAAATCTCCTGTGCAATTTGGTGTTGTCTGTGAGAAGAGGTTTGAACTCAAGTCTTTTCTACATAGCTGTCACCATGGTAACCACACATTCTCAAGCCAATTTGGACAGTAAGCTACACACTAGAGATGTCTGGTGCCAAATTGTAGCCCCTCTTGCCACCCTGGGCACTTCTAGTTCCCTAGATCAGTCGAAAAGAATTCACCAAGCCATTCGAGCTCTCCCCCAAGGTCTAGACCCCGCACCCGATGGGTAGGGAGGAGCACTCCTTGCGCGCAAGCTAGTGGACTTAATAGAGGAAAAGTTGGGAGACCAATTCAAGAAGATCAAGAAAGATAATGTCAATGTCATTAATCTGCTCAAGGATTATGAGATATCTGCTAGGACCTCGAAAGGGGGTAGTCGCCTAAACACGGTGGATTCTATAAAGAGCACCCATAGGATATGTTTTCAGGATCTCACATGGAGTTTGCCCCAGGATGATCTTTGCCATCGATCAGAGCAGAAGGCCTTAAGGTTAAATGCTTCTAAGCCAAAGTGTCCCCCGAGTGGCAATCCTACTGAGAAGAAAAAGTAGGCTTTACCCTTTGCTGGCTAGGACCCAAGTCATCAGCTATCACGAAGAGACGAGGCAGGGGACTCTACCAAAGACCGATTCCAAAGAGGAGGAGGACCGTCGGTCACATCTTAACCATTAATGACAAGGGAAAAAAAAGGCTGTTAAAGACGTCGAGGATGACCCCGTCATTGCATCCTTCGTATGGAAGCATCCAAGAGGTAGGAATGCCATGGAAGTTTACTATTCCCTAGTTTAAGATCTACGATAGGAGTTCTGACCCTAAGGGACACATTCGCCAGTATAAACAACTCATGTCCTTTTACAACACAAACAACAAATTGTCGTGCCAAGTCTTTCTAATGAGCCTAGAGGACACTACCACAATGAAGTGGTATGAGGGCTTACCACCCAAAAGTATAAGCTCTTGGAAACAGATGACCAATTTGTTCTCAGCCAAGTTCATTACCAGTAGCAAGAGGCCGAAAGACATCAGTGCCTTGCTTATGATGCACAAGAAGGAAGAGAAAGACTTTTTGTCAGTATGCCACTTGGTATTGGGTAGTGGTCAACGAAGTGGAGGGTTGCATGGAAATAATGGCCAACGCCACATTTAGGCTTGAACTCTCCCGGGAAATGGATTTGTATCCATTATTAACCAAGAGAAACCTACTTGCTATGGGGGACCTCTTGGCGCACATCGACAAATACTCCAAGGTCGAAGATGAAACAGTAAATTCCCATGGAAATAAAAATATTCCTGATCAGAAGGAAAAGAATCCCCCAATTAAGAAAGGTGGCTCCTCATAGGATCCCACTTAAATCTCCTTCAAAGGAGTTCACACGGTTTTTAAATAGCCAATCTACAAGTTCCTCTATAAGATAAAAAAGGAACCCTTCTTCAAGTGGCCTCCAAATATGCAAGGCAACCCATCCACCAACAAATCCATTAGTCAGTGTTGCCACCACTGAGACACTAGACACCTCATCGAGGATTGCTGGATATATAAGGTTTGTCTCATGAATTAGTCCAAAAGGGACACCTCCGAGAATAAATCAGCAGTGACAAGTGCCAAGAAAGAGAAAAGCATCGTGACACCCCGATGGGGGAAGCCATTGAGATCATTAAAGAAAATAAATGCATGTCCACTCGACTAGCCGACTAGTAACTAGCTAAGGTCTGACCTCCTAAGGGTTGCACAAGCCATGAGGGTGGAAGAAGGAAGATTCGAACTTCCTCCAGCTAAAAAGTCCTATTATAGCTTAGACCCAATCTCATTTACAAAGGCCGGCCCAGCTGGTGTCGTCCAGCCACATGACAATGCCCTCATCATCATGCTTAGAATTGAGAAGTTTGATGTGATGCGCATCCTCGTAGATTCAGGGAGTTCATCTAAAGTCAAGTATCAGAATCTCTTCCAGAATATGGGGTATGCATCGAAGGACCTATAGCCCATCAAAACCCTCTGTTCGAATTTAATGGATTATATTCCCGACCACTTGAGAATATATCCTTCTTGGTGACAATAGGGGTCGTCACACTACCGATGGAAATTATTGTGATAGACTTGGACTCTCCTTATAATGCGATTATGGGAATGACATGGTTATATTTCTTGAAAGTTGCCTACTCATCCTACCATTAGAAAATCAAGTTTCCAACTCCTTAGGGGTTATGGAAGTGTGTAGAGACCAAGACACCTCCAAGAGTTGTTTCTATGTGGCCATCAAGACTGAGGTGGACACTAAGAGAAATGACCATGATCCAGAGACAATCCTGGTGAAATAACAATCAAGGGATGGTTGGCTCAATGTTGATGAACCCTGAGTCGACCTAGTTGACAGATCCATTGAAGGCCCTATTACCATCTATCTCAACCCGAATGACAAAGAGAGGTTCTTCCTCATTGGCTCTTCCCTATCATCAGTCGAACATGAGGAAATGGCCAAGTTTCTCTGGAGTAATCATGATGTATTCACTTGGGCCCCCAATGAGTTGAATGGATTAAACCCCCAGGTCATCCGTCATCAGTTGCATGTAGACCACGCATAGGCCTGTTAAGAAAAAGCCCAGACGTTCGGCACCTCACCATGTGCAAGCCATCAATAAAGAGGTTGAATGACTATTGGACGTTGACTTCGTTAGGGAGGTACAATTCCTAATATGGATTTCCAACGCAATCTATGCTAAGAAAAAAATAGTAAATTGTATGTATGTGTGGACTTTACCGATCTCAACAAGACATGTCCTAAAAATGATTGCCCCTGCCTAAGATGGATTAGTTGTTGGTGCATGTATGCATGGATTTTACTGATCTCAACAAGGCATGCCTTAAAAATGATTATCCCCGCCTAAGATGGATTAGTTGGTGGACGCCACTGCCGAGTACAAATGCATGACATTTATGGTTGTCAGGGTAGGATATCATCAAATCTCACTATACGGAACCGACCAAGAGAAAACAACCTTTATAACCCCACAACGGGCGTACTATTACAAAGTCAAGTCATTCGGGGTGAAAAACGAATGAGCCACCTATTAGTGCCTGATGGACAAAATGTTCAAACATTAGATTGAGGATAGAAGTTTACATTGACAATATGCTAGTGAAAATTTGGCATCGAGGGGACCATTTGAGGGACCTTGCTTCACCATTCCAAACACTCTGATGTTACGAATTAAAGCTAAATGCTTCCACTTGTTCTTTTAGCATCATTTTAGGAAAGTTCCTAGGATATCGGGTTACACGCTGGGGGATAGAAGCAAACCCCAAACAAATACAGGCTTATTAGGACACACAGAACCCTGAGACTGTCAAAGGCATCCAAAAGTTCACCGAGATGCTGGTGGCTCTTAATTGATTCATATCTAAGTCCTCAAACAAGTTTAAACATCCAACCATGAGAGCATCTAAAATAATGTTTAAATAATAGAAATCATCCATCCGTTAAATAAATAACTAAACCAGTCTCAATCAAAATGTAATTAAAACCTTCTTGTTATATCCAAAACCAAAAACAATTCTTATCTTTCAACAAAGTAATAAAGACAAATATCCAAAACATTGTTAAACCATTATCTAAAACTCAAAACCAAATAAAATATATTTAAATCTCCACATTCAAATCCACATCCAGATCCGCATTTGTATCCCAATGATTTCAATTAGAATTGTGACAATTGATAAGATCTCAGGTTTATGGTAAACATAGTAAAAATTCATGGTAAGTAAGATAACAGGCCTCAAGCCACATATATAAACACAATCAACATATATCTCATATACACAAGAAGGTTGGCTAATATGAATCCATACATCAAGAATATCCTGACCCACACACACACCCAATCAAGAATACAATCCTCACAAGGATGACCCATTTTAAGATGAGCGTATACCGACGCATTGGCATTGACATAACTTTCAAGAAATAGAATACTAACTCTCCACCTTGACCACCATGAACGAATAGTGATTTGGTCCTTGCAAGGCACCAACCCCACCACGAGTTTTTGGAAACCTTCAAACTCCTCAAGGTAAGAAACTCATCTAATACCTCCATGATACTCGGTTGATTGTAAATCATGTTAATCACACCCACTCGTACATGAGATAACTTCTATAATTTTTTAAATAAAATCCAACTATAATCAAGAATCATGGTTCCATATGCTTATAATTCAAAAACTAGGGTTTTTCGACAAAGAATGGATAAATATTGGATAGAAATTATTAATACTCAAGAAACGATTCACATAGTTGAAAAGAATCCTAATAATTGTCTATCTAGTCTGTAAATAAGGATTGAAAGCATATAATAATAATCCTAGCCCAAATCTTGAATTTGAGAAAGAAACTTTACCTTTAATTCGATGTTTGGTGAAAACTCTAACACTTTGATCCATCTCCTACTCGAAATCGCTTTGAATCCTTATGTTTTCTCATTCTCTCTTACTCTCTAAGGTTACCTTGGGTTGAAAACTAATGAAAGATGGCTAAAGGGATGCCTTAGGGTATTTATAGGAGCCTAATAGCTGTGAAAATAGCATTTGCATTCGAACAGAAGATTGGGGTGTGAATGTTACTTGCTCCCAATATTTTGATTTTTGTTAGATTTTCTGCCAAAAACCAAACTACTGTAGTTAAGCCCCATTCAAATGTGATTGGCATTCAAACGTGGACCCAATTAAATGCCTTAACTTCTAGTACAACTTTTCCTCACTATGAATTCGATTCACAAAAATTTGATGAAATACACTTTTCTAGCCATAGAGGTCTAGTTTCTGTTGTCTAAAAATTAGCTCCATCTGATTTTGGTGTAAAAAATTATGATTAAAATACCATGGGGTTTTACAGCTTTGGCCCTAATAATGTCAACCAAAAAGTTGAGATACTATTTCAAGGCACACCCCATCATTGTCCTCACCGATCAGCCACTAAAGGCCAACCTTTGAAGAACAGACCTCTCTGAGAGAATAGCCAAATGGGTCATCAAAAGGGTTCATCGAGATTCAAATATCCCAGGTTTCTTGAGATCATAATAGTCATGTCGATGCACTGGCTTGCTTGACCTCGACACTCAACTCGGAGATCACCCAAAAAATAACGGTTGAGTACTTGTCACAATCCAGCCTGCTCGATTTGATCGACACTGACATTCTTCCCATCTTGCTGGGAGAAGTCAAGTCTAGTAGGATGGATCCAATATTGAAATACTTGGAAACTGGGGAGTTACCTAAATACAACAAGAAAACACAGAAGGTTAGGCTCAAAGAACCAAGGTTCCAGATTTCACCAAACCAAAAGTTGTATTGAAAATCATTTTTGGGACCCTACCTATCATGTGTCCTTGAGGACAAAATTCAGTCGTTTCTATACAAAATCTATAAGGGGATATGTGAAAGTCATACTTGGGGTTGATCTCTATCGCTTTGAGCAATCTCTCAAGGTTATTGGTATCCGTACATGTAGCAAAATGCCAAGCTATGTGTGAAAGAATATGCCAAGTGCCAAGAACACGGTCCCATCATTTGGTAGCCAGGCGGGGATCTCAATCTGTTAGTAGTCCATGGCCATTCGCGTAGTGAAGGATAGGTATTGTTAGACCTTTACCCAAAGCCCCAGCAAAAAAGAAGTTTCTTTTGGTGGCCACAGATTACTTTACGAAATGGATTGAAGCTAAGCCTTTGAAACAAATATAGGACACCAAGACCAAGAAGTTTATATGGAAAAAACATCATCACTCGATTCTACATCCGTCGGGCCCTCGTCTTCGAAAACATCCCTCAATTCAATAGTGGTCCATTCAAATAGTTTTTTGAAGGTTTCATCATCATAAGTTATTACTCAACCCTAACTTATTTGCAATACATTAGAGAAGCTGGGATATCCAACAAAACAATCCTTATTGAGGTCAAAAGAAGGCTAAAAAGAGCTAAGGGAGGTGGACCGATGAGTTACTTAACGTGTTATAGGCTTGCCAAACCACTCCTCGATCCTCAATAGGGTAAACCTCATACGCCTTGGCTTATGGGTTAGAAGTTGTGATACCATTAGATGGTGGGTGATTAGCCTCAGATAATGTGTTAAATTGGTAGCTGTTAGAGACTAATTATGTTGAGTAAAGTATTAACTGTATTGATTTACATAAGTTTTGATTTGATCCTTCTAATGGAATGTTTGTCTTGTTTTGTAGGTAAATAAGGAGAATTGAGAGAGTAAACGAAAGATAAGTGACAAGAGTCAAATTTTAAGAGAGAATGAGTATTTTGATAGGCGGATATGAAGATTTCAAAGTATGAGGGAAGCATTCTATCGAAAACTTTCAGACGGTACCTCACTTGCGTCTGGATGTGTGTTAATTAGATACCCTACTCAGACTTATGTGCCTTGTGTTGTGACCTAGTTTTGGTGGCCTCATTATTTATAAATAAGAAGATAGTTTTTCGGGAAAGGGATCTTTGGGGGCCTTCTAGTTTTCTACTTTACTTTTTATGGTATTTTCAATTATGTCTGGCTAAATGCCCAGTGGTTAGCACAAAAATATGACATATATTGTGTGCTAATATTCCTTTTATACTTGCTTTTGTCATGATATTGGGGAGAAATACGTTTAATCTTTATTGTAATGGAGTTTTGTGTAAATGTAGGAAAGATGATGTGAATGACTCAAGTTAAGCCCCCAACGAAGTGGTTGAAATCAATGAAGATGAGGGGGGTTGCTTAGAGGAAGGTTTGTAGGGTGAAAAAGCCAAGAAAATCCAAAGTGGTTGAAAACCTTCCAGAAGGTTTTGCCTTGGATTTATTTTTTTCACTACCAAAACCTTCCGAAAGGTTTTGTCTATTGGATTAAATCTTCCGAAAGGTTTTGCCTACTGGAGTGAAACCTTCCGGAAGGTTTTGTCTGTTGGAATGAACCTTCCAGAAGGTTTGGCCTGTTGACTTCTTCGTTTAATTGTTCCTACACAAACCTTCCAGAAGGTTTTGCCCAAATTGCTCAGACAACTTGCAACTCAACTCTGCAACTTGGGGGTCCCATTTACACTTCTCCAACACATTCCATGACATTCCATACACTTCTAGAAGGCCTTTATCAACCTACATTGGACTTTTGGAGCCTTAAGCATTAATGTGGAGAGAGGAGAGAGAAGATGCTAGGTGTGGAGACAAAGTCGGCACCAAACCATCCCCTTCAGCTCCCTATTGATTGGGATCACATCACTTAGCTAGAGGAAACCCCATGGACATTTTGGAGAGCTAAATTCACCATTATTCAGCATTATTCCGTGTAGATTGTAATATAGAGAGAGAGAGTGCAAGGAAGAAGATAAATAGTGTAGAGAGAGAAGTTAAGATTTTTGCATTTTCGTCCACACATTGTCTTGTAATTTCATGTAAGAATCTTCTAAGCTTTGTTTGAAGTCTTTAATGCCATTTATTTCAAGTTGCTTTCAAGTTTAATCTTCCATTCAAGCTTTCACCATTAATGCATTCATGTTCTTCATTTTCTTAGTTTTAAAATGGATAATAAATGCATTATCTCTTAGTTTATGTTTCCTTGCATTAATTTAGCTTCAATCTTTATTTCTTTATAATGTCTTCTCATTACATTGTTGTCTTTACTTTAAGCATGAACAGCTAAGCTTTTTAGTTGGCTAATCCAAGGGAGACCTCCACTTGGGTATGCTATTTCAACTCATTTTCTTTCCTCCTTTTAGAGTATGATGGTTCGGTTTGACTGGATTAAGGGTGGATGAGATTGTGAGTCTTTGATATCCCGTAGACTTGTCACGGGTTATGCTTGGATCCTCACTTCCATCTCGTCTCTAGCTTCTCATGAATCAATCATCCATCTATGCTCTAATGGAGGAAGGATTCGAGTTGACTTGGCATTCCCATTGGAGTGAACCCCACGGATTAGTTAACACTTGTTTCCCATTTCAATTTCTATCAAAACACAAATCACAAACCAACTTCAACAACAAAAATGTTTTACACTTGGAATATGATTCACCTCCTTCCATGAGGAGACGACCTGGGAATATGATTCCAAGTAAAACGCGACACACAAAAGTCTGTTTACGCTTGGGAAGCATTTTTGTTCACATATACACACACGCACATTTCATTCATCCACCATTTCATTGAATTTTCTTTTGACATCATACCAAGAGAAAGTGACACTCCCCTCCACGCACACACTACACACATATTGAGGGATGATGTCTGGAGGTTAGGATACTTCCCACGTTCCACGGGATTGAGAAGGAGAACCCCTATTTGCACATTAAGGATTTCAAGAAAATAGTTGCAACCTTCATTACCAATCAAAGTATGGAAGATATAGCTAGGCTGAAATTGTTTCCCACTTCCCTGAGAGATAAGGCAAAAACATGGCTTAACTCCTTGAGACCTCGATCTATAAGATCTTGGAACTAAATGCTCTTCGAGTTTTTAAACAAATTTTTTTTGGTGCATAAAACCACTGCTCTAAAAAAATAAATTCAAGACTTTTCGAAGAAGCCCAATAAGCAATTTTATCAATGTTAGGATCGGTACAAGGAATTGCTACAATCCATTCCACACCATGGCTTTGAACCATGACAATTGGTGAGTTTCTTCTATGAAGGAATCACACTGGGCCATCGAAAGTTCATCGACATGATGTGTAATGGGGAGTTTTTGAACAAAGACCCCGATGAGGCCTTAAATTACTTTGATACATTGGTACAAAATGCGCAATTATGGGACATTATGGATCCCATTGATATACCAAGGTCTTCTTCTTAAGGGAGTGGCCAAACTCATAGGGGAGGGATTTATGACTTGATAGATTGGGAGGACTTGCTTTCCAAAATTGTCAAGTTGTTTAGGAAGGTTGAGAGTCTTGAAGTCAATAGGAGACACGAGTTGTCTAATGTTTCAAAGATTGAGGAGGGCTGCTTAATTTGTGAGAGTGTAGATCATTTCATATCAGAGTGTCCTAACATTCCGGTACTTAAAGAAGTGTATCACGAGCAAGTCAATGCCTTTAACCAAACGAGGCAATCATTTTCTCCACATTCAAACACTTATAATCCGAGTTAGAGCAATTATCCAAACTTTAGTTTGAGAAATGAGAATCACATTCCTCATGGTTCAAATGCATACCCCCGGACCAATCTGCAAGGGTATTCGTCAAACCTATACCACAAAATTTTTCACCAAGTCCTCATCCACAAAGCTTTTCCCAAGGGTCATCCAATCCTCCCACCTATCAACCTCCACACAAGAGGAATTTGGAGGATATGGTTCATGCTTTCATTTAAATTCAGACTACCATCAACATTCAAAATACCGCAGCTTTTAATGACATTCAAGCCCAACTCATGAAGCTAACAAGCTCTATGGGGGCAACACAACAAGAGAAAGGAAAATTCCCACTCAAACCCAACAGAACCCTAGAGGGCAACATGTCATTGAGTTATTGGAGCCCTAAAGAGAGAGTTGTGAGAAACTTAAGGCGATGACCACCCTTCATAGTGGCAAACAAATTGATAAAACCATCGTGCCAAAGGTCCCACCCAAGGCCACATTGCCAAAAGAAAAGAATACCATGGGTGACACCGAAGGAGGTGAGGTGAGTGATGAGGTGGGTGAGAAAGAAAAAGTGATTGATGAAAGTGTGCATGTTTCCCCCACACCTGCTCCTTTTCCTAATCGTTTGAAGTCGCCTGTTAAGGTGGCTAACTATTCTGATATAATTGAAATGTTTAATCAGGTAAAGATCAACCTTCCACTCCTTGATGCCATAAAGCAAATTTCATCATGTGCAAAGATCTTGAAATATTTATGCACGGTAAAGAGAAAATTCAATGTTCACAAGAAAACATTCCTCACCGAGAAAGTGAGCTCGATTTTGAGGACAAATACTCCTCCAAAGTTTAAAGACCCCGGTTGTCCTACCATTGCCATAACAATCGGGAATTATCAGGTGGAGCAAGTTCTCCTTGACTTGGGGGCTAGTGTGAACCTTCTTCTATACTCGGTGCACCAATAACTTCAGCTCAAAAAATTAAAGCCTACTCCAATCACGCTTCAACTGGTGGACCAAAGTGTTCGAATACCAAGGGGAGTAGTTGAGGATGTTTTAGTGCAAGTCGATAAATTTTACTTTCATGTTGATTTTATTGTACTTGACACCCAGCCGGTTGCAAATCTTAGCTCCCAAATCCCTGTAATACTTGGTAGACTTTTTCTTGCTACATCTAATTCTGTGATTAATTTCAGGAACAGTCTTATGAAGCTAGCATTTGGGAACATGACCATGGATCTCAACGTTATGAATCCACTAAGGATATAATTTTTACACAGAAAATCAGAATGCTTTCATGCATCTACTGCAGCAACAACTTGGTGGTCGGTCTCATTCTCACTACAAACAGGAGCATCCTCACAAAGAAACTTTACAAGATTCAACATAGTGAGATAGAACAACATTTTCTGTTGCCATCTCTTAATATCGTTCTCATTAAACTTTTCAAGTTTCTTCCCATAAGACACATGAGTAGGAACATAAATAGGCACCATAGACACAATATGATTTGTAGTAGCAGGAACATTATTATCATTTGCAGCCATTTCTGATCAACAAAGATTACAAACTATTCAAATATAGAAAAACAGTAAGACTTTTCAAAGCAACTTATTAAAACATAGACAATCTGTATTACTATTTTGTGTCACTATTTTGAAGTTATTATTTTAAGGTTTATGTATGGTGTCACTGTTTGGTGTAACTGTTTAAATCAAAGTCACTGTTTTGAATTAAACACATAAACAAAGCATGCAATTTTTCACAAAATTTTTAAATCTCTTCAAAATATCAAAGATTGTCAAAAAACAAGTTTTAATAATTTGTAATATTTTAGAACAGTCTAAAACATGTATCAGAAACACAACAAACAACTATACAAATTTAGAAGTCTGTCTTAAGATTGTTGTTTCTGGTACCCAAATAATGTAAAATCACTTATTAAAATTTTTGATTTGAACCATGTAAAGAGTTACATAGAAACGAATTACTCTAACGAAACAGTAACAGTAAAGAGTTACATAGAAATGAAAAAGTTACACATAACTTTTTGTCAAACTAATATAAATAATAATCCGATTGCAGAAAAACAACTGTTATTGAAGTTGATGTAGATCAAGGCTAGTGTTTGACACTATGTCCTTAAGACAGATTTCGCCCCCACACACATTGCTTATGGAATACCGATCGTTTGCTTTATAAGATACAATGATCTTTACACGAGCAGAAGTAGCACTCCAATCTACTCGTCCAGTGAACCAAAATTTGTGTTGTGTACTCTCCAAGACACTTCCTTAATGCCGATATGCAGACTGTAATGCACTAATATTTGTCTTAATGTCGAAAATGGACTGAACAAATGAATTGATGCAAAATGGTAATGAACCAGTAGACACCACTTGGTAACTGTTTTCTATGAACAGTCACAACTCAATTTCGGATTTCAATTTAGAAATTTTTGCCCAATTAATTAATTAAATTTTCTCCAAAAAGATAGGGTTTGGCATAAACCATACCCGTACTTGAGCTCGAGCCCGGCTGGGCCAAGTCGTGGCGAGGCGGGTAAGCGTCGCACGTGTGTGGTTGAACCGAAGACATGTAGGTGCTCGCTTCGCTCATAAAACTGTGGTATCCATTGGACCTCAATCCCATAGAGCAAACTTAGCCTATATATGTCAAAGTTGAATTTCTTCCTCAACCAATGTGGGATTGGTGTCAAATTCCATATTACATAACTTTTATTTTCACATCTTAAGAGGGTCACTGTGGAGTCTATTTTCACATTTATTTATTACTCGATTTGAGCAAGTGAATATACTAAATTATTCTTCTCACGGAGTAGAATATGAACCCACGAAATTTTATTCAAAATAACAATTAGGTCTCACGTTAATTTAGATTCAAAGTCGACCAAAATTCTGTTACTTAAAAATCTGTTTTGGTCCAACAAAAATAATTTTGGTATAATATTTTTAACTTTGACCTCTTTAATAGGTTTTTTTTTTATAATTTTATGGGTCATTTAAAATAAAAAAATTATCACTTTTATGAGTTATTTATCACTTTATGTGTGTTTTTATCACTATTTTGAATGTTTTTACTATATTTATGATATTTATTTTTATCACTTTTTTTTTTTGGCATAAAAATTTTATTGCATTTATGAATATTTTTATTATATTTATAGGTATTTTTATCATATTTGTAGATATTTTTATCTCTACTATATTAACTATTTTTAGTTTTTTTAGGATAAATGTGATAAATAGCGAAATAATACCAAAACTTAAAATTCGGTAGTCAAATCCATATATATGGGATCCTTGATGAGTTAGACAGAAGATTCTTGACTGATACACGAAAGCGGGCCATGTGACAGATTTTGATGGAGACTACATTGATACAAATGTTTCCTAGTCAAACAAGTCACGACACAACATAAATTCTTGGCAAAATTTCAATAGCATTTTTTTAAATTATTATATTTTAATTAATTTGAATCAAATTTTAATTAATACAAATTTTAATAAATAAAAAAATATAAATTTTAATTAATTGGAAATAAATTTTATTTGGTACTAACAGCTCAGGTAGAGTTTAAATCGATTTGAATTTTAATACCTAAAAAAAGAATTTTAATAGGCTAGATTTTTAATAAGTAAAAAAAAATAAAATTTAATTAGCTCGAATCAAATTTTAATAGATTTAAATTTTAATATGTAGAAAAATAAATTTTAATCAGTTCGAATTTTAATATATAAAAAAATAAATTTTAATATGTTCTAATTTTAATATATAAAAAAATAAATTTTAATTTGTTCTAATTTTAATCAAATTTTATGTAGAAAGATTGTCTGAGAGTTATATAGGGGTATTCTTGGTATTTTAGATGAACCTTTTTTGATTAAAAATGGTGGTTTAAATATAAATTAGAAAGAATGTCAGTAAAATTTTTGATAATAAAAAAGACATCTTTGAAGATATAATAAATTATAAGGGGTGTGATTGAAATTTTTCAAAAAAAAAAAATGGTCGCTTTGCTCTGTGCCCTAGTCCACCAAGTTTTATGTACGTATGTAATGCATCCCCTGTACTATTACCCCCTGTGTGATATTGTCGTGTGTTTGGAACACTTATTCTTGTTCTCGTCTTTGTGATTCTGTTCTTCTTCTCTTTTCCTTGTGTGAGTTGTATGAAGAAGTGGGTAGATTGGGTGAATTGGTGCCGAATCAAGTGTCTATGGAGTAGGATTGACTTAGTTACTAACGATGTGTTTGGTAGATGGTANGGGGGGGGGGGGGGGGGGGGGGACATTGTATCATCTTACCCCTTTTATACTGTATCCTTGTTTTATACAACAGATTTGTCATGAAATATTTGGCGGTTAAGAGGTTTGTTATCCAAGATATGATGTAAGTCTCTAAAAATAATAACCCATTGCCCATGGTAGGATTTTTTCTAGTGAAATTTCATTGTAGCCCTTTCTAATATTCTCCATGTTGAATGTGGGTCTTAGTTGGTGGTCTGATCCCAAAGTCGCCTTCTCATCCGAGATTGCTTCAAATCCACTCTTTGGATGACATGGACTGCCTACCTAACTTGACCCTTATCTGAGTTGTATATATATATATTTTTTTTTGAAAGATAAGATGGGGGAGGGGCGCGACCAATAGGTAGTGACCTCCTTGGGCGTGACCATAAATGTCTTCCCCGATGTGAAATGTTCAGTTAATCATAGTTACTAACCCTTTTGGAGTAGCCTGTCAC
>CAUOFW020000982.1:0-155238 GCA_963454935.2 Ilex paraguariensis
GTCATGACGAGAACTGAGCTCTTTCGTTACACACCGAACACCTTGACTAGGGTCGAGCTCTTTCATTGCTCCCTGACTCATTGAACAACACAGTTTGGTAAGAGCCGAGCTCTCTCTCTGCTTGCTGAGCTTATTGACCCGTTTAACTAGGCCTGTTTGACTCAGCCTCTCTCACGTGAGCTTATTAAATGTCATAGCAAGTGTAATAAAGGGAGCCACCCCCTTCATTAATTATATTATTTTTATAACTATTCTATTTTTTGGCATATTTGTTAGCATTAATAATTATTTTTAATTTTTTATTATATAATCGCCCGACTAGTTTTCAACATTATATAAAAAAATAGAGAGAAATATAGAGACGTATATATTGAGAGAACTCTTCTGCTAGCAAGAGATAATATAATAGTCACACTTGAAATAGGCTCCCACCTCTATTTATATATAGAGGATGTTTATGAAGGAAAAGTCACATTAGCTAGGATCCTCTTTATTTATCGTAAATAATGATAAATTCCCAATCAACTCTTAAGTAGGTATTATCCCCATTATATCTTAATTGATTTTCCTCTCATATATCCATTAGTTTCTAATCAATTCTATTTGTGACACCGTATATGTTCAAACATACCCTATTGTAGGAATTAGATACTATCTTCAAGTAGTATCTCAAATTAAAACTTCTATTAATTTAATTTGAATTAAAAATCTTTAATTTGCCCTTATGAAAAATAAATATAATTTATTCTTTGGCTTCTACTAATCATGAGTGACACCTAACAACATATAATGATCAACCCCTCGATATCAGGAAGTAGGTAGAGAATCCATTCAGTATTGGCCAAGGATTACATGATTGATATTCAAAAGATCACGAAGGACATATTCCTTTTTACTAAGACGAATAGATTTCATGTTGTACACTCACAAGTCTCCATATGTATAAAACTATACCGTAACGTCCAAACACCTGGTTAGTATATGGATGCATGATAGAGTTAAATTATAGAAACACAAACACAAAACAACTATGGTGTAGATTAACGTGATGTAAACTTATGATGGTGAGCAGGTGAGATGATCATAACTGTTTTCTTAGGATCAGTGCTATAAGACTCGAAAGAGCGAAGACCAGTAAAAAATGGGGAATTGGGGGATTAACACAATAGAATTATAGTGGTTCACTAGCTCAGGAGCTCGGCTAATCCACTCTTCAATGGAGATTCTTGCTCCTTTTTTCTTTTCTTCTTATTCAGAAGGTTTACAAGATAGAGTACATGTTACTAGGGTCACCCCTTGCCTTGGGAGAGTTACATAATATTTATAGGATTGTCCTAGTTCTCTGGGATCTACACTGAGATCCTTGTTATTTATCCGAGGAACTCTCCTTGATCTTAGGAGAGGATCTTGGCTGGTTAAAGATTTTATTCCTTGAATATGGCTCTTTGCCACCTAATAGGTTTCTGTTATCATCCAACTGTTTCCTTATCATTTTTGTTGTTGGCGTGTATGGGGGGGAGCTCTAGCTTTGACCTGGGCTCTACGTCTCTTTCCTAACTTCTTATCCAAACCTGCTTGTCGGACCTCTTGGTCTAACCTCCGGGTCCGACCTCATGCTTGGGAATTATTCTGAGTACCATTAGTTGTCCCCCAGCCCTTACCCCAAGTGAACTTGGGTACTGAGCTAAGGCTTAATCAGGAGAGACCTCCAGTTGTGACCTCGATTCGCGCCCGAATAGGTTTTTGACAATTTCAGGCAATCATTTCACTTCCTAGTTTCTCATTCATGTTCTTCACTTTGTACCATTAGCTTTAAATGTCTTTGAATTGAGGGGGAGTATTTTATTCCATCCTTTGAACTCCCTCTCTACTCTTTTTCCCTCTCTTCTTCGTACAACTTTCAACTTTTCGATTCTGTTGGTGCCACCAGGGTTTCACTGAGAAAATGATTTTCCCTGATTCAATCCGAGGTTTTGACGAGATTTGCTCTTTGCCCCCGATTCTGACTTTGGCCTACTGTTCCTCTTCTCCTAGGTACGCTTCTGCCCTCTATTTTTCTCTCTATTCTGGATCCCTCAGATTTAAGGTGGTTCTTGTATTTTTGGACCTTTCAATTTTACTATTTTATAAACCGAGGTCAATCGATGTCTCGAATTTCCCTTTTCTTGGACTCTTATTTGACCGCTAGGGTCTTCCTTATTGGGAGTTGTTATGTTGCTCCCTAGGCCCTTAGGGAGTGTTTCACAAATATTTCTCTTCTTTATCGTACCTTTAGGCTCCCTTTTTCTTACCCTACCATGTCTGCCTGTTCTAAAGCCACCCCTTCCTCTGTTTCCCTCCTGGGGGATAGGAATGCTAAGCATAACTCGGATTTAGGCGAGATAGGTGAGGAAATTGATAAATTCCCTAGTGTTGATTCTGCTAAAGCAGTGGGAAACACCAAGGAAACTTCCCTATCTGTCTCCTCTATGCCCAAAAATTTTAGTAAGGACAAGACTAAGGTGAGTGGAGTTGGTGTCTCAGGTAGTGCCAAGGGCGCAGGGGCTGCCTTTAGAGCTTTTGAGCTCGCAGGCCCCAGTGAGGTTTACCCATCTCTAATGAAGGTCCTTAGTGCTCGCTACGGTTTTTCCCCTGAAGTTCAGTTCTGGTGCCTAGATAAATTTACCCCATATGTCTCCCAGTTTCATAAGAAGGTTTGCTTCTTTATTGCTGCCTTTGAGAATGGTCTGCACTTTCCCTTACACCCTTTTGTGAAGAGTGTTCTTCAACATTTCAATGTCTGTCCTGCTCAGCTTTCTCCCAACTTCTGGGGTGTCCTAGTAGGCCTCCTTGTTTTCTTCAAGCTACACAAGCTCGGTATTCCCACTGTCTCCTTACTAATGGAGCTTTTCAATGTTAAGTATACCCCTAGTGATGGTTTCTTGTATGTTTCTAAACGGGTAAAAGCCAAACAGATTATTTTTGACCTCCCGAGCTCCCACAAGGGCTGGAAAAAACTTTTCTTCTTCGTGTGGGGAGAACACTTGGAGTATAATCCGGCTGACAAGACAGATACTCTCCCTATTCCTAGAGCTTGGTCTGCCCCCGATAACTTAGGTAAGTCCTTGCTCAAACTAACCGAGCTCGGATTTGGAGAGCCCTCCTGACCCTTTCCTGCCTTATCTTCTTTTCGAGGTGTTCAACCTGATCTCAATGCTGAGGACGAACAAGTGCTGCTAGGTTGGAGAAGTGTAAACCAGAAAAATATTCTGAACTCATCAAGCCTTGGGTCCTATTAAAGGAAGGGTTCTACCGTCCAGAGGTAACAGTAGAAGCCCCCCATTCCACTCTCTATTGTTAGAGCTGAGGAGGTAGCAGATGACACTCCTTTCCACCTTTGCCTTCGCTCTTTTATCTTTGCCACCTCCCTTTTCCTCCTTTCTTACGTTGGTTCTTCCTTGAATTTTCAGGTTCTTCCTCAAAGGACCCAACCGCGAAGGATCGAAATGCCAAACTATCTCTGATGAGGAAGAATCGGAGTGGAAACAAAGGCAAGGCTGAGGTTGGGTCAGGAAGTGACTTAGCCTCCAAAGTTCCAAGAGTGGATATGCCCCCTGCTTCGCCTCCATTGACCCAAGTGGGGCCCGTAGCCCCCTCGGACCCCCCAAAGGCTGAGAAGACCTCTCTTTCCAAGAGACTAGGTTGCCTCCTTCTGGTGGGGCCCCCAAGCAAGGTCTGATCCCAACTTCTCCTTCTTCAACAGAGGTTGGGAGAGCTTTAGAGATGGTTTCTTGCATTCTATCAAAAACCATTCCCCCTTGTCCTATTGAGGGACCATCTCTAAAGCATTCAAAAATCTATAAGAGTGAAAAAGGGGTAAGTGTTAAGGCAAGCTCAAGCTCTCTGATTAATAACGTAAAATGAGCTGCGGAGGCCATTGCTTTCATTCTCCTAGAGTCTGACATTCAGCAGACTTCTACTATGCCACTTGGGAGTTCCATATCTACTGCCCTCTTTGGCGTTACTTCCGTAAGCTTTGCTATACATGTGTATATGTTTTTTTTAACTACAATATTTGATCATTCTGACTTAAGCCACTCCTCGATTGAGTTTGCTTTCAGATGGCCATCCACATTAGCGGGCTGCTGAAAAGGATCCAAACCATGGAGTGTTCTGTTCAAGCTTCCAGAGCTTTTGAGCTTAAGGTCATAGAGTTGTCCTTTGAAAATAGCGACCTCAAGGCCCAAATCCAGGATTTGCAAGAACAGATGGAGAGGCAGATTTCCCTAAACAGGGACTTGAAAGCTGTAAAGGAGAGGAATGAATGTGAGGGTAGGAGTTATAAGGAAAAGGCTAAAAAAACTATGGAGGAGCTCAGGAAAATCTCTGGAGATCTTAGGCAGAAAATAGAAGAGTGGCTTAAAGTTAGTTAGGAGTCCCTTGAAGCTTTGAGCTCTTATCGAACTATGAAGAGGGAATATGACCTCCTTTCTGAGACAAACGAAGCTCTTCGGGACGAGCTCGAGGAGGAGAGGGCAGCAGATAAGGAGAAAGACAGCCTGATTGCCAAGCTAGCCGATGACATAACTATCTGGATCTGAAATGTGTACACCCAAGTGTAGGCGATCAAGCTGTAGTAATAATCCGGTGAAATCTGGAGTCGAATCCACAGGGAGCTATGATTGGTGTTTTGAAGGAAGCAGTAATAGAGACCAAGTAACTTTTGGAAATTTTGCGTGTTTGGAGTGGTGGGGTTTTCTTGTTTAGAATAGAAGTTCTTTTCAAGAGTTTTCTAGACAAAATATAAAATTCTCAAAATGTAACAGCCACCGTTTAGCTCGAGGATTACCACATGTAATTGATTATCCGGTTTATTATGTTTGTGCTGTATGACTCAATTAACTCCCGTGTCAACAGCAAGTTAATCGGAGGATAAGGATGGACTGTAAGGATTAAACACATGATTCTGATGCCTTTCTTGAAGTTTACAAGAATTGTCTGTGCCGAGACTTAACCCGTCTACAGACAAGCAAGTGTTTCTACAAGGCCTCCAACCATGATATTAATGGTCCATTATTTGAATAAAGCGCAATAATATTGGAGATTGAAAAGATGGCATGAAGAGCTAGTCGGGGTTCTTGCCTTGAACCACTAGGTCTTTCTATGGAGGAGTCATCCGTATCATAGAAGGAACCTTTGGTTATACAAAGTACCTTAGCTTTTCTAGATGCATTCAATCATCCAATGAACAAGTGGAATATAAAGCTTTTAAAGCATGAAGAAGTTGCAGAAACATAACTTTCGGATAATCTTTACATATTCATCACCTCTTACTAAAGAGTGAATTAGGAACTACTCACTCGTCATGGCTTTGGTCATGCTAGACAAGCGAGTGATACTCATCCCTCCAAGTGGAGGAGCTACTTAGTGAGAGTACAATAAAAGAAAAGCTAATCTTCAACAAAGAATAAGTGAATTACGTCCCACCCTTCACTGCTTTGGTAAAGCTCTAAAAAAGTGGAAGAGTTTCACTCTTCTAAGAAAGAAGGATGCCCAAGCAATGGAAGTGAAATACATGAACAAGAAAAGTAGAAGAAAGCTAGTTGCTTTTAGAGGTTTCCACCACAATTAAAAGATTAACTACCTCTCTTGATACTTGTAAGTAAAAGCAAGTACAACTACAAGGGGAGTTTAAGCCTCCATCATAGTTGTCATAACATGAATGTAAAGACTTAGTATAAGTAAATGAAAGACTTCAACTACAAGGGGAGTCTAAGCCTCCAATATGGTTGATATAAATGGAAAATGAAAGCATAAACATGAAGTATTCAAGAACTAGATTACTAAAAATTCTTACAAGAATAAAGATTGCTCCCCTATTTACTCTACAAGAGGAAGAATGCCCTTTAAGCTCCCAACAAGGGAGTATTTATAGGCAAGGAAGGGAAGGGGGGTAGGAGATAGGTGAGGATGAGTGAATAGTATTTGTCGCCCATGAGAATCAACCATTTTGTAGGCATTCTGCAGGGGAACGTTCAAACATTATCTGGCATTCGAACGTCAGGTCTACGTTTGGTTTGAAGGCATTCGAACGTCAAGTCTCTTCCACTCAAGTTGCCTGTGGTGACACTGACTTGGTTTCTAACTTAGTCTTTGGCTTAGTCACTTCTACACGTCTTGACATCATTGAGAGTACACTCAGTCACTCAAGACAACATTCAAGCATGGAGTGACGTTCGAACATTGTACTCAAGTGCTTATGGTTCTTCTCTCTTACTGCAACATGTCAGGTTTCAGTGGTGTAGTCTTTTCAGGATTCCAAAGGACGTTCGACTGTGGAGTGGCGTTCGAACGTGGTACTCAAATACCTCAGCATTTCCCTTTGTTGACTACAACACGCCATATCTCAGCAGCTGGTCTTGGCAGGGTTTCAGATGACGTTCAAATGTGGGTTGACGTTCGAACGTCCTTGCTTTGTTCCAACCTTCTGCATTTTTGCTCCTTTTTGTGCTGGTGTTACATTCAAGAGTGATTTTTGTTGTTCTTGGGCCTTTATTCGTTGTAGGACCTGAAATGTCACTACTTAAACTCCATCAAAGCACAATTAGTCCAAAAAGGCATAGTAAAATTTGTTAACTTTACACACGAATCAGTCACTACCTAGTGGGCTTCTGGATGGCTTGCCTTTTAAGACAGAGCTAAAGAGCTCTATCCTGGACAAGATTTCAATTTTGATCCCCCCTCTGAGGAGAGGGCCGAGGCAGCAGAACCTGTGGTTAGCACCATGCCTCCTCTTGCTCTAAGGTTGCCCCTTTCTCTACTGACCTTGTCTCCTAAGCTCTGGCCCTGAACTCACCATCTACAGAGGTTGATGTCTCTGCCCCAGAGATTCCTAAGGTTCCTCTCCCCCTCCCTTCCTCAGAGCTTACAGAAACTCCAATTTTTGAGCTTCCAGCCCCTTCTCTCTTAGAGCCTTCAATAGAGGATTTGCCTGCTACTTATTCCGCTGAGCTTCCAAGCTCCCCTCCTTCTCCTGTTGTTGGGACTTCTACTACTAAACTGCAGTGTCCCCCAACTAGTCTCTCTTCAGAAACTTAAGGCTCTTAAAATGAGGAAAATTTGTAACTCTGAGCTCATTCTGACTCATAACTTTAAAATGCAACTTTGAAGTGTAACTCTTTTCTGTTTTGAAAAGCACTGATTCATAGCTTTTCTTTTCTGCATTATATTTATAACTAATCCATTAACTTTTGCCTTTGAGTCATGTTGTTTTACTTTATATCCCTTCCTTGCCCCCTTACTTTAAGGAGTACTGAGTTCTTCTTAAAGCAGATCTAATGAAACTGCAAGCCTAAACGAGCTACTGGCTCATTGAGCTCCTTTCAGAGGAAGGGAACTGAGGCCTGACCTTAGGAGATAGCTATACTTGTGTTTGTTGGATTTGGCAAAGAGAGTGTGTAACTTGATCCTGAGGTCCATCACAAGTGCATCCATGAGAACTTTGAGGGGGGACGAGCTTTAAAAATACCAGTCCCATTTTAGCCAGTATACCTAGGAGAGTTGTAAATTTGCTGGCCTTATGGAGATCTGGAGGTCTATGCATCCATTTTGGACTGAATTTGAGCCCATAGGTATCTAAGAAGTAGGGAGTTGCCTTGAAAGGTCCATGCAACCATACGAGCTAGGCTTAGCTCATAAATATTTGAAAGGTTGGGAGCTCAGGAAGTCTTTCAGGATTGCCAAGTTCTATTATGAACTCAAAGTTAATCTCCCAAGTTATACTGCAACTTATTGTACTATACTTCTATTGGACAGTCGAGGGTTGTTAATGCTTGAGATGGATGAGGAGTATCAAGGAAATGTTGAGACTACTGGGTCTGAGCTCTTATGGATGTGGACCTTCTATGAACTTCGATCGGGACTCTCCCCCTTTGTTTTTTTTTACGCGCCTCCCGAACTGCTTTTCAAAAGTGTAACCACTTCTTTAATTGGACAACCCAGAGGTCCGCCGACTTCGGTTCTTGTGTACTCTTTGATTGTATTAAGGTTTGGTGTCCCTACGGTTTTGCTATATCTTATTGGTTCCTTCTATTTTCGGAGTCTCTTTTTGATTCTTGAAGTTTTACCATTCTTCTACTTCTCCTTCTTCTTTACCTTGTTTGAATTCCTCGATGGCTAACCCAATTTCGCCCCTGTTCAGGGAATGAAGATCCTTTAGAATTGAGTGGGAGTGGTAGACCCGATACTTAGTTCCTTCATCAATATCACCCCCAGATTTAGATGGGATAAAGAAGAAGTTCTTTTTTGACGTGGAGCTGACTCTTCAGGCCCCCTCTTCTGATGAGCCCTGTAATTATCTCTCTCGAGGGGAGACTTGTTTCTTTGAAGGGGCTTTGGACATGGGGCTTTGAGATCAAATAGGTCTTTGTTTAAGGTTGTAATGAGGCTTTAAGATTAGAGTTTTGAAACGAAGGATATTTAAGAATTTAAAAGACTATCCTGAGAGAACATGTACGTTGCACAATCAAACTTCTTTCCATAACCTTTCACTCTCCATCCTTTAGAAGCACAATTTATAACACTTACTCATATTTTTTTCCTTTTCAAATGCATGCTTGCTATTTTTTCTCTTTTCTTTCAATTTACTTTTTCACAAGTAGACATATTGTCTTTCTTTTCTATTCAAATATTTCTCTTTTTTTTTTTTTGGCAAAATATCTAATGTAGATTCACAAGTATGCAAAGCCCCCTTTTTTTTTATCATCTTTTTTTTCAACCAACATCTCCCAAATTATTTAAACAATAAAAACTCAATCTCGGGATAATCAAAGGTAAACGATATTATTTTTTTCATTGGCTTGGTTATTATATGTTTAGTATAAAAAAAATAAAATTTTGCTTCAAAGGTCCAATCACGGCTTTTAGGGATAATAATATTTAAAGAATAAGGCTCAAGCACAAATAATGTCAAAAATGGTCTAAAATCATATCTCAAGAGTTTTTGATAGCACACTTCCTATGCAAATAATTCAAAGTCAAGCAATCATTCAAAATATTGGTGTTGACCAAAACAAAAATAATGAGATTATTAAAGGAGATTAGCTGAATAAAAATATTCTTTATTGAGTAAATGTAAATAACCCTCCAAAAAAAATTGTATCAAAACTCACTAGAGTTTTTATACATCTTCACTATATGTTTCAAGTTCTCAAGGTAAAATATCTAACCAATTTTCAACTTGTTAAAGTTTAAAGTGTACAAATTGTGAGTTTTTATAAGAACATGATATGAGATACAAAAATATAGAATAAAGTTATATATGATGCTTAAACAACTACAAATTTAAAGCTAAGCAAATTATTCTCATATTGTGGTGTCAAATTATGCATAAAAATGTTATTTAGATATTTAATAACACACTAAATCAAAATTTGCATTTTCTATTATATTAAAATTTTGTCAAGTGAATACATAACTACATCAAGCCTAAACACGATCTAAACAAAACAAAATAGACTTTGATTTTTAACAAAAAGAAACTTTTCCATGTCCCAATCGGACCACCGAGACATAGAAGAAACACCACTAAACTAAGTTGATGGGCCTACATCACCCTAAGAACTCTGCCCCGACCCCCTCAGCTAAGCCTTCATTTCTCTCTCATCTCCTTTTGCTTCCTCAAAATTGCAAACAACATATACCTATCAGTCCTAGGATCAGTCTCTTCATCAACTAACAAATCAAAGTCTTCATCCAGGTTGAGAAACTGATCCTACTACTCCTTCATTAAGACTTCAAAAGGTTTATTACAAAAGTGCAATCCTCCATCACTTATAATGGCCCGAGGTATACCAAATCTGGATAAAATATTTTCTTTCCAAATTTCAAAACAACTTTATGATCATTTGTCCGACATGGTACGCTTCGACCCATTTGGAAACATAGTCCACTGCCACTAAAATATAAATATAGCCAAAAGATGGAGGAAAATGTCCTATGAAATCAATACCCCACATGTTAAAATTTTCTATAATCAAAATGGGATTAAGAGGAATCATATTTCTATGGGTTAATCCCCTTAATCTTTGACAACGCTCACAAGTTTTACAAAAATTATAAGAATTTTTAAAAATTATTGGCCAATAAAATCCAAACTACAAAATTTTTACAGCGATTTTTATAATCGAAAAATGACCTCCACAGGCCCCTGAATGGAAAAAAGACAAAATATTACTTACCTCATCATCAGGTACACATCTTCGAATAATTTGATTTGAACAATATTTGAAAATATATGGATCATCCCAAAAGAAATTTCTTACTTCAACCAAGAATTTCTTTTTATCCAATGCATTCCCAAATGGTGGCATATTACCTGTTACAAAAAAATTTACGATGTCATTGGGGTATGTATCCTTGATTGGCATTGTCTCTATAGGCACATCACTGAAAAGTCTAGACAAGTGGTCAGCCACTATATTCTCTACTCCTTTTATATCTTTGATTGTTATGCCAAATTCTTGGAGTAGAAGGATCCACCTAAGTAATCTAGGTTTTGCATCTTTATTTGTCAATAGATATTTAAGAGTTGCATGTTGAGTGAAAATAACAATAGGAGATCTTACTAGATTAGACCTAAACTTGTCTAGGGCAAATACTACTACTATAATTCTTTTTCTATAATAAAATAGTTCACCTGTGCATTATTTAAAGTCCTGCTAGCATAATATATAACATGTGACTTTTTCTCATTACATTGGCCTATCATAATCACTGACATCACACATGATTTCAAACGGAAGATTCCAATCTGGGGATTGCATAGTTGGAGAAATAGTGCACATGTTCTTTAACTTATTAAAAGCCTCTTGGCAAGACTCACCCCCACTCAAAAATTGTGTCTTTCCCTAGGAAGTGGCAAAGTGGCCTAGATATAGAACTAAAGTCTTTTATGAACCTCCTATAGAAACCAGTGTGACCCAAAAAAGATCGTACATACTTAAGGGTCTTGGGGGTAGGTAAATTAGAAATTAATTCAATTTTAGCTCTATCAACTTGGATTCCAATGTGACCAAGAATAATTCCCTTGCGAACCATGAAGTGGCATTTCTCCCAATTGAGTACAAGACTCTTTTCTTCACATCGGATTAAAACCTTCTCAAGATTTGAAATATAGTCATCATATGAATCACCAAAAATCATAAAATCATCCATAAAGACTTCAAGATAATGTTCAACCATGTCACTAAAATTACTAAGCATACACCTGTGAAAGGTTGCAGGTGCATTGCAAAGCCCAAAAGGCATCGTTCAATATGCAAAGGTACCAAAAGGGCAAGTAAAAGTGGTTTTCTCTTGGTCCTCTAGGGCTTTCTCAATTTGGTTATATTCCAAATAACCATCCAAAAAACAATAAAACATATGAGAAGCCACCTTTTCCAAAATTTGATCCATAAAAGACAAAGGGAAGTGATCATTTCTTGTCACAGAATTCAATTTTATGTAGTCAATGCACATTCTTCAACTAGTTATTATACTAGTTGGTTAGAAAAAATTATTGCCATTAACAACTACAGTGACACCTGATTTTTTTGGGATTACTTGTGTAGGACTTTCTCATTACTATCTGCAATAGGGTAAATTTTCCCCACATTTAACAATTTCAAAACTTCATTTCTTACCACTTCTTTCATATATGGGTTAAGTCTCCTTTGCATTTATCCAGATGTTTTAGCATTATCCTCTAGGTATATCTTGTGAGTACAAACTAAAGAACTTATCCCATTAATATCAGTAAGAGTCCAACCAATAACACCTTTATGCTATTTAAGAAGTTGTAATAACATACCTTCTTGTGCTGAACTTAGATGAGAAGAAATTATTACCGAAAAAGTTTGGTCTTCCCCAAAAAAATGCATACTTGAAATCAACTGGTAATGGTTTTAATTTGAGCTTGGGGGCCTTAGCACTTGACAATTTTGGTGGAATGGTTTTTGGTGGAAGCTCTTCAAACTTTTGTTTCCAATCTTTAACTTCAAGAACCTATGAAGAATTCAAAAGAACAATTAATTCAATCTTTTCAGAATTATTTTCATTTATTTCTAGTAAAGATGCGTGTTCCATCAAACATGCTTCAAGTGGGTCGAACAAGGAAGAATCACATACTCTATTTGGAACAATAGATTCAATCATATTCACCTCATGCACATCATCGTCAACTTCCCCAGGTTGTTTGCACACATTAAAAATATTAAGTTCTAATGTCATATTGCCAAACGATAATTTCATCACACCATTCCTACAGTTAATCAATGCATTCGAGGTAGCCAAGAATGGTCTGCCTAATATGACAGGTATTTGAGTATTAGAACTTAACACAGGTTGTGTATCCAAAATGATAAAATCCACAGGAAGATAAAAATTATCAACCTGGACCAAAACATCTTCCATTACCCCTCCCCCCGACACTATTTTCACTGAGCGGTCAGCCAATTGAAGTGTCACCGAAATGGGTGTCAACTCTCCAAACCCTAATTGCTCATATACTGAATAAGGAAACAAATTAACACTAGCTCCCAGATCTGGTAAAGCTTGTTCAATCTTATGATTGCTTAGGACAAGCAGGGTCTTTATACTTGGGTGGAGTCCTATGTTAAAGTATGGAAGGCACATGCTCAGTTAAAAATGCATTCTTTGGCACATTTAATTTTCTTTTGATAGTGCACAAATCTTTAAAAAATTTTGCATAAAAAGGTACCTGTTTTATGACATCCAACAAGGGAATGTTGATCTTTACATTTTTAAATATTTCCAACATATCACTATGCATATTTGGTTTGATAGATGTAAGTAATCTCTGTGAGAATGGTGCAGATGCTGAATACCTCTCAAGTATAAAGATTTCAAATTGGTCAAGATTATCACAACTCTCCATAGGTTTTGAAATTTCCTCAGATTCTTGAACTTTAGTGGGGACAGTTTTGTTTATTATTTTTTCACTACGAAGTGTGGTGATAGACTTGACCTGCTCATGTACAATATTAGATGTGTAAGTCTCATTTACATTAAATTGACCCTGCAAATTTGGTTGGGGCTGAGTTGGAAACTTACCTTTCTCTTGATGGCATGAATCAGTAGTCAATTTAGTGAGAATACTTCTGATATCATTTATAGCTTGAGTGGTTTGATTATTTAAATTAGTCTGACTTTGCATAAATTGAGATAATACCTCTTTAAAATTCCTCTTTGGCGGTAGAGTGTAGGGAACAAAATTAGAGGAGTTTTGTTAAGGTATTTGTGATGCATGATTTTCACCTCTCCAACTAAAATTGGGGTGATTTTTCCAACTAGGGTTGTATATATTAGAATACGGGTTGTTATAAGGCTTTGAGAAAGTATTTACAACATTTGCTTGATCATGTAAAACTTCTTTCAAAACAGGAATTGTTGGACACTCCTTTATGGGGTGTCCGAGGATTTCACAAATGCTGCAAATTTCCTATATGGGAGTAATGTCTATCTCATTAACTTTTTTAAACTCCATAGCCTCAAACCTCCTAGACAATGTAGCAATTCTTGCCCCTAAGTCATCATCATCCCTCAACTGATACTTGTCCCCAGTTTATGAAGAATTTGCATTCTTATTTTTGGAAGGTTTTTGGGACGTGGGATCCCAAGATTGTGCATTCCCGACTAAAAGATCTACAAAATCAAAAGCTTCATCTGGTTCCTTATTCATGAAGTCACTGTTACACATTATTTCTACAATCTAGTGCATTTGAGGGGTTAAACCTTCATAAAAGAAACTTAGTACACACCAGCTCTCATATCCATGACGTGGGCAAGATGCAAGAAGGTCCTTAAATCTATCCCAACTTTGGTAAAACTTTTCAGACACTTTCTAAGAAAAATTCATGATTTGTCTTTTAAAAGAGTTTGTATGATGTGTGGGGAAATATTTTTTCAAAAATGCTTTTTGCATCTCTGGCCATGTGCCTATAGATCTAGGCCTGAGAGAGTGCAATCAAGTCTGAGCTTTTTTCTTTAATGAAAAAGAAAAGATTTTTAACCTAACTGTACTTACGAAAATAGTTTGATCATGAAATGTAGCACAAACCTCCTCAAAATTTTTAATATTCAAATAGGAATTTTTTGAATCCATGCCATGAAATTTTGGAAGTAATGCAATCATGATAGGTTTAAAAATGAAATTCCTAGAATGCAATGAAAAAATGATGCATGAAGGTGTAATATGACAAGCAAGTTGTAGATATTCACTCAATGTCCGACCTTGATTAGCATTCAGATTATTGATATCATTTTCATGATGATTACTTATTCTGTCCTCAGGATCCTCGTGTTCAGGAAAATTATTTCTCCTATTATTATTAGGATCTGCAACAATTGTGTGAGAAATATGATTTGAATCATATGAGTCAAATAGATTTTCAAACGGAGTATCTAAATCTTCTCTTATAAATCGTCCACTCAAATCACGATACGAAGAACTCATAAAATAAATAAAAATTAAAAGCAAAGAACCAAAACTTATCAACAAGAATAATAAATAATAGCAAATAAAAAAAATAGATAAAAGTTACCGGATTTGTGAAGAATCATAAACCAAGAACTCGTTAATGATGCTACAACTTCAAATATGTAAATCCAAGCAAAGGTTGTGCAAAGTAATATAGACACGGAAGACTGAGGTCGAAGCCTCAGGAAATAGTGAAAACAACAAAAGCCACTTCAAAGCAATTAACAAACTTATAGCCAATTTTCTTACGAAAGGTGTTTTAATTGATAAAATCAAAATAAATTACTTAAAACAATATGGAAAATACTAAAGCATTGGGGACACCTTATCAAATCCATGCAGTAATGATTAAAAACTTAATTTCTAACCTAAATCAAGAATCAATTCGCCAAGTGATTCCAGATGGAAAATTTAGCAATAAAAAAACAGAAAAACCAACTTTCATATCCAAAGGTTTATTGGAAAAACCAAAGAACAGGTTGCCGGTTGTAAGCATTTGTCATGTTCGGAGTCTACAACAAATCAAACTTTCATAACAAACCAATTCCTAACTTAACCACACAGTCCTCTGGTTATATTATTATATGAAATAATTTTAATCAACTTCAGTAGGGAATAACTAGTTATTTGCCTCACAGAGAAATTCAAGTAATCAATGTATAAATAACTAGTTATTTATCTCACAAAGAAATTCAAGTAATCAATGTATAACACAATGAATCAAGAATTTTTACAGAGAAAAAAATTTACTAGAAAAACAAAAGTTGAATTAAAAAAATATCACATACCATTAAATCACAAAGTCAATAAAAATACCGTACTTTATTAAAAAGTTCTCCCCTAGCCTTAGTCAGACTTCCTAGCCAGACATCATAACCCTTATAAATAGAAAAAGAATAAAATAATGAAAATTCCATCCCCATATACATCAATTATCCCTCTTTTTTTATTTTCCCCTACAGAAGTCTCATCAAAGTCTAATTCCTCCTTCAGAGTCATCGCTCTCAGTAACACGCATTCGGACACAAGTCATCAACCGTCCAAACGCACTCGATAGTGAATCGCCAATCCTTGCTGATCTTTGCCTTACCAATCTGGAAACTCCATCCAGAGGCCTTAAAATCCCTATCTAGATGCGTTTTCCAACAAGCTCATCTCAATTTTCACTCTACATCCACTATTATGCTCCAATTAAGATCAATTACCTACAAAATAAAAACATTCCTTTCATTTCTATCGTATCATCAAATCTTTGAA
The DNA here is from genome assembly GCA_963454935.2 of Ilex paraguariensis. Lineage (NCBI taxonomy): Eukaryota > Viridiplantae > Streptophyta > Magnoliopsida > Aquifoliales > Aquifoliaceae > Ilex > Ilex paraguariensis. The sequence goes on from CAUOFW020000982.1 coordinate 15,773, forward strand.
TAAATTAGTACATTTATCAATCCATTGTATATAAATGACTAAATTTACTCAATAAATTTATTAATTATTTGATACTAATCATGTATCCCCCCGGATAGTAAGCTTACGAGAATATTGGCTGCCTCGAATCGTTTTATATATCGGTTGTCGAATAAGTGCAAGCCTTTCTTCAATACTATCAAGAGGTCTAGAAAGGACACTTGGAATGAGAAATGCAAAAGAGCACTCGTAGGGATGAAGGAGTACCTCTAGGTCCTTCCTGTTGTGAAATCAAACGATGACAATAAAGTGAAATTAATGAAAAGAATGATAAGTATGCAATCCAAACAATCACACAACACAGAATTTATGTAATTCAGCAATTTGCCTACGTCTATGACACTGCAGGGATTTCACTATTCTTAAGAAAGAATACAAAGAGGGTGGCGGCTGTACAGTATCAATCCAAAAAAACCTAATCACTGAATATCAACTTATATATGTCCTACACACAAGGCTACAAAACAGGTCCAAGCCTTTTCTCCATGGACTAAACCTCAGAAAATTTCCATGAAAAAACCACGCAACATTTTTCGGGTTGAGTCATCATTCGGATCGCACACAAACTAAACTCCACAAAAGAAACCCAACAAATCTCCCACTTGGAGACTAGTTCAATCACCAACATTAACCGCAATCCTCCAAGAACAGTCCTTCATCCCTGCAATTCATCCTCCTATCCTTAAGCCAGAAAACCAACTGAAGTTGCACACAACTTCAGCTTCTCAATAGTAACACCCTTAGTCAACATGTCTATCGGGTTCTTAGTTCCACATATTTTCTGAAGTATCAACAGACCATCATCAAGTAAGGACTGAATGAAATGATACCTAATCTAAATGTGTTTCGTCCTGGAATGAAATGCCAGATTCTTGGCAAGGAATATGGCACTCTGACTATCACTGTAAAGAGTTCCCTTCAGTTTCCTTTTACCTAGTTCCTCTAAGAAACTCTGTAGCAAAATCATCTCCTTTGAAGCCTCTAAAATTGCAACATACTTGGCCTCTATAGTAGAAAGAGAGACTATCTTCTGCAGGTGCTCTTCCTACTATCAGTGTCTCTAGCCAAGTCGGCATCAACAAAACCCTGTAACTCTAAGCTATCTCCAGTGAAACAAAAACATGCTTTTGAGGAACTTTTTAGGTACCTCATAATCCACTTCACAGCCTCCCAATGTTGTTTTCCTGGGTTGCTAATGTATCTACTCACAACGCTACATGGGCAATGTCCGGTCTTGTGCAGACCATAGCATACATGAGTGAACCAATAGCTGAAACATAAGGAACCTTACTAATGTACTCATGTTCCTCCTCTGTCTTGGGTGACTGATCTTTGCTGAGTCTAAAGTGACTACCCAGTGGTGTGCCAACTGGTTTGGCCTGATCCATGTTGAATCTACTGAGTATCTTTTCACATACTCGGCCTGCGACAATTTCAACATGCCCTTAACTCTGTCTCTGATGATTCTCATACCAAGGATTTGTTTTGCAGCTCCCAAATCCTTCATTGCAAACTATTTTAACAACTGCTTCTTTAGATTGTTAATCTACTCAATGCTGGACCCTACAACGAGCATATCATCCACATACAGCAACAAGATGATGTAAGAATTGTCAAATTGTCTGACATAACAACCATGATCTTCCTGACACCTAATGTACCCTGAACTACACATAAAACTGTCAAATTTCTTGTACCACTGTCTAGGAGCTTTCTTTAGGCCATACAAGCTCTTTCTCAGTTTGTAGACTAGATTCTCTTATCCCTAAACAATGAACCCTTATGGCTGAATCATGTAAATATCTTCCTCCAAATCACCATGAAGGAATGTCGTCTTCACATCTAACTGCTCAAGATGCAAATCTTCAGTAGTAACAATTGCCAGCACTAGCCTGATGGTTGTGATCTTCACTACAGGAGAAAAGATCTTAGCATACTCAATGCCCTTCTTCTGCTGAAAGCCTTTTATAACTAGCCTTGCCTTGTACCTCTTACTACCATCATGCTCAGTCTTCACACGATACACCCACTTGTTGTGTAGAGCTTTCTTCCCAGATGAAAGTTCTATCAAATCCCATGTTTGATTCCCTAGTAGGGAATCCATCTCCTCTTTCATGGCTAACTCCCACTTGTTCGAATTCTCATCTTGCAAAGTTTCTTCATAACTCTACGGTTCTCCACCATTTGTCAACAGAATGTAACTCAATATAGGTGAGAATCGTTGTGGGGGTCGGGTAGTCCTAGAATACTTTCAAGTCACTGCTGCAGGTGTGGATGGTTCAGGATCTGATTATGGAATAATGGGAATAGGCGCACTAGACCCACTCTCACCATCACTGTCGTCCCTACACTACACTGTGACCTCTGGTAGGTCGACAAGCTTAGGCTGTTAAGGAGTCGTATTAGCAACTGTACTAAACTTGTCCTTGTACATAGTTTTCTCATTGAACACCACGTTTCTGCTCCTAATGATCTTTCGACTCTGCTCATCCCATAATCGATAACCAAATGCCTCATCTCCTTAACCAATAAAATAGCATTTTATTGATTTTGCCTCAAGCTTGCTACGAGCATTAGCATTAACAAGAACATAAGAAACACAACCAAATGTTCTAAGATGAGAAAGTTTAACCTTTTTCCCACTCCAACCCTCTTCAGGTAGTCCGCACTCCAATGGAACCGATGGTCCACGATTGATCAGATACACTACAGTGTTCACTGCTTTTGTCCAAAATGTAGGTGGTAGCCCTGCATGCAGTCTCATGCTCCTAGCACGCTCATTAATGGTTCTGTCCATGCGCTCAGCAATGCCATTTTGTTGTGTTGTCCTAGGAATGGTCTTCTCCATTCTAATACCTTGAGCCGCACAGTACTCCTTGAATCCTACTTCAATGTACTCTCCACCATTGTCAGACCTCAAGCATTTTAGCTGTAGGTCTGTCTCCGTCTCAACTAGGGCCTTCCACTTTTTGAACACATCAAACATGTCAGATTTATGTTTCAAAAAATAAATCCATACCTTTCTACTGTAGTCGTCAATGAACGTGACATAGTATCGGGAACCTCCAAGGGATGTCACTGGGGAGGGTCCCCATACATCTGTGTGTACTAGATCCAACTTTCCTGATTTCAGAGCTCTGCCACTCTTCAAGAAAATGACCTTTTTATGTTTTCCAAGTATACAACTCTCACATATGCCCAAATCAACTATTTTCAGTTCTAGTAACTTGCCTTTTGACACGAGTTCCTTCATGCCTTTCTGACTCATATGACCAAGTCTGCAATGACACAGTTCTGCAGTATTCTCTTTAGTGGTGGTGGCAATAGTATCACTGGAGCCTTTTGTCATGTACAAAATACTAGTCATGTTACCCCGGGCCAGCACTAGTGCTCCTTTAAAAACTTTCCAGGTGCTATTTGAGAACACTATTGAGTGACCACTATTGTCGAGCTGTCCCACAGAAATAAGATTTTTCTTCAACTCGAAATGTGCCTGACCTTCTGCAAGGTCCACACGTTCCTATTAGGAAGTGTAATATCAACATCTCCTATCCCCCACTATGTTCAGTGCCTGTCTATCAGCCACGTACACTTTCCCAAAATCACCAACAACATAATTGTGCATGATTTCTCACTGAGAGGAGGTATGAAAAGATGCCCCTGAATCCAGTATCCAGTCATCAAATGGACTATGAACTGCAAGTAATAGTGCGTCTTGCACTTCTTCAGCCACTGCATTTGCACCATCGCATTCCGTCTTTTTCAGATTTTTGTAGTTCTTCTTTATGTGGCTAGTTTTGCCACAATTCAAGCAAGTTGTCTGCTGCTGTCTAGACCTTGACTTGCTCTTGCCCCTGTTCTTTGATTTTGATCTTCCTCTATTTGAGTAGTTTTTGTAATATGACCTTCCACGAATGTCAACATTTAGAGTAGAACTTGATCTCGAGTTCTCACCAGAATCTTTCCTACGCACCTCCTCAGCCAAAATTAAATCACGAATATCATCGTATTTAAGTTTCATCTTATCAGCTGAATTACTAACAGTCATCCTCATGGATTCCCAACTGTTTGGCAATGATGTCAGCAATATCAGAGCCCAAATCTCATCATCAAATTCAATTTCAATTTCAACAGATGATAATTGATTGGTGATGGTATTGAACTCATTCAGGTGTTGGGTAATAGACATGTCATCTGCCATCCTCAGATTGAATAACTTTTTCATCAGATGCACTTTCTTATTCGCATCAGGCTTTTCATACATACTTGACAAAGCTGCCATGAGATCTGTAGTGGTCTTTTCCTTGGTAACGTTTTGTGCAATTGATCTTGAAAGGGTCAGCCAAATAACCCCCAGAACCTGTCGGTCTAACAGTTTCCAGCTTTCATCCTTCATACTCTCTAGTTTCGTCCCCAATAGTGGAAGATGAAGTTTCCTCCCATAGAGGTAGTCCTATATCTATATCCTCCATTACCCGTAATCTGTGCCATTAAACTTCTCAGTCCTAGATGTCTTCACTTCTTCTCTAGCCATTGTTTATTTCAGACCTGAACCTTGGTTCTGATACCAATTATTGTGAAATCAAATGATGACAATAAATTGAAATTAATGAAAACAATGATAAGAATGCAATCCAAACAATCACACAACATAGAATTTACCTGATTCGGCAATTTGCCTATGTCCACGACACTACAGGAATTTCACTATTCTCAAGAAAGAATACAGAGAGGGCGGCGGCTGTACAATATCAATCCAAAAAACCCTAATCACTGAATAACAACTTATATATGTCCTCCACAAAAGAAGCCCAACACTTCTAACCTTCTTGGTCCAAGAAAGTGGAGAGATGCTATTCCTCTACCTAGTTGGTTTTAAGTTCACCATCAGCACACGTGTTTGTCCATGAGCATGAGCATGAATAAAAGTTGGTGTATTATGTGATCAAGGCCTTCCTGGACCTAGGGACAAGGTACTTGCCTTTGGGGAAAATTGTGTTGCCACATGAAAGATGAGGCATTATTTTCTGGCACACCCTATCACTATCCTTATGCTTTAACCTTTGAAGGCAATCTTGAGGAAGGAAGATCTCTCTAGAAGGATAGTGAAATGGGCCATGGAGTTGGGGGAACACAACATTCATTATAAACCCGCACAACGATAAAGGGTCAAACACTAGCAGACTTCATTTCTAAGTTCACTCAAGGGGAGCCATTTCCCCCCAGGGAGGGCATAACAGAACCTTTCGCAGATGGTCAAGTGCAATCCTGGAAGTTGTGTGTGGACAGATCCTACAACAACAAAGAGTCCAAAATTAGAGTATTATTGGTATCTCTTGAAGGTTTGGTCACGAAGTAGGCTGTGTGGTTAGGTTTCAAAACATCCAACAATGAGGCTGAGTACAAAGCCCTCATTTGAGGACTATGACTTACTGATGTGGTGAGGACTACAAAGTTGACGATTCTCTATGACTCCTTATTGGTGGTCATCAAATCAATGAAGAGTTTGAAGCGAGGGATCCAAGGATGAAGGCTTATCACCATGAGGCAATTACCTTACTCCATAAGTTCAAGATTGAAGTTAAGCAGGTCCCATGAGATAAAAATGCCCACGCTGATGCATTAGCATACCTAACCCCGGTGTTGGATTTCGACATAATGTGCTGGATCACAATGGAGTACCTTCCTAATTCTAGCGTAGACGACGCTCCATAAGTGTTTGTGATCAAAGAAGAAGGAGAACACCCTAGCTAGATCAATCCCCTACTTAAATTCCTTGTGTCTAGTGAGCTCCCAGAATGTCCCAAGGAAGCCAGGAAGATAAAGTTGAGGGCCCCGAGGTTCTGGGCCTCCCCAGATCAAAAGTTGTACCAATATTCATTCTCAAGACCCTATTTGCTTTGTATCCACGAGGATAAAGTTGAGCCCCTCTTGTGCAAGGTACATGAAGGAATATGTGAGGTGCACTCTAGCGGAAGGTCCATGGCTCATCGAATCATGTCTGAAGGGTATTGATGGTCGTAGATGTAGAAGGATGCACAAGCTTACATGTGAAAGGTTTGCCCCGGCCATCAAGCAACTGATGGGAGATTTGCACCCTCTAACAACCCCCTGGCCGTTCACCCAAAGGGGACTCGACTTGGTCGGACCTTTTCAAAAGGGTCCTAGGAATAAGAGGTTCCTAATAGTTGGAATTGATTATTTCACAAAGTGGGTTAAAGCTAAGCCGTTGGCTCACATTAAAGACATAAATACCAAATGGTTCGTGTGGAAGAACATAGTGACGAGGTTCGGGTTCCCCCATGTGCTTGTATAGGATAACGAGACTTAATTTAACAGCGAGACTTTTAAGTCTTTTTGTGAACACCTCAAAATCTGAAATTAATTTGGTACGCCTTTGTACCCTCAAGCCAATGGAAAAATGGAGTCTTCCAACAAGACTATCATCAATGGAATTAAGAAGAGACTGGAGAAAACTACATGAAAATGGGTGGAAGAGCTCCTGAATGTCCTTTGGTCTTATAGGACGACTCCTCAGACCCCAACAAGTGAGACACCTTATGCCCTTGCCTACGGAGTAGAGTTATCCTATTGGAATTAGGTCTTCCCACTATAAGGACACATGCTTCTAATAAGGGAAAGAACGATCACCAACTCAGCTTGGACTTGTATCTTGCAGAATAAAGAAGAGAAATAGATGTCTTGTAGTCAGCGAAATACCAAGAGGGGGTGTCCAAACTCTACAATAAAAGAGTGAAACCCCAAATATTTTAAGTAGGCAATCTAGTGCTCATAAGAGAAATCGGGAATACTCATGACCCGACCGATGGGAAGATGAGACCTAACTAGGAGGGACTGTACAAAGTCATATCGGTAGGGGGTTCTAAATCATACATGCTAGTGGACATGGAAGGAAATGTCATACTTCGGCCCTAAAATGTAATGAATTTGAAAAAGTACTACTTTTGAATGAAAGAACTTATTTTGGCTAAGTGTGTTATCTAAGGGCATGACCTTAGAGGTGAAGTGCGCATGTCGCTCCCACTGCCGAAGGATATAAGGGAATGAAACTTTCTGAGGGGGCATGGCCCCGAGGGCAAAGATGCTAAATAGACTTTTACCCCTAAAGAGACCCAAGGAGTAGAGCCTCCTAGAGGGGGCATGGCCCCAAAGGCAAGTCTTGAAGGACTCCTGCCTCCAAAAAGACAAAAGGAGTGAAACTTCTTGGATGGGAGCATGGCCTTGAGGGCAAAGCCTTAGAAAAAGATATGCCCCCCAAAAGACTCAAAGAGTGAAGCCTCCTTGAGGGGCATGAAAAAGACCTTGAAAAAGACTAGCCTCAAAAAGACAAAAGGGGTATAGCCTTGACATGGTCCAAGGGCGAAGTCTTCTAAGAAGGGATGGACCCAATGAGCTGAAGTCTCTAGGAAGAGACTTGGCCCTGAAGATGAAGATAGAAGAAAAGAAAAGTAACAAACACTTAGTAAAAGAAAGGCATCCTTATATTCCAAAAAAGGAGGGTTTTGCGTCCCTCAAGCTTCAAAAATTTAAAAATAAATTACAAGTAAAAGAAGTTGCTCTACGATGGACCAATGACGTCGTCCCTAATGCCACTTCTGATGTTGCCAAAAAGCACATTGATGCTAGTAGAGAAAGAGTTAGCATTGCAGAGAGTAAGCACATCATCGGCATGAGCAGAGAAGGCTTCACCCTGTGGGGGGGTAGGAGCAATGTTGACAGGGCTAGGGGTAGTGTTAGTAGAAGTAGGAACAACCTCGAGTTGAGGGACAGGAACAACCAGAGGGACAGGAGTAGGGGCAGTATCCTCGGCCGATGAAGCTCGATCTGGAACTTGGAGGATCTCAGCTTCTTCAGCCTCAACCTCGACTGTGGCTTGCTCCATCTTGGTGGAGGGAGTGTACTTGTGTTATCTGAAGAGAGGCAACTTGGCAGGGACCCCAACAGCCTGAAGTGTCTTATCCCATCCACTCTTGAAATACTCCCTCTTTGTCTCGTTAATTGACTTGATTCGAAATGTGTACACTCAAGTGCAAGCAGTCAAGCTGTAGTAATAATCCGATTAAGTCCGGCGTCGAATTCACAGGGAACTATGATTGGTGTTTTGAAGTAAGCAGTGACAGAGACCAAATAACTGGAAACCTTGAGATTTTGAAGTTATGGGATTTGCTGGATAGAATATAAGATTCTTTCCAATTAATTTTTTTCTAGACAAAATATAAGATAAATTATCAAAGGTGACAGCCCCTCTTTGGTTCGAGGATCAAAATACGTAATTAATCATCCGGTTTATTATACTTGTCCTTTATAACTCAATTAACTCCCATGTCAATAGCAAGTTAATCGAAAGATAAAGATGGATTGTGAGAATTAAGCTCATGATTCCGATGCCTTTCTAGAAGTTTACAAGAATTGTTTGTGCCGAGACTCAACCCGTCTACAAACAAGCAAGTGTTTTTACAAAGGCATCTAACCATGGCATTAATGTTCCATTCTTTAGATAAAGCACAATAATGCTGAAGATTGAAATGTTGTCATGAAGATCAAGCAGAGGTACTTGCCTTGAACCAACGGGGTCTTTCTATGCTAGAGTTATCTGTAACATAGAAAGAATTCATGGCTACACAAAGTACCTTAGCTTTGCTAGATGCAATCAATCATTTAACAAACAAGTGAAATATAAGGCATTAAAACATAAAGGAAATGCACAAATATAACTTCTGGATAATTAATACATGTTCATCACCTCTTACTAAAGAATGAATAAGGAACTATTCACTCTTCATGGTTTTGGTAAAGCTAGAAAAGTGAGTGATACTCATCCCTCCAAGTAGAGGAGTTACAAAGTGAAACACACTAAACAAAGAACCGATCTTCAACGAAAAATGAGTGAATCATGTTCCACCATTCATGGCTTTGGTGAAGTTCTAGAAAAGTGGAAGAGTTTTACTCTTCTAAGAAAGAAGGAATCTTAACAATTGGAAATGAAAGACCTAAACAATGAAAGTAGAAGAAAGCTAGTCACTTTTACAAGATTGCTTCATCAACTAAAAGATGCTTCCTCAACCAAAAGATGGAGGGTTGGTTCCTCAACCAAAAGATGGAAGGTTGTTTCCTCAACCAAAAGATGGAGGGTTGCTTCATCAACCAAAATATGGAGGGTTGCTTCCTCAACCACAAGATGAACTAACTCCCTTGATACAAACAAATATAACATACATCTAAGACTAGCTACATGAGTGGGAGTCTAAGCCACCATCTAGCTCTCTACTAAGTCTCCCTTCAAGCTCCCACAATAGGAGTATTTATAGGCAAGGAGGATGGAGGAAAGTAGTGTGGAGGAATAGTACATGGCATTCAAAGTCCAAGTGAAAATCCCAATGTCCGGAGAAAAGATCAACCACTCTACAGCCTGTCTATGGAGAACATTCGAACGTGATCTGACTTTCAAGCATGGTTTCTGTTTTTGCTTTATGGGTGTTCGAATGTTGTCTGGCGTTCGAAAATTTCTTCTGTCTTTGCTTTATGGGCGTTCGAACTCCAGATAGGGCCTGACCTTCTCGCTCAAGTGGTCTGTGGTCTTCTGTGGAAACCTATTTCCACACTCTATGCACATCTTGGCACTTTGCACTCATCATCTTGGTCTTCAATCAATTCAAGTTGACGTTTGAACGTGATTTTTCATTCAAACATGGTACTCAAGTACCTCAGGTTCTTCTTTCTTGCCTGCAACACGCCATGTCTCAACAGTCTGGTCTTCTCATAGTTCAAGTGGATGTTTGAACATGAGTTGGTGTTCAAACATTCTTGTTTTGTTCCAAGCTTCTCCAATTTTGTCTCCCAATATACTGGTGTTACAGCCAACTATGATATTTGTTGTCCTTGAGCCCTTGTTCACTTTAGGACCTGAAATGTCATCATTTAAACGCCATTAAAGTATAATTAGTCCTAAAAAGGCATAGTAATATGCTAAATTTATGTACTAATTACATCCCCCAACCTAATAATACAACAACAATGAAATGTAAAATTATTTCTAATGCCTTTTTCGTTGGTCATCTGGTTGCATTTAGCTTATGTAACAAGCCGTTGAACCACTAGGTTTACCCCAGTGGACGAGTGTTCTCTCATGAGGATTTTCAGTGAAGCTACCCACAAACTTCAGTCAAACAGATGTGTATGTGAGATTACTGATTAAGGTGAGTTAGCATCATGGTCATAGGAACACTCAACCCTCAACCTTGACTTATCCCGCATGCTCCTCTTTCATAGGTATTTACTCTATGCAAAAATTAGGATCAATCACATTGGCATTTGCAATTCCCTATGTAGTAGGAATGGTCATTCTAGAAACAAGAATTGGTATATAACAATCATTCCACTTTACCACCTTCCATGGATAGCTTTGATTTCACAAACCTCCCTTAGAATGCTCTCGGCAAAAATTCTCTCTAATTATAGTGACTTATCTCTCAAAGGGCATGTGATCAGAAGATGGCCAGTCGAAAAATCCCATGCACAATTAGTATAAGAGTGAAGTTTTAAGGAAACAGACTTACTTTTGGCATAATCTCATGGAAGAATATTAATGCAAATAAAGAAATACTAGTTAACATACCCCACTTGTAGTCGACGACCTACACATGTATCAAACTAGAGATCAATTAGGGTTTTTTGTAGGTTGTAATGTGGCCAGAGGTTAGTGGCTAACGAAATGACATCAATGGTGTTCAAAAGTTATCCCCTTTTTTTTGCAGTGTAGCACACCTTTTTCTAGCTTTTCGACATTTTTCCTAGGAATGGTATTTCTTTCTTTCATCTTTCTCATTTTTCACTTTCTTGGCAATTCCCTATCTATCTATCTCTTTTCTTTTTTGGTTGTTTCCACTGATTTTTATTTCATTGAATATAAGCCACTATGGCCTTTTCTATTTTTCTTGCCTTTCTGTATATCATACTAATTTATAAGAGGGTGGAAGAAAATTAGATAACAAGGTATGTTAAATGTATTCTCTTGTGACTCGATTATCATATGGATTTTTCAAAAAAGAAATCATTCATTGAAGGCTCAAGCATGGCTTACTAGGATATTCTTTTTAAAAGAAATGGCTAAGGCTCAAAGTCAAATCAAAGATGGCCTAAGATCCTTTCTCAAGTATGTGCACATGTATGTGTCGTATGTAAAGGTTCCCTATGGGATATGTCAATAGATCACTTTAGTTGCGTCAATCAAAGCAACGATAATGAGATTATTGACAAAAAAAATTGGAAGTGAAATAGCTTACTTTGAGTAAATGTTGATATCCTCTCAAAAGCATCGTAGAGCTCAAAACTTACCATGGTATTCTTTATCATCTCCACTGGTTATGTCGGATGTTTCAAGGAATGTTGGTTATATAACAATTCCATTTTCGAGTCTGATCATCTTGTACCTTAAGAATAACAAATACTAATTTACATTTGACAATTTAAGCATAGAGACAATACCAATTTTTCAAGAAATGTGGTTTTAAGTCTCGGTTGCTAAGTTGAGGTGTCAAACCAATCATATGCTTAGTAATTTTAACACGCAACCTTAGAATCCACATCTGTTTCATCATTTATTAACAAGAATAACTAAAGTGCTAATTCTATACATGCATTTTAAACAGTTAAAGAGATAAACTGAACCATTCATTTCATAAAATATGATTATTTGATACACACATCAAAGGTTCAATCCATCAACCAAAGAAGGGACACAACACAAAAAATTCCAAATATCCATAACCAACTTCCAAAGAAGAATCAATCATCCACAACAAACTATAAAAGAAAAAGCCCACCATACATGAAGAAACAAATACACAAAACCCAGATCAAGAACAAAAATACATCTCTCAATCTCCTCCTTCTCCTCCAAGTCCACCATCTCCACCAGGTCCACCCCTCAGAAGTCTAAGAATCTCATCATGCTTAGCTTCAATGCTAAGCATGATGTCTTATAAAGTGTGCCAGGTGCTTGTGCTGGGGCCTGCCTCTTGGGGCTACTCTCTCTCTTCATCCTTTTCTCTCTCCTCCTCCTGGTTGAGCTCGTCTTGTACTTCGTCCACTCCTTGGGTAGGTGGCACATCTTGTCTTGTCGCCGGCCCACCACTATGACCTTGGCTCTGATTCGCACTTTTTCATGATCTGATATTTATATTATACACCCAAGTATAAGTGGATAAATTGTAGTTTTATTGGTTTTAAGTCCAAGTATCGATCCCATGAATAGTTTGAATAATTAGAAAATAAAATAAAAATAGTAAAGTTGTTATTTTAGATAGGACAGCATGTGATAGCTTGTGATATGAGCTTAGATTGATAACTAGTATAATTAAATAGTTGGTTGCAGATAAAGTTGATAAAATGATGTTAAAAGTATCCTTCAGTTCAAGGATCCCATACGCATTATATTGGTCAAGTACTGAAAATGCTAGCTTACATCAATTAACTTCTATATTCCTGGCAAGTCAACCGGTAGGTTTGATGTATATTAACCATCACACAGTCACTTCTTAGGTGAACTGGTGGTATCCATGACAATTGATTAATTCAAGCAAACCTGAAGGAGAAGTCATTCATGAGGAATACTTGAATTATTCAATTGACTCCATAATAGTAGGTGCGTGCGCACATAATAAACCATAACACAACCATTTCTTAGGTTAACTGGTGGTATTAAGTCATAACACAGCAACTTCTTAGGTTAGCTGGTTATAGATGTGTCATTTGATTAATTCAAGTGAACCAGAAAGACAAGTCATTCATGAGGAATACTGGAATTATTCAATAGATCATCTGTAATATATATACTAGTTAAACATCCTTAGCATTCTGGTGGAGAACTAGCCATACCGATAGAAATGCTGTAGATCTTTGACTGGGAATAGTATCATTTACACCAGTTAAACGATCTTAGTAATCCAGAAGAACAAGTCATTCATGAGGATCACTTAGGTCATTAATTTGATAGTTATATATACTAGTTAAACAACCCTGATAATCCAGAAGGACAAGCCATTCATGAGGATCATTTAGGTTTTGTACCATGTATCAGTAGAACATCCTCAGTGTTCCGATGGTGGATAAACCATACCGATAGGAATACCGTAGATATTTAACTGGCAGGTTCATGATGCACTAATGACATAATTCCATGCACAACACCGAAATTACGTACATCACTGTATCATGCATGACGCATATAATACATATATATATAAATATATAAAAATCAGCATTTTCAGAAATTAACCAATATTGTACATATGTTTACCTCTTACTGGAGGATATAAGTAGCTACTCAGGCCCCATTGCTACAGACAAGCAAGGAGTGCAGACATTTTTCATTACAACTGAAATCAAAATACTAAATCTAAAACTTCTTTCACTAGGAACAACTGAAACACAACCACCTTTATTATCAATCAAAAAAAAAAGTGGCAGTAGTTCAACTATCAGAATAGAAAGATACAACAAAAATACAAAAATACAGAGTTTTGACTGAAGTGTATGACGGACCGGATTTGTATTTGACTTCTTTTTTCTCTCTTTCCTTTTCTCTTTTTCTTTTCTTCTTTTTTTCTTTGGAACTCTCTCTCTCTAAATTCCCTTAAGTCTGGCTGCGTTCAAGTGAAGGAGGGCATGCCTTTATATAGAGGAAAGGAAGCAGGAGGTGTCAAGATCATCATCAGCCGCCTCTGGGGACCGTCTGGACGCCACCACCACCGTCCAGACGGTGGAGCTTTGCTGGACCTTTATCTTTTTGATGTGCTGACTCTTCACTGTTTAAATTGTAATTTGATCCTTTGTTGTTTCAAGCTTTGACACATTGTTCCTCGTATTCTCCAGTAATTCTGCATTAAACCCTGAAATTTTAAACATAATATACATGAAACCCTAATTTACGCACAAAACCCTAATTGATAGTTTTTAGGTATTTTATCTTACCAATTTGACTTATTTAATTATTCTAATTTATAGACTAATTAGGGTTAATCAGGCTCCTTCAAAAGGAAGCCTTGTTCAGTGCCCCCATTGGTTTTTGGATTTCCATTTCAGGCATTACCCTAACCCCATGATCTTTGCACATCTCTGTGACTAGGGTTCCAAATGGGAGGGAGTTTCTTTTCACGTTACAACCCTTCTTCATTTCTATCAAAATGAGGGAGGGGAGATCAATACTGTGGCCTTTTCGAAGTGCATACAATAGACAAGCCATATCAAGAAGGATTTTATTCTTTCGTTTGATTGGGGCATGGTTTGAGACCACAATCAAATTTAGCATTTTATACTTGTCCATGACCTCTCTTTGTAGGAGAAATCTCCGCCTTGACCAAGAAAAACTAGCCGTCCCTGTCAACTCAGTGCCCACAATGTTCAATGCCATATTTTTCTTTGGGGGGTTTGTTGGATTTTGTACCCGAGGTACTTCTTGCCTCATTTCTCGAATATAATTTTCATCCACATCCACATGAACCCCCCTCACATACGTCCTTACTGCCCCGTCAATGATCTAGGTGTTGGAGTTAAACTCCCGCACCAAGTCAACCACGACTTCCCCGTCATTTTGCAAATACAACACCCAATCTCTTATCTCTATATTTGCCAAAATACTCAACTTGGAAAAATCAGTTAACACTACATCATGCTCACAAACTACGGCATGGTTTTGGTAAAAATTTCATACCTGTTAGCTTTTAGAGTCGTAGGAAAGCGAGTCCAATCATACCTCCTCACAATGGGCCTCCCTTCCCTCTCCTCAATGACTTCATCTACAATATTGGGCTTCTGGTTTATTGGGTTGCACCTGGCAAGTAGTTCGACTCTTGGAGGCATGGTGTTTTCGGTTTTGAGCTTGTGAAGTCTTTGAAAATCTTGAGTTTTCTTGTGAATGATGATGAATGAAGTGGGAATGGCTTTGGGAGGGTTGATTTTAGGTAAAATTTGAGAATGGGTGTGTTTTGAGGTCTGGGTGATGAAAATAGACTCTAGGGTTTGGAGGTTTTTGAAGAGTTTTGGCGGTTTTGGAATAGGGAAGACGATCCAGGCTTTTATAGTTTGAGAAGTGATGTTTGAACATCAATGATGTTCAAATGTATGTAGAAGGATTTTTAAAAGATCATTCGAACGTAAGTATCATTCAAATGTGGTGAGCTTCCAGTACTTTTAAGTTCTATCAAAGACCAAAGTACTGTAAGCTCTTCTCGTTCAAATGTTGAGTTCTCGTTCAAATGGTCTGTTGGCGTTCTAACGTGCTGAGCTTCTAGTACTTTTTTTTTGTTTCCATCAAAAGCTGAGTACTGCAAGCAGCTGACATTCAAACGTCACTTGGCATTTGAACATTGAATCAAAAATCAAAAATTTTTCTGCACTACACTATGTGCAATCAGAGAGGGCTAAACACACAAGTTTGAATCAAAAATTCACGGTGTCTCAGGAGAAGTCCCTACCCATGCTTAAGGTTGGTATTTTGGGACGTTCCTTACTCTGCCCATATTTTCATTTTAGTCAAAAGAGTTTTGTACAAAACAAAAGGGATTTCAACACTTTTTTTACAAAAATTCAAACCCTTGGCTTTCATCCCAACAAAAGTACAATTTCCTATAGAGAATAATCTAATCTAAGTCTCCCTCCGTATCTATGTAGTCAGGATAACCAGTGACTCTCCCAATTTCCTCTCTCATAAACTGGTTAAGCAAAGTGCCGAAATAGCATGGCGTCTCAGGGTAATCCTTACTAAGCCCATTCACTTTCTAGTCTAATCGATCGAGTGCGCAATCAAAAATTGATTCAGAACACTGATTATACCTTTTCTCGTGAAAGACTTTGTCACGCTGTTTACAGGCACCAAGCTTTTTGGCACGACGATGTTTAGCAAAAGTGCTTCTGCCACAGAGGGGTTTCGCTTGTTCTTCTCAGATCTCATTCTTTCTTACCAATCTTGCTTTTCTCATGATCACAACATGCACATCAGATGGAAAAGTGCATAAAACTCCCAGACTAAACCAAAAAATTTTAACATCCATGCTTTCTACGCTTTAAGACTCACTATCTGGTTCTTTAATGTCTGTCAATCACAAAGATGATTAAAATTTGACTCACAGACATAATCATTAATTTATACAAAATACAGGACAAGGTACACAATATTATCAGAAATAGCAACAACAACAACAAATGCAAAAAATTTTACGGGCACGAAATATGAACTGTAGTTCTCACCCTCAACCTAAACTGAACATTGTCCCCAATGTTTCAAATTTACCAGTGTATGGATCTTGGAGATGAGGTTGAAAGGTAGAGATATGTTCATCTGTCGACACCTACAAGAAAATACACAAATTAATCATCACTACGCAGATCTGAGTTTCAGGTGGGCTGGTAAGACTTGTCTATGAGTGCAAAGAGAAGTAGGACACCTATAAACAAATACAACATCAAAACACAAAGCATGAAACATAGGATTGTGTTTGTGAAGTGTGTGGTCATGGGTCTGGGTTGTGTTTACAAAAGGTCGCGAACAGCGAAGAAGAAGAAGAAAAAGAAGAAGAAGAAAGAAATAGGGAAAGGGGTGGAAACGGGTGGAAAGAGAGGAAAAGGGGGTGGGGGCCTGATAAAGGCGTACCTGTAGGTCAATTTTGATCGGGTTTTTCCTGATTCGACCCCTTTTTGTGTTAGCAAGCATGAATCTCGAAGGGATATTATGGGTCCATTAAAAGAATGGTTTTCACATTTTTAACAAAATCCTCCAAAAATGGTTTCAACCGCTGACCATTAATAGTAAAGATATTAGCATTCGAGGGGTTTTTCACTTCTACTACTCTATGTCCAAACACCTTTTTGGCAATATAAGATCCAGTCCATCTTGATTTCAACTTACCAGGAAAAAGGCGGAGTCTTGAATTAAACAACATAATTTTTTGAGTAGGTTCAAAAGACTTCCTCACTATGTTCTTGTCATGAAAAATTTTCTTCATGGATTTCACAATCTTAGCATTCTCATATGCTTCATTTCTCAATTCCTCCAATTCGCTAATCTAAAGTTTCCTTGACAATCCGGCCTTGTCCAGGTCAAAGTTCATTGCTTTAATAGCCTAGTATACCCTATGTTCCAGTTCCACAGCTAAGTGACAAGGTTTGCCATAGATTAATCGATAAGGAAACATGCCCAAAATTGTTTTAAAAGCAGTGTGATATGCTCAGAGTGCATGAGTTAGTCTTGACAACCAATCTTTGCGGTCTGGATTTACCATTTTTTTTAAAATTAATTTGATCCCTTGATTAGTTAATTCAGCCTGTCCACTAGTTTGTGGATGATAAGGGATTGCAATTTTGTGAAAAATCAAGTATTTTTTCATCAAATTCCATAAAGGATGATTGCAAAAATGAGCACCCCCAAACCGAGACAAAATAATTTCTTTTAAAAATTTGATCACCGTTTGGTGATCATTATTCCGGCATGGAATTACCTTAACTCATTTGAACACATAGTCTACGGCTACTAAAATATATAGATATCCAAAGGAAGGGGGAATGGCCCCATGAAATCGATGCCCCAACAGTCAAAAATTTTAATCACCAAAATGGGGTTTAAGGGCATCATGTTTGTTTTTGAAATGCTCCATAACCTTTGGCATCTATCGCAAGTAAAACAAAAGGCATGGACATCTTTGAAAAGTGTGGGCTAGTAAAATCCACGCTGCAACATTTTCGCAGTGGTTTTCCTTGATGAAAATGGCCACTACATGCTTCAGAATGACAAAATGTTATTACTTGTCTGCTTTTCTGAGTGGGGATGCAACGTTTTATGATTTCATCCTTACAGTACTTAAATACATACGGATCTTCCCAAAAGAAGTTACAAACCTCCCTCAGAAATTTTTTTTTGTCCATGGTGGTGAAGGACGGAGGGAGCGTTCCAATAGCAAGGAAATTAGCAATATCAGCGTACCATGGGGTCTCATCAATTATGAACAGTTGTTCATGGGAGAATTTTCATTGATTGGCATCCATCCTCGTGAAATTCATACTTTAATCTGTACAGATGGTCTGCCACCACATTCTCAACACCCTTCTTGTCCTTAATGATCATATCTAACTCTTGGAGTAAGAGTATCCATCTTAAGAGCCTAGGTTTAGCATCCTTCTTTGTGAGCAAGAATTTTAAGAATGCATGGTCAGTGAATACAGTAACAAAAGAACCAACAAGATAGGAACGAAATTTTTTCAAAGCAAAAACTACAGCAATCAATTCTTTTTTAGTTGTTGAATAATTCATTTGAGCATCATTCAAAGTTTTGCTTACATAGTAAATCACATGTGGTTTCTTATCCTTTATTTTCCCCAACACAGTACCTATAACATAATCACTTGCATCACACATTAGTTCAAAGGGTAGAGTCCAGTCAGGGGGCTTCATTATTGGGGGAAAAATTAACATGCCTTTAAGCTTACCAAAAGCTTTTTGGCATGCTTCATTCCAATCAAAGATTACGTCCTGACTCAGAAGATGGTACATGGATTTTGCTATGGTACTGAAATCCTTTATGAATCTCCTATAAAAGCTTGCATGTCCTAGGAATGATCGAACATCCTTTACATTCTTGGGAGCAGGCAAATTCCCAATCAGATTTATTTTTGCCTTGTCAACTGTCATGCCTTCAGCCGACAAAACGTGACCCAAGACAATTCCTTATGTTACCATGAAGTGACATTTCTCCCAATTAAGCACCAGATTGGCCTCTTTACACCTTATCAACACCTTTTCTAGGTTAGCCAGACACAAATCGAACGAGTCACCATAGACAGAGAAGTCAGCCATGAATACTTTCAAAAATTTCTCAACCATGTCACTGACCAATATGCACCTTTGGAATGTTGCAGGAGCGTTATAAAGTCCGAATGACATCCTTTTGAATGCAAAGGTGCCAAAGGGGCATGTGAATGTGGTTTTCTCCTGATCATTGAGTGGTATTTCAATTTGATTGTATCTAGAATACCCATCCAGAAAATAGTAAAATTCATGGCCTGTAATTCTCTCTAGAACTTGGTCAAGAAAGGGAAGAGGGATATGATCTTTCCTAGTTACGAAATTGAGTTTTCAATAGTCAATACATATCCGTCATCCTGTGACAACTCGAGTTGGTACTAGTTCATTTGTATCATTTTTGACTACTATGACCCCAGACTTCTTTGGCACAACTTGGGTTAGACTAACCTATTTTCTATCGGAGATGAAAAAGATTATCCATGCATCTAAGAGCTTGAGCACTTCCATTCTCACAACTTCCTTCATGTAAGGGTTCATTCGTTGCTACATTTGATGAGAGGGTTTTGAGTCCTCTTTAAGATATATAGCATGATTACAGATTAACGGGCTTATACCTTTCAAGTCAACGATGGTCCACCCAATGATGCTTTTATGAATTTTAAGAACTTCAATCTGTTTAGACTCTTGCAAGTCTGTGAGCTTAGATGAAATTACCACTAGGTATAACTCATCCTCTCCTAGGAATGCATATTTTAGGTCAGATGTGAGAGGTTTCAATTCAAGCTTTGGTGGCCTAACACTTGATGAGAGTAGCTTTGTGCCATTTGCTGAAAGTTCCTCAAATTTGGGGGCCCATGTCTCAACAACATGAGTGGGGCAATTATTTGGATCATCATCTGTTGTCTCAGATGTGATAGATTCTGACAGGGAAGATTCAGTGGGGTTTTCACAAAATGTGTTATTCAGATGTTCCTGAACCAACGACTCAATAAAATTTATTTCTCTCTCTTCTTTATCCTCTCTTGGGTGTTTGGCAACATTGAAAATATTCAACTCAAGAGTCATATTCCCAAAGGTTAATTTCATGACCACATTTCTGAAATTGATTAGTGCATTTGAAGTTGATAGGAAGGGAAAAACCAAGAATTATGGGAATTGGGTTCTCTAAATGCTTTGTTGGCTGAGTGTCTGGAACGATAAAGTCAACAGGGAAGACAAAGTTGTCCACTTGGATAAGTACATCTTCAACAATGACCTTAGGGATTTTTACAAATCTGTTTGTCAACTAAAGTATGATACAAGTGAGTTTGACTTCACCCAGACCTAACTACTGGTAGATGAAAAAAGGGAACAAGTTAACACTAGCCCCAAGGTCTAGCAGTGGTTGTTCGATTCTGAAGTTTCCAATGACAAACGACACAGTCAGACACCTTGGATCTTTGTATTTTGGAGTGGTTTTGTATTGAAGTAGAGCACTGGCTTATTCTATTAAGAAGGCTTTTTTTTGAACATTATGGCTTCTTTTGACTATGTACAAGTCTTTTAAAAACTTGGCATAAGATGGAACCTATTTGATTGCATCCAGAAATGGGATGTTGATTTTTACTTGCTTAAAAAGTTCATAAATTTTAGGTTGATTATTCAACTTCTGTGTATTTTTGAGTTTATCAGGAAAAGGAGTAGGAATAGGACACAGAGGTCCCCTTTCCTTTTAAGGTTCTGGTGAGTTGACTGGGATTGACTCAGATTTTGGCTTGGGAATTAGCACGTCTCTAATGGTCTTGTCAATCACCTTGCCACTTCTCAGTGTAGTGATAACTTGGGCTAGGTCTTATGGAATGTCTATGATTGTAGGATTTTCCACCTGAAATTGGCCTTGTGGGGGTTTTGGTTGGGCAGGAAACTTGCTCTTCTCATGTGTGGTCATGGATTGGGTCAACCTTTGGATGTGGCTTTTAAGATTCTTGAAAGATTGAGTGATCTGGGTATTGAAATCATTAAAAGCCTAAGTGGAACTATTGTTATAGTTCATTTGGCTTTGCATAAACTGATTCAAGGTATCCTCAAGGCTCCTCTTTTTTGGTGGTTGGTATGGTTGATACGTGGGAGGTCCTTGAGGTGGTGGGTGTGAACCTTGTTATTGGTTCATGGGAGTTGGTTGTGTGTTTCTCCAACTAAAGTTCGGGTGGTTCCGCCACCCTGGATTGTATGTTTCAGAGTGTGGATTGGAGTAAGGCTTGTTGAAGTTAGAAATTACATTTGTTTGCTCCAATGGAACCTCTTTGAATGCTAGAATGGTAGGACACTCCCCAGTAGGGTGTCCTGTCAGCGCACAGATCCCACACACTTGTTCTGTAGGAGAGCCAACATCAACTTGATGAACCTTTTTCATCTCTAAAGCTTCAAGCTTTCGAGATAGGATGGACAGTTTTGCTCTTAGGACATCATCATCTCTCAAGACATGCTTACCCCTTGAGTAGTAGATGGTTTGGCTTCAACAATGGTAAGGGAGGCTGAGTCCCATATCTAAGAACTATCAGATATGGTATCAAAAATATTGAAATGCCTCCTTCAGACTCTTACCCATGAACTCTCCTTGAGCCATCATTTAGACAAACTAACATAGTCTAGTGGGCAGTGAGTCATAAAATAATCCTACCAAAGTCCAATTTTCAAAAGCATGATGTGGGTAGGACTGGAGTAGATCCTTGAATCTCTCCCAACTTTGGTAAATGGTTTCTCCATCTTTGATCAAAAAATTCATGATTTGCCTTTTCAGTGCATTAGTGCGGTGTAGAGGGAAAAACTTTTTGAAAAATTTATTTTGTAGTGCCCGCTAGTCAGGTATTAAAAGAGTTTTTAAAGAATTTAGCCATTGTTTAGCTTTATCCTTTAAAGAAAATGAAAAAAATTTCATTTTGGCTAACTCAGAATTGTCTTGAAACGTTCCATATACTTCCTCAAACTTTTATATATGCAGATATGACTTTTTTGTTTCGAGTCCATGGAATTGAGGGAGTAGTTAAACTGTCCCCGTCTTTACAGTAAAGAGGGGTGCATCTGTAGGAAAGATAAAACAAGAGGGGACACTATTTCTTGTGGATTTAACTAATCCTGCAGAGTTTGAACGTTCGGCACTTCCCCCTCTCTCACAGGAACCTCTCCTCGTCTCTCATCATTTGTCATTCTACTTTCATAGGAGTCTACTACTGATCTAGGTGAAGGTGGTTTCGGTTGATTCATAGACCCAGAAGATTTTGCCAGCAAATTTTGATAGTGAGGAGCATCCTCAGACATAAAAATAATTAAAACAAATTTATACAAAGTGAAGCAAATATATATCCAAAAAGAGAGGTATTTTTACCTTTTACCTTAAAACAACTTATGGTTCCCCGACAATGGCGCCAAAAACTTGACTTGATCCGAAATATGTACACCCAAGTGCAAGCGATCAAGCTGTAGTAATAATCCGAATAAGTCCGGAGTCAAATCCACTGCGAACTATGATTGGTGTTTTGAAGTAAGCAGTGATAGAGACCAAGTAACTGGAAACCTTGAGAGTTTGAAGTTATGGGGTTTGGTGGATAGAATATAGAATTCTTTCCAATTGATTTTTTTTAGACAAAATATAAGATAAATTATCAAAGGTAACAACACTCTTTAGTTCGACGATCAGAATATGTAATTAATAATCTAGTTTATTATACTTGTGCTTTATAACTCAATTAACTCCCGTGTCAACAACAAGTTAATCGGGAGATAAAGATGGACTATGAGAATTAAGCTCATGATTCCGATGCCTTTCTAGAAGTTTAAAAGAATTGTCTATGCCAAGACTCAACCCGCCTACAAACAAGCAAGTGTTTCTACAAGGCATCCAACCATGGTATTAATGTTCAAGTCTTTAGATAAAGCACAATAATGGTGAAGATTGAAATGTTGTCATGAAGATCTAGCCGGGTTACTTGCCTTGAACCAACGAGTCTTTTTATGAAAGAGGCATCCGTGACATGGAAAAAACCCACGGTTATACAAAGTACCTTAGCTTTGCTAGATGCAATCAATCATTCAATAAGCAAGTGAAATATAAAGTGTTAAAGCATAAAGGAAATGCACAAATATAATTTTTGGATAATTAATACATGTTCATTACCTCTTACTAAAGAATGAATGAGGAACTACTCACTCTTCATGGCGTGGTAAAGCTAGAAAAGTGAGTGATACTCATCCCTCCAAGTAGAGGAGTTACAAAGTGAAACACACTAAACAAAGAGCCGATCTTCAACGAAGAATGAGTGAATCACGTTCCACCCTTCACGGCTTTGGTAAAACTCTATAAAAGTGGAAGAGTTTTACTCTCCTAAGAAAGAAGGAAGCTCAAGCAATGGAAGTGAGAGACATAAACAATGAAAGTAAAAGAAAGCTAGTCACTTTTAGAGGGTCACTTCATCAACCAAATGATGGAGGGTTGCTTCCTCAACCAAAAGATGGGGGGTTACTTCCTCAACCAAAATATGGACAGTTGCTTCCTCAACCAAAATATGGACAGTTGCTTCCTCAACCAAAAGATGAACTAAATCCCTTGATACAAGCAAATATAACATACATCTAAGACTTGCTACATGAGTGGGAGTCTAAGCGTCCATCTAGCTCTCTACTAAGTCTCCCTTCAAACTCCCACAGTAAGAGTATTTATAGGCAAGGAGGAGGGAGCAAAGTAGTGTGGAGGAATAGTGCAAGGCATTCAAAGTCCAAGTGAAAGTCCCAATGTCCGGAGAGAAGATCAACCACTCTATAGCATGTTTGTGGGGAACGTTCGAACGTGATCTGGCATTTGAACGTAGTTTCTGTTTTTTTTCTATAGGTGTTCGAACGTTTCTTCTGTCTTTGTTTTATGGGCGTTCGAATGCCAGATGGGGCCTGACCTTCTCACTAAAGTGGTCTATAATCTTCTGTAGAAACCTATTTCCACACCCTATGCACATCTTGGCACTTTGCACTCATTATCCTAGTCTTCAATCAATTCAAGTTGACATTCGAACATGATTTGCTATTCGAACATGATACTCAAGTAGCTCAGGGTCTTCCTTCTTGGCTACAACACGTCATGTCTTAGCATTCTGGTCTTCTCATAGTTCAAGTGGATGTTCGAACGTGGGTTGGCGTTCGAACGTTCTTACTTTGTTCCAAGCTTCTCCAACTTTGTCCCCCAATATGCTGGTGTTACATCCAAGTGTGATATTTGTTGTCCTTGAGCCCTTGTTCACTTTAGGACCTGAAACGTCATCATTTAAACTCCATCAAAGTATAATTAGTCTTAAAAAGACATAGTAATATGCTAAATTTATGTACTAATCATTAATCGCCACGACGATGCCGTCGACGTATCAGTTGACTATTTCCTGCTTCAATAGCCTGTTAGACTCCAACTTGTCCAATTCTCGAGTGAGAGAGACGCAAGTCTACTCTGATTCATCCACTCTCACCTCAGCCACAGATACCTACTTCATCACTTCAATAATCCTTTTCTCGAAGTTGGTGAACAGAGCCTTGATCTTTTCATCCTCCGCCACTTTGGCCCTTTTTAAAGAGCTCAAAAATTTGGGCCCCCTGAGTGGCTAGCATCTTGTCCTAGGTAGCTACCTCCTCTTTTATAGTGGCAAGCTATCCTTGGGCTTTCTTAAGGTTGGCGCGGCATTTTTTGCACTCCTGGATATTGCCCCGATAAGCATGGAAATGTTCCGTGTTGATGAACACCTATTGTGCTGCCTGGAATACAAAGACAGGAAAGTTAGATCCTGAGGAGTGCATTAACATAAAGAAATTTTCACAAGTGTCGAAACGTAGTAAAGAGCTCTAGATGAGGGAGTGCAATAGCTAGTTGCTCCCACAGGCCCTATGGACCTCCGTGTCAGCGTCAAAGTGGAGGGCTACACTCATGACATAGGCAACGTGAGGAGAGGTGATAAGGGAATCAGTCACCCAGATTGGGTGATTGTCACAATATCAGGCCCTGACAAGCCACTCTAGAGTCGAGGGAGGTGTTTGCGTAGGCATTAGTGTAAGTGTCAGCATGGGAGAAGGAACACCTCTGCTATGGCCAGCACCATCATGCCTTTGTTTTATTCTTCTTTCCTCAATTTGAGTATCTCTGTTGTGGACTCGTCCACGTTCGAGAGGCATCGGTGCCACTGGAACATCGATAGTTGGGGGGACTAGTGGAGGAGTCGCCTTATGGATCACACCCCAAAAAGATTAGCCCATACTTGATTGGAGGAAGTGTCCTCAGGACCGGAGCTACATCCTCGTCCGGTGGCAAATGCGGCTCTAGATTTGATTAGATCAAGTGAGAGACAAGATGGGTTAGACATAGCGATCTCCAAGGCATCTTCCTCCTTAAGATTCTATAAAATCTCAAAGTTTGGCCAAGTGCCCCTACCGAAAGTGCTCACCTCGGCGTGGATGGAGCCTGACTTGATCCGAAATGTGTACACCAAAGTGTAGGTGATCAAGTTGTAGTAATAATCCAGTTAATTCCAGAGTCGAATTCATAGGAAACAATGATTGGTGTTTTGAAGTAAACAATAATAGAGACCAAGTAACTAACAATTTTGAGAGTTTGGAGTGTTGGGGTTTCTTGAACAGAATAGAAGATTCATTTCAAGAGTTTTCTAGATAAAATATAAGATTCTCAAAATGTAACAGCCACCCTTTAGTTCGAGGATCAAGACATGTAATTGACTATCCGGTTTATTATGTTTGTGCTTTATAACTCAATTAACTCCCGTGTCAACAACAAGTTAATCGGAAGATAAAGATGGATTGTGAGAATTAAGCACATGATTCTGATGCCTTTCTAGAAGTTTACAAGAATTGTCTGTACCGAGACTTAACCCGTTTACAAACAAGCAAGTGTTTCTACAAGGCATCCAACCATGGCATTAATGGTCCATCTTTTGAATAAAGCACAATAATAGTGGAGATTGGAAGGTTGTCATGAAGAGCTAGCCGGGGTGCTTGCCTTGAACCAATGGGTCTTTCTATGCAGGAGTCATCCGTATCATAGAGGGAGCCCTTGGTCATACAAAGTACCTCATCTTTGCTAGATGCATTCAATCATCCAATGAGCAAGTGGAATATAAAACATTAAAGCATAAAGGAGTTGCACAAACATAACTTCTGGATAATCTTTACATATTCATCACCTCTTACTAAAGAGTGAATGAAGAACTACTCACTCGTCATGGCCTTGGCAAAGCTAGAAAAGTGAGTGATACTCATCCCTCTAAGTAGAGGAGCTATTAAGTGAAGCAAACTAAACAAAGAGCTTATCTTCAATGAAGAATAAGTGAATCACTTTCCACCCTTCACGGCTTTGGTAAAGCTCTAGAAAAGTGGAAGAGTTTCACTCTTCTAAGAAAGAAGGATGCTCAAGTAATGGAAGTGAAATACATGAACAATAAAAATAGAAGAAAGCTAGTTACTTTAAGAGGGTTTCCACCACAACCAAAAGATTAGCTATCTCTCTTGATACTTGTAAATAAAAGCAAGTACAACTACAAGGGGAGTCTAATCCTCCATCATGGTTGTCACAACATAAATGTAAAGATTTAACATAAATAAATAAAAGACTTCAACTACAAAGGGAGTCTAAGCCTCCATCATGGTTGATACTAAAATGAAACAAGCAATGTATATAAACTAGCTTTCTAATTTACAAGAGAAAAAAAATTCCTAAGAAGAGAAGCTCTTTATTTTACAAGAAAAAAGGATGCCCTTTAAGCTCCCAACATGGGAGTATTTATAGGCAAGGAAAGGGAGGAGGGGTAGGAGATAAGAGAGAATGAGTGAATAGTATTTGTCGCCCATGGAAACCAACTACTCTGCAGACAGTCTATGGAGGACGTTCAAACATAAATCAACGTTCGAACGTTGTCTTTTGTTTTGCTTTAGAGACGTTTGAACATTGTCTGACGTTCGAACATTTCTTCTAGTCTTGCTTTATAAGCATTCGAATACTAGATGGGGCCTGACCTTTTCCACTCAAGTAGTCTTCTGTCAAAGTTCATTTTCAAACTCTATGCAGAAGTCTGTTCTTCAATTGATTCCAAAGGACGTTCGAACATTGAATGGCGTTCGAACGTGGTACTCAAGTGCTTCAGAGTCCTCCTTTGTTTGCTGCAACACGCCATGTCTCATCAGTCTAGCCTTCAATCAACTCAAGTGGAAGTTCGAATGTTAGTTGGCGTTCGAACTTGGTACTCAAGTACCTCAGGGTCCTGGTGCATGACTGCAACGCACTGTCTCAGCAGGCTGGTTTTGTCATAGTTCAAATGGACGTTTGAACGTGATTTGGCATTCGAACGTTCTTGCTTTGTTCCCAGCCTCTCCAATTTCATTCCCTAATGTGCTAGTGCGACATTCAAGCGTGACTTTTGTTGCCCTCGAGCCCTTGTTCACTTTAGAACCTGAAATATCCTTACTTGAACTCCATCAAAGTACAATTAGTCTTAAAATGGCATAATAATATACTACATTTAAGTACTAATCACACTCCCCAGCCTAAATATTGCTAGTCTCTAGCAATATAACATAAATAAAATGCAAATCCATTTCTAATGCCTTTTCGTAGGTCATCCAATTGCATTTAGCTTATGCAACCACCCGTTGAACCACTAGGTTTTCCCTAGTGGACGACTGTTGTCTCATAAGGGTTTTAAGTGAAGCTACCCACAAACTTTAGTCGTACAAATGTGTATGTAACATTGCTGACTAAAAAAAATGAATTAGCATCATAGTCGTTGGGACACTTAACCCTCAATCGTGACTTATCCCCTACATTTCTTTTTCATTGGTACTTACTCTATGCAAAAATTAGCACCTGTTACATTAGCATTTGGAATTCCCTGAGTAGTAGGATGGTCATTATAGAAACAAGAATTGGTATATAACAATCATTCCCCTTTTCCCACCTTCCATGGATAGCTTTGATTTCATAAACCTTTCTCGGAATGCTCTCAGCAAAATAAATTGCTCTATTTATAGTAACTTATCTCTCAAAAGGGGCCTGCTATCAGAAGATGGCCAGATGAAAAATCTCATGCATAATTAGTATACGAGTGAAGTTTTGAGGAAAACAAACTTTACTTTGGCATAATCTCATGGAAGAATATTGATGTAAATAAATATATTCTAGTTAACACACCCCACTTGTAGTAGACAATACACATATGTATCACACCTGAGATCACCTAGGGCTTTTTGTAGGTTGTAATGGGGCCAGAGGTCAGTGGCTAAAGAAATAATGTCAATGGTGATCAAAGGCTATCTTTTTATGCAGTGTTGCACACCTCCTTCTAGTTTCTCGACATTTTTCATGGAAATGGGATTTCTTTCTTTCATTTTTCCCATTTTTCACTTTCTTGACAATTCCCTGTCTCACAGTGTCTTTTCTCTTTCGGCTGGTTCCACCGATTTTCCTTTTATTGAACAGTAGCCACCATTTTCTTTTCTATTTTTCTTGCCTTTCTATATCATATTGATTGCAAAAGGGTGCAAGAAATTAGATAGCAAGGTATGGTAAATATATGCTTTTGTGGCTTGGTCATCACATGGGTTTTTTCGAAAAAGAATTCATTCATTTAAGGCTCAAGCATGGCTGACTAGGGATATACTTTTGTAAAAGAATTAGCTAAGGCTCAAAGTCGATCCAAAGATGGCCTAAGATCCTTTCTCAAGTATGTGCATATGTATATGTACGCAAAAGTTCCCTGTGGGTTATGAAAATAGATCACTTTAGTTGCATCAATCAAAACAAGTTTAATGAGATTATTGAAAGAGATCAAAAGTGAAAGAGCTTACTTTGAGTAATTGTTGATATCCTCTCAAAAGGCACCGTAAAGCTCAAGACTTACCATGGTTTTCTTTTTCATCTCCACTGATTATGTCGAGTGTTCTAAGGAATGTTGGTTATATAGCGATTCCATTTTCGAGTCTGATCACCGTATACCTCAAGAATAGCACATACTGATGTACATTTGACAATTAAATCATAGAGATAGTATCAAGGTTCCAAAAAAATGAGGTTTTACGTCTTGGTTGTTAAGTTGAGGTGTCAAACCGATCATGTGCTTAGTCATTTTCACAAGCAATCTTAACATCCACATCTGTTTCATTATTAACAAGAATTAGAGTGCTAATCCTATACATGCATTTTAAACAAATGAGAGAGAAAAACTAAATCATTCATTTCATAAAAGATTATGTGTTTACAATGGTACCAACGATTCAATCATCCACAAAAAAATAAACTTCATTTATCCAAAAGAAACAACAAATATAAACATCCACCAAAACAAATATCCACCATTATCTACAAAATATCCCCAAAAACCTCAAAGAAGAATCATAAGAAGCAACAAACATCCACAAGGATTACTAAGAAGAAACTTTTATCAAAGAAGAAACACATAACACCGCAAACAAGAACAGAAATCAACTTCCTCCATCTCCCCCATCACCACTGGCACCACCAGGCCCACCCCTCAAACAGCCAAGAATCTCCTCCTACTGTCGGAGAATCTTGGCTTGGTTGGTCTCGATGCCAAGCATAATATCTCGTAGTGATCTGTGGGTGATGGTGCCTGCCCCCTCCTATGCTTACATATGCTCTCTCTCTAACTCCCTTTCCTCCTCTATATCAAGCTCATTTTGTACCTCGTCAACTCCCTGGGTCGGTGGCACCTCTTGTCTTGCCGTTGGGGTGCCCTTATGCCCTTGACTTCTCTTGAAAAAGCCTTTGTTTAATGGCCCCATTGGCTTTTGAACTTCGATTTAAGGCCTCACCCTGACCCCATTATCAGTGCAGATCTCAGTCACCAAAGTGCCAAAAGGGAGTGCACTCCTCTTCGCATCACACCCCTTCTTCATTTCACTCAGAATCAATGAGGGAAGGTCGATGGTATGCCTTTTTCCAAGTGCATAGAGCAAGTGAGCCATCTCAGGCAAAATCTCATTGTTCCTTCCTATGGGGGCTAGGTTAGACACCGTAATCAAATTTACCATTTTGTACTTGTCGGTGAGCTCCCCTTGTTTCAAAAATCTCCTTCCTCCCTAAGAAAAGTCAGCCATCCCTGTCAATTCCTCCAAACCTTATCCAACGCAACATTCTTTTTTGGTGGGTAAGTTGGGTTTTGCACCTAAGGCACCTCTTTTCATACCTCCAAAATATACGCCTCATCTACATCATGTGGGTGCCCCTCACGTATGTCCGGATGGCACCGTTGATGATCTCGGCATTGGAGTAGAACTCCCTCACCAAGTCAACAACGGCATCCCCACCATTTCTCAAAAACCACACCCATTCCCTCTTCTCCATTTCCTCCAAAATTCCCAATTTCGCAAAGTCAGTAAAAACTACATCCTAGTCACATGGTTTTGAAAGAAATTCTCATACCTTTCGCCTTTGAGTGCGCTGGGAAACCTTGTTCAATCATACCTCTGCCTCCTTTACCTTCCTTCTCTTTCCTTAATCACTTCTTCTACAAAGTTAGGTTCCTGGCTTATTGGTGGATTGTGCCTTGCAGGAAGCTTAACCCTAGGCATTGTGTTTTTCTCAGTTTTGAGCTTGAGAGGGTGTGAAAATCTTGAGTTTTCTTGCGAAGATAATGATTTTAGGTGTGGAAATGAGTTTGGGATGGTTGATTTCTGGTAGAATTGAGGAATGGGTGGAGTTTTAAGGGTTGGGGAATGAAAAGGGCTTCTAGGTTTTAGAAGATTTTGTAGGTTTTGAACTGGGGAAGACGGTCCAGGCTTTTATAGTATAAGGAGGAACATTCGAATGTTCATGTCGTTCAAACGTTTGTAGAAGAATTTAAACAAAAACATTCGAATGTTAAATGTCGTTCGAACATGGTGAGCTCCCAGTACTTTTGAGTTATGTCAGAAACCAAAGTACTGGAAGTTCCTGTCATTCGAATGTGCTATTGACGTTCGAACGTTAATCACGTTCGAACGTGCTAAGCTCCCAGTACTTTTGTTTCCATCAGAGGCTGAGTACTGTAAGCAAGCGACATTCGAACGTCAATTGACGTTTGAACGTTGAACCAAAATTTAAAACATTTCTACACTACTCTACACACAATCACAGAAGTTTATTTATAAAAAATTTGAACCAAATTTCATGGCGTCTCAGGATAAATCCCTACCCACGCTGTAGGTTGGTATTTCGGGACGTTCCTTACTTGGCCCATGTTTTCATTTTAGTCAAAAGAGTTTATACAAAATACAAAGGATTTTTACACTTTTTTACAAAAATTCGAACCCTTGGCTTTCATCCCCAACAAAAGTACATTTTTCCATAGTTTTAAAAAGAAGTCTAATCCCAGTCTTCATCTGCCTCCATGCCTTTTGAATAACTAGTAACTCTCCCAATTTCCTCTCTCACAAACCGGTTAAGCAGAGTACCGGAATAGGATGGCGTGTCAAGATAATCCTTACTCTGCGCATTCACTATCCAGTCTAATCGATCGAGTGCCCGACCAGAAATTGGTTCAGAACATTGGTTATATTTCTTCTCGTGAAAGACTCTCCCACACTGTTTATAGGCACCAAGTCTTTTACAGCGTTTAGAAAAATTGCTTCTGCCGCATAGGGCTTTCGCTTGTTGTTCTCGGATCTCATTCTTCCTCACCAATCTTGTTTTTCTCATGATCACAGTATGCACATCAGAATGAAAAGTGGGTAGAACTCCCAGACTAAACCAAAAAAGTTTAACATCCATGCTTCTATACTTATAAGACTCACTATCTAGTTCTTTAACGTCTGCCAGTCACAAAGACGATCAGAGATGACCCACAAACATAACCATCAAAATGAAAAACTTGGTAATCAAAATACGATAAACAATCTGATCAAGAACAGCAACAACAACACAAATTTAAAAATTTTCTACGGGTTACATAAGAAGAAAAATTTTCTACGCGCACATATGAACTATAGTTCTCACCCCCTAACCTAAACTGAATATTGTCCCCAATGTTTCGAATTTACCGATATGGTGAGCGTTGGAGATGAGGTTGAACGGTAGAGATCTTGTTCATTAGCCCAAACCTACAAGCAAAATACATCAATCAAACATCTCGTAGCAGATCTAGGTTAGGATGAAAACCCTTGATTCTGAGTGTAGATAGAAAAAGCGTAGCCATGTACAAATAGAGTAAACACACGAAGATCATGAGACAAAGGATTGGGTCTTCGGGTAGTATGGTCATAAGGCTGTTGGGGTTGTGTCGCGTTTTACAGAAGGTCATGAACAGCGAAGAAGAAGAAGAAAAGAAAAGGGAAAAGGAACAGAAGTGCATGGAAAGAGAGGAAAAGGGGGTGGGGGCCTTATAAAGGCGATGGTGTGGTTCGGGTTGGACTGGGTTTTCCCTGACCCGGCCCCTTTTTGTGTCAACAGGCGCTTTTCTCGAAGCGATGTTCTGGATCCATTAAAAGAATGGTTTCCATGTTTTTGACAAATTCCTCCACAAAGGGTTTCAATCACTGACCATTGACGGTAAAGATATTACCGTTCGATGGGTTCTCCACTTCCACTGCCCCATGTTCAAACAATTTTTTGACAATGTATGGTCCAGTCCATTTTGACTTCAACTTACCAGGAAAAAGGCGGAGTCTTAAATTAAAAAGCAGAACTTTTTGATCAGGTTCAAAAGACTTTCGCACTATGTTCTTGTCATGATAAATTTTTATCCTGGATTTTGCAATCTTAGCATTTTCATATGCTTCATTTCTCAATTCCTCCAATTCATTAATCTGAAGTTTTCTTGCTAGTCCGGCTTTGTCCATGTCAAAGTTCATTGCCTTAATAGCCCAGTATGCCCTATGTTCCAATTCCACAAGTAGGTGACAAGGCTTTCCATAGACTAATCGGTAAGGAAACATGCCCAAAATTATTTTAAAAGCAGTACGATATGCCCAGAGTACATCAGTTAGCCTTGACGACCAATCTTTGCGGTCCAAATTTACCTTTTTTTCTAAAATTAATTTGATCTCACGATTAGCTAATTCAGTCTGTCCACTAGTTTGTGGATGATATGAAGTTGCAATTTTGTGAAAAATCAAGTATTTTTTCATCAGATTCCAGAAAGGTCGATTACAAAAATGAGCAGCCCCTATGATGGATTTTGGGATTTCAAATCGAGATAAAATATTTTCTTTTAAAAACTTGATCACCGTTTGATGATCATTATTCTGACATGGAATTGTCTCATCCCATTTGGATACATAGTCTACGGCTACCAAATGTATAGGTAGCCAAAGGAGGGGGGAAATAGTCTCATAAAATCGATGCCCCAACAGTCAAAAATTTCAATTATTAGAATAGGGTTTAGAGGCATCATATTTCTCCTTGAAATATTTCTCAACCTTTGACATCTATCGCAAGTTAAACAAAAAGCATGGACATCTTTGAAAAGTGTGGGCCAGTAAAATCCGCGCTGCAGGATTTTCTCAGCGATTTTTCTGGATGAAAAATGGCCACCACATACTTCAAAATGACAAAATGCTATTACCTGTTTGCTTTCCTGAGCGGGGATGCAACGTCTTATGATTTGATCCTTACAGTACTTAAATACGTACGAATCTTCCCAAAAGAAGTTGCGAACCTCTCTCAGAAATTTCTTTTTGTCCGTGGGGGAAAAGGACAGATGGAGTGTTCCAATAATAAGAAAATTAGCAATATCAGCGTACCATGAGTTTTCATCAATTATAAACAGTTGTCCATTGG
The DNA here is from genome assembly GCA_963454935.2 of Ilex paraguariensis. Taxonomy (NCBI): domain Eukaryota; kingdom Viridiplantae; phylum Streptophyta; class Magnoliopsida; order Aquifoliales; family Aquifoliaceae; genus Ilex; species Ilex paraguariensis. Next base: position 49,414 of record CAUOFW020000982.1, read on the forward strand.
GAAATTTTTCATTGATTGACATTCCATCCTCGTGAAATTCATAAGTTAACCTGGACAGATGGTCCGCCACCACATTCTCAACACCCTTTTTGTCCTTAATGACCAAATCAAACTCTTGAAGTAAGAGTATCCATCGCAAGAGCCTTGGTTTAGCATCTTTTTTTGTGAGCAGAAATTTCAGTGTTGTATGGTCAGTGAATACAGTAATAGAAGAACCAACAAGATAAGAACAAAATTTTTCCAAAGCAAAGACTACAAAAAGTAATTCTTTTTCAGTTGTTGAATAATTCATTTGAGCATCATTCAAAGTTTTACTTGCATAGTAAAGCACAGGTGGTTTCTTATCTTTTCTTTGTCCCAACACAGCACCTACAGCATAGTCACTTGCATCACACATTAGCTCAAAGGGTAGAGTCCAGTCAGGGGGTTGCATTATTGGGGCAGAAATTATCATGCCTTTAAGCCTGTCAAAAGCTTTTTGGCACGTTTCACTCCAATCAAAGATTACGTCTTGACTTAGGAGATGACACATGGGTTTTGCTATGGTACTGAATTCTTTTATGAATCTCTTGTAAAATCTTGCATGTCCCATAAATGATCGGACATCTTTCACAGTCTTGGGAGCAGGCAAGTTCCCAATCAGATCTATTTTAGCCTTGTCAACTTTCATGCCCTCAGACGACACAATGTGACCTAAGACAATGCCTTGTGTTACCATGAAATGGTATTTCTCCAATTAAGCACCAGATTAGTCTCTTTACACCTTATTAATACCATTTCTAGGTTGGCCAGACACAAATCAAATGAGTCACCATAGTAGAGAAATCATCCATGAATACTTTCAAAAAAATTTCGACCATGTCACTAAACAGACTCAACATGCATCTTTGGAATGTTGCAGGAGCGTTACAAAGCTCGAATGACATCCTTTTGAATGCAAAAGTGCCAAAGGGGCATGTGAATGTGATTTTCTCCTGATCATTGAGTGTTATCTCAATTTGATTGTACCCGAAATAGCCATCCAGGAAACAGTAAAATTCATGGCCTGCAATTCTCTCTAGAACCTGGTCTAGAAAAGGAAGAGGGAAATGGTCTTTTCTAGTCACCAAATTAAGCTTTCGGTAGTCAATACACATCCGTCATCCTGTGATTACTCTAGTTGGTACTAGTTCATTGGCTTCATTTTTGACCACTGTGAGCGTAGACTTTTTGGGCACAACTTGGGTTGGGCTAACCCATTTATTATCGAAGATGGAAAAGATTATCCCTGCATCTAAGAGTCTAAGCACCTCCATTTTCACAACTTCCTTCATGTGCGAGTTCAGTCGTCGTTGCATTTGACGAGAGGGTTTTGAATCCTCTTCCAAGTATATAGCATGATTACAGATTAACGGGCTTATACCTTTCAAATCAGCGATGGTCCACCAATGGTATTTTTGTGGTTTTTAAGAACTTCAATCAGTTTAGACTCTTGCAAGTCTGTGAACTTAGATGAAATTATCGCTGGGTATGACTCGTCCTCTCCTAGAAACGCATATTTGAGGTCAGATGGGAGAGGTTTCAATTCAGGCTTTGGTGGCTTGACATTGGATGAGAGTGGCTTTGTGCCACTTGGCGAAAGTTCCTCAAATTTGGGGGTCTATGTATCAATAGCATGAGTCGGGCAATTCTTTGGATCATCATCTGTTGTTTCAAATGTGATTGATTCTGAGAAAGAAAGTTCAGTGGAATTTTCACATAATGTGTTATTCAGATGGTCCTGGACCAAAAACTCAATGGAATTTATTTCTCTTTCTTGTTTGTCCTTTCTTGGGTGTTTGGCAACATTAAAAATATTCAGCTCAAGAGTCATATTCCCAAAGGTTAATTTCATGACCCCATTCCTACAATTGATTAGTGCATTTGAAGTTGCTAGGAAAGGTCGACCAAGAATAACAGGAATTGGGTTCTCTGAATATCTTGCTGGCTGAGTATCGAGGGCGATGAAGTCAACAAGGAACACAAAATTATCCATTTGGACAAGTACATCTTCAATAATGCCCCTAGGAATTTTGACAAACCTATCTACCAATTGAAGTGTGACACTTGTGGGTTTGAGTTCTCCCAGACCCAACTGCTGTTAAACAGAGAATGGGAGCAAATTGACACTTGCTCCAAGATCTAACAGTGCTTGTTTGATTCTAAAATTTTCAATGACACATGACACAGTCGGACACCCTGGATCTTTGTATTTTGGAGGGGTTTTGTGTTGAAGCAAGGCACTGGCATGTTCTGTTAGGAAGGCTCTTTTTTGAACATTCTAGCTTCTCTTGACTGTGCACAAGTCTTTCAGAAACTTGGCATAAGATAAAACCATTTGATTGCATCCAGAAATGGGATGTTGATTTTTACTTACTTGAAGAGCTCGTAAATTTTTGGTTGATTATTCAACTTCTGTGCAGTTTTGAGTCTATGAGGAAAAGGAGTAGGAATAGAACACGAGAATTCTTCTTCCCTTGATGGCTCTGGTTCTTGTTCAATCATGGGCTCGGGCTCCTCATCTTTCTCACATTCAGGCTCAATTGTTTCAGTCTCAATTGGTGGATTGACTGGGATTGACTTAGGCTTTGGCTTTGGAAGTAGCATGTCTTTGATTGTCTTATCAATCACCTTGCCACTTCTTAGTATAGTGACAACTTGGGCTTGGGCTCGTGGAGTTTCCATGATTGTGGGATTTTTCACCTGAAATTGGCCTTGTGGTGGTTTTGGTTGGGCAGAAAACTTGCCTTTCTCATGTGTGGTCATAGATTGGGTCAACTTTTGGATGTGGCTTTTAAGATCCTCGAAAGATTGAGTGGTCTGTGTTTTGAAATCAGTGAAAGCCTGAGTGGAACTATTGTTGTAGTTCATTTGGCTGTGCAAAAACTGATTCAGTGTATCTTCAAGGTTCCTCTTTTGTGGTGGTTGGTATGGTTGGTATGCAAGGGGTCCTTGAGGTGGTGGGTGCGAACCTTGTTGGTATGCAGGAGGTGGGTGCGAACCTTGTTGTTGGTTCATGGGAGTTGGCTGTGTGTTCCTCCAACTGAAGTTTGTGTGGTTACGCCACCCTGGATTCTATGTTTTAGAGTATGGGTTGGAGTAAGGCTTGTTGAAGTTGGAGACAAGATTTGTTTGTTCCAACAAAACCTCCTTGAATGCCGAAATGGTAGGACACTCCCCAGTAGGGTGTCCTATCAGCGCACAGATCCCACACACTTGTTTTGTGGGAGAGCTAACATCAACTTGATGAACCTTTTTCATCTCTAAAGCTTCAAGCTTTCGAGACAGGGTGGACATTTTTGTTCAAAGGTCATCGTCATCTTTCAAGACATACTTATCCCCTTGGGAAGTAGATGGTTTGGCTTCAACAGTGGTAGGAGAGGCAGAGTCCCACATCTGAGAACTGTCAGATATGGTGTCAAAGAAATCAAATTGCTCCTCCAGACTTTTTCCCATAAACTCTCCTTAAGCCATCATTTCAACAAACTGGCGTAGTCTACTAGGCAAGGAGTCATAGAAAAATCCTATCAAAGTCCAATTCTCAAAAGCATGGTCTGGGAAGGACTAGAGAAGATCTTTGAATCTTTCCCAACTTTGGTAAAAAATTTCCCCTTCTTTAACCGAAAAGTTCATGATTTGTCTTTTAAGTGCATTAGTGCGGTGTAGAGGAAAAAACTTTCTGAAAAATTCATTCTGTAGTGTCTGCCAGTTAGGTATTGAAAGAGCTTTTAAAGAATTTAGCCATTGTTTAGCTTTGTCCCTCAAGGAAAAAGGGAAGAGTTTCATCTTGGCCAGTTCAAAATTGTCTTGAAAGGTTCCACATACTTCCTCAAAATCTTTTTTGTGCAAATATGGATTTTCTGTTTCAAGTCCATGGAATTGAGGGAGTAGTTTAACTGTCCCCGTCTTTATAGTAAAGTGGGGTGCATCTTCAGGAAAGATAAAACAAGAGGGGACATTATTTCTTGTGAAATCCCTCAGAGTTCGAATGTTAGGTACTTCCCCCTCTCTTACAGGAATTTCTTCTCATCTCTTACCATTTGCCATTTTACTTTTACAAGAGTCTACTACAGATCTAGGTGAAAGTGGTTCAGATTGATTAACAGACCCAAAGATTCAGCTGACATATTTTGATAGTGAGGAGCATTTTCAGACATAAAAGTAATTAAAGCAACTTTATATACAGTAAAGCAAATTTAAACACAAAAAGTGAGGTCTTTTTACCTTTTACCGTAAAACACCTTTTATGGTTTCCCGACAACGGTGCCAAAAACATGACTTGATCCGAAATATGTACACCCAAGTGCAGGTGGTCAAGTTGTGGTAATAATTCGATTAAGTCCGGAGTCGAATCCACAGAGAACTATGATTGGTGTTTTGAAGTAAGCAATAATAGAGACCAAGTAACTGAAAATTTTGAGAGTTTGGAGTGATGGGGTTTCTTGAATAGAATAGAAGATTCTTTTCAAGATTTTTCTAGACAAAATATAAGATTCTCAAAATGTAACAGCCACCCTTTAGTTCGAGGATCAAGACATGTAATTGACTATCCGATTTATTATGTTTGTGCTTTATAACTCAATTAACTCTCGTGTCAACAACAAGTTAATCGAAAGATAAAGATGGACTATGAGAATTAAGCACATGATTTTGATGCCTTTCTAGAAGTTTACAAGAATTGTCTATGTCGAGACTTAACTCGTCTACAAACAAGCAAGTGTTTCTACAAGACATCCAACCACGGCATTAATGATTCATCTTTTGAATAAAGTGCAATAATAGTTGAGATTGAAAGGTTGTCATGAAGAGCTAGCCGGGGTGCTTGCCTTGAACCAACGGATCTTTCTATGCAAGAGTCATCCGTATCATAAAGGGAGCCCTTGGTTATAAACATTACCTCATCTTTGCTAGATGCATTCAATCATCCAATGAGGAAATGGAATATAAAGCATTAAAGCATAAAGAGTTGCACAAACATAACTTCCAGATAATCTTTACATATTCATCACCTCTTACTAAAGAGTGAATGAGGAACTACTCACTCTTCATGGCCTTGGCAAAGCTAGAAAAGTGAGTGATACTCGTCCCTCTAAGTAGAGGAGTTACTAAGTGAAACAAACTAAACAAAGAGCTTATCTTCAATGAAGAATAAGTGAATCACTTTTCACCCTTCACGGCTTTGGTAAAGCTCTAGAAAAGTGGAAGAGTTTCACTCTTCTAAGAAAGAAGGATGCTCAAGTAATGGAAGTGAAATACATAAACAATAAAAGTAGAAGAAAGTTGAGCTATCTCTCCCGGAGCTAGTTACTTTTGGAGGATTTCCACCACAACCAAAAGATGAGCTATCTCTCTTGATACTTGTAAATAAAAGCAAGTACAACTACAAGGGGAGTATAAGCCTCCATCATGGTTGTCACAACATAAATGTAAATATTTAACATAAATAAATAAAAGACTTCAACTACAAGGGGAGTCTAAGCCTCCATCATGGTTGATACTAAAATAAAACAAGCAATGTATACAAACTAGCTTTCTAATTTACAAGAGAAGAAAAATTGCTAAGAAAAGAAGCTCTCTATTTTACAAGAAAAAAGGTTGCCCTTTAAGCTCCCAACATGAGAGTATTTATAGGCAAGGAAGGGGAGGGGGTAGGAGATAAGATAGGATGTGAGAATAGTGTTTGCCGTCCATGAAAATCAACAACTCTGCAGGCAGTCTGTGGAGGATGTTCGAACGTGAATCAACGTTCAAACATTGCCTTCTGTTTTGCTTTAGACATGAATGAAGATGTCTGACATTTGAACGTTTCTTCTGGTCTTGCTTTATAAGCGTTCGAACGCCAGATGGAGCCTGACCTTTTCCACTCAAGTGGTCTTCTGTCAAAGTTCATTTTCACACTCTATGCAGAAGTATATTCTTCAATTGATTCCAAAGGACGTTTGAACGTTGAATGGCATTCGAACATGGTACTCAAGTGCTTCAGAGTCCTTTGTTTACTGCAACACGTCATGTCTCATCAGTCTGGCCTTCAATCAACTCAAGTGGACGTTCGAACGTTAGTTGGCGTTCCAATGTGGTACTCAAGTACCTTAGGGTCCTAGTGTTTGACTGCAACAAACTGTCTTAGCAAGCTAGTTTTGTCATAGTTCAAATGGACATTTGAACATGATTTGGCATTCGAACGTTCTTGTTTTGTTCCCAGCCTCTCCAATTTCATTCCCTAATGTGCTGGTGCGACATTCAAGCATGACTTTTGTTTCCCTCGAGCCCTTGTTTACTTTAGAACCTGAAATATCCTTACTTGAGCTCCATCAAAGTACAATTAGTCTTAAAATGGCATAATAATATGCTACATTTAAGTGCTAATCAGAGCCCTTTCTACCTCGGCATCGGCAGTTGTATCTTGGTTAACCACTATCTTAGCTTCAGTGGCTTTATCAGAGTCCTTTTCCAAGTTTTTTGTTAGTTAGCCCCAACCACCTAGTTGGGTCAAATTCTTGAGGGGTTTTTGAGAGGTTCCTATACTTGGAGGTGTAGTCAAGCATCACGTGAGTAGCTCCGCCAAAACCATTGCCCATGTATCCCAGATGGTGAAGATGTCAGAAAGGTTGACAAGGTTCTAAGGAGGCGGAGAAGACTCGACGTTGGTGACTCCTATCAAAAACAAAAGAATGAGGATCAGAAACTAAATGTAAGGACAACAAGGTAATTTAGGCCAAAAAAAGAAAGAAGCTGACGTACTAGTACTCCGTCACTGGTTGGGGCACCACAAGTTAGTATACTTGGAGCCAGCTCCTCTCTCCCATTGACCGTTGAAGATGAGCAAGTTTCCCTTATACCCCTTATCAAAGTCTGGCAGGTGTGTCACAAGGTACATAGTGGGGTCTCGGACTTTGAGGTAGAACTTCTGCTGAGGCATCACCCTCACCAAAGTATAACAGAAGACGTTCATTCACGGCAACCACCCCCATGATGACTCTAAAGGTGTTCAAGTAATATTGCCCCAGAAAAACAAGAAGCGAAGAAGAATAGGATAGAGGAAAAATCTAACGCCACCCTCCATGATGACTTTGGTGAAAAAGGGCATAGCCCCCTTGGTGTCGATGTCGGCACTGTGAAGTCCGTGTACGAACTCATTAACTGTGACACAGAGGGGAATAGAATATTGGATCTTAAAATTGGTGATTTTTTGGCGACCCTTGACCATATACTTCCTCAGCCTCAAGGGATGAACCTCATTAGCCCCATTATTTGTATTCCAATGACATCTTGACATCGAATAGACAAGAAAAGGCTCAAAAATAGGTTCCTAAAGGTGGGGCCCTAAGGATGGGTTGATGAGGACAGGGAAACAGAATGGTGCAACTACTAGGAAAGGAAAAAGAAGGAACAGAAGAAGAACAATCATTGCTAAAAGGAAAAAAAAAGGAACAGTTACTCACCAATAAACACAGCTCTGAAAGAGTTGAGGAGGTGGTGGCATATGTTCCCTGCTGGAGAGAATAAGTGAACTGGTGGCTCACCGATGTATTGTGGCTTCTCTGATGGAACTCTAGCGAAGTCTTAGATCTCACACGACTTGCAAAAATTGAAAAAAAGAGGCAAGGGCTTTGTTTAAATAGGGCCAAAACCCATCATTGTTCACAGAGAACGAGGGGGCGCATTAATTGAGGTGCGAGCCCTAAGGAAAGGAAAGTAGCTACATAAGGAGGCAGGGGCCAAGCCCTTTCATCTTTCTCTGCCATGTCATCTGGTCCATATGAAGGTCAAGGGCTGGGTGACAATAGGTGGGACACATTCAGTGATCGATGGGGAGACGAAACATGTCCTCAGCATGGCAGACTTGGATCCTCTATAAAGTGACAAGTCTCCTTGATGTGAGTCCCCTCATAGTTCTTTGTGACTAACACGTGTCCTCGGCGTACATGATTCCTAAGACGCTATCTAATCGACATGTGTCCTCGGTGCCTATGTTCCCTAGCACACTAGTCGCTTGACACATGTCCTAAGCATTTGCATCCCCTAGATACTTACTACTTAACACTTGCCCTCGACATCTTCGGTCCCTTGAGGGACTCTCCACCTGGCACGTGGCCTCGGCGTCAAGTCCCCACTCCATCGAGGTGTTGACAATTGTCCTGATGGTTGGCCCTTGTCAAATGGCTAAGTCCTTAAAGAAGATAAAGAGGAGTCAGCTGATGCAAGCATGCCAGTGATTAAGGTCAAGTAGAACATCATCAATTGGATGTGAAGTGCACTGTCAATCATCAGTTCCCCTTTTCCAAGGCAGTCTAAGTGCCAGGAAAGGTGGCTCAGTGGCCAATAATAAAGGTGTATGACGTAAAAAGCACATAAGACATGAACTCTTGGAGTGCAATGGACGAAAATGCCATTGAGCATGCGTAGCCACATGAGAGCACATTAATTAACCCTCAGTAGCATGGGACACATTTATTACTTGGCAAGATCAGGAAGACGAGCATTAAATGCCGTAGATTTGAGCATTAAATGTGGAAGCTCCTACCACAGGAAAAGGAGGGCTCAGTGTTTATGGACTGAGAACCACCAGTTGCCTTCCAAATGAGCCAATGGAGAGCCTTCCCTTCAAGGGACTCAATTGTCCATAATGATTGGCTCTAGAGATGGATAAATAGCTCTCACAAACCTAAGTCTAAGGTACACAAAATCTCACCCAAGCAATAGAACAATTCTTTTCCAATTCTCTCTCACATATTGGCTTCATCGTCGGGAGGGTGACGCTGAAAATACTCCGGCACCCTTCTAACCTTTTTTTTTGAGTGACAGGACCCAGTTAGATAGCTTACAAGGGAGCAGAGCATTCATAAAAGAGTTTCATCACCATTTGTTACGACTTCTCAACACCCATTTTTTGCGAAACCTTCAACTTTTCAGGCAAACTCGAGTTCATCAGGGGAGAGATCTGTCAATTTGTTCATTGTGCCAAAATCATTGAGCATACACACCATAAATGACTTCTGATGATAATCACTTACACATTGTTTGAACTCCTCGGTATTATCACAAAACATGGTGTCATCGACTCAAAGCTATTTCTTATTTTTGCCTTTGTCTTTAGAAATAAGCTAGTTGGCTTTTCCCTTTGTCTCGGTTGCTATTAGCACGAGCAAAATGTAAACTAAAAAAAAGACCATTTTTTGTCTTTGTTTCGAAAGTCATTCGTCTAGCTCAGTCTGTATGTATGCTTTCTGATTGTGCATGGGGCGAGTAGGACTAAAACCTCCTAAAGTGAGAATGGGTAAGTTGAGTCAGATTTCAAGTTTGTCCCCTTCACTTTGTTGGGAACATATATTCAATTATTAAGACAACTTTCACTATAAGCAAAGGCTATCATGGCTTCCATGTTTTGTTCTTGAGAACAGCTACATGACGTGCACCAATGCATGTAAAAACAAGCACTAAAATACTTAAAGATGGTCAATATCACCTGATATGCCTAACAAGATAAAGTTCTCCTATTGGAAGCATGCATCCATCTTTGTTTTCAGTATTTCAAAACTTAACTATTGAACTCGGTTGATTCCTTTCTGTGGTCGGCAAAACCTAAAGGTGGTCAACAAACACGAGTATATCATGAGGTGTTGTTTGGTCTCGTCGTCATCCAAAAGCTTGAAATATCTTCAGGCTTTCACCAAGAAATGGTTATTACATCGCCTAGAGTATGGTCATTGAACCATCCCTGGGTGGTTGGTCGGCCCATGGCTTGGCCTCTCTCAAGTGACTATTCATGTGGATATCCAATCAAGGCCATTCTATTGAGACATGGAATTCCTCTTCGGCGTCTATACTAGTCAAATATGTGAAAATCGAGACTAATCACTTAGATCATTCTATGATTGCTCAGACTCTATCCTTTGGGATGTCTATTGAAATACAACATCTTCCCAGCATCACAAAACAAGTATACTCGGCATAAGTAAGAAACTAAACAACACTATCATGATGACGATTGGCAAAGTCTAGCTAGTGCCCTAACGTCAAATGGGGCTAACCAAAGCAAGCCCCTACGGTTGTTCTTAATATAAGAGGCAGTCGGTCCATTGTTAAATGATGATCGGCCTCGCCCATGGACAAGAGGCCTTGCTCGGCCTCTCCCCTTAAACGTTCTTTGTAACTAGCAAAACTCCCACTTCGATATTGAAGAAAAATGGAGTTCTTTAGATAATCATAAAGAGAACACGACATGTGTATACAAGCAAAACTATTTCTTGAACCCCAAGCATAGGCAAATCCAACAAATCACCCCAAGATTGCCTTAGTCTATGAAATCCCAATCGGAGTCTGAGCTTCACTTGTCTCGAGAAGTGCTCGACTATCTTCTCTAATATAGTCCATGTATGTACCTAGCTCTTTCCTAAAAAAGAAAGCCCGAGCAAGTAAAAATGTTTAATAAACACGTGGAATTAGAGCTTGCCTAGCGCCATTTCGCTCCGAATATTCCCACTTGAACTGCTTTGTGCTCAGCTACGAAACTTGGCAATCATAACAATAATCAAACTTCTTTTAACTCGCACATGATCGTCACTATTATGCAACAATCGGTCTGTCATTGAGACCACCTACATGAATTACTTCTACAATTATTTTGGGAAGCAAAGAACTTTGAAGGTTGAAGACACTGTCAGATACTATAGCCTGACATCTCTATCCATGGGTGCTTATATATTCATAAGAATTAGTCAGCATCTTCAAAACATCCAGTGATACTCGGTGTCAATGATAAAGGCGATCGACATCACTGATCAAACCCAGAAGTATTTTAGAATGGTCGGTTTCACTCCTTGGACATTGCTATAAAGCTCTCGGTTGCTGTAAATCACTCACCTACGGTGGTCAATAGCATGAACCCATGCTCGCCGATTAGTCAAAAGGTGGGCAAGTGTACTCAAATCAAATGGAGTGCGTATAGGATCCTGGCATCACATATGATTAACAAGAACTATCCTTTTGAGTACAAGAAAAAGAGTTTCCACTCTTTTTGGGCACCTATTGGCTAATATTGATCACCTCAAGAAATCCAAGAGAGGTCTCTGATCGGCATCATTAGTTGAGTTCGACTTCTTAGGTGGTCAGTGACTTGATCCGAAATGTGTACACCCAAGTGCAGGTGGTCAAGCTATAGTAATAATCCAGTTAAGTCCAGAGTCGAATCCATAGAGAACTATTGTCGGTGTTTCGAAGCAAGTAGTGATAGAGACCAAGTAACTATAACCCTTGAGATTTGAAGTTATGAGATTTTCTGGACAGAATATAAGATTCTTTCCGAGGGGTTTTTCTAGACAAAATATAATGGTTTATCAAATGTAACAGCCACCCTTAGCTCAAACCAGATCGAGCACGGGATCTTCTTGGAAATGGGAAGATCTAGGATAGGCGGCCAACCTCCTGGAGAAAGCGATGTGCATGGACCATGTGAGTAGGGATGCAGCTCCGTGGACCGCTTGTTGAGCCTGATAGGTGATGGTATCACACCCTTCTCAAAGGAACCATATGTGACACTCTTACGTCATACGACTCCGTCCCGGAATTAGGACTTCCCCTTTAATCATCCGATTTATTATAATTGTACTTGGTAATTCAATTAACCCCTGTGACAACATAAAGTTAATTGAAAGATAAAGATGAATTGTGAGAATTAAGAGCATGGATTTGATGTTTTTGTAGAGGTTTACAAGAATTGTCTGTGCCAAGACTCAACCTATCTACAAACAAGTAAGTGTCTCTACAAGGCATCCAACCATTGCATTAGTATACTTTTTTTTAAATGAAGCACAATAATGGTGAAGATTGAAATGTAGTCATGAAAATCTAGCGGGATACTTGCCTAGAACCAATAGGTCTTTTTATGCAAGAGTCATCTAGGTCATAGAAATCACCTATGGTTGTACAAAGTACCATAGCTTTGGTAGATGCATTCAATCATTCAATAAGCAAGTGTAATATAAAGCATTAAGAATAAATGAAATACACAAATATAACTTTCGGATGATTTATACATGTTCATCACCTCTTACTAAAGAGTGAATGGTTATGCTTTGGATTCCATTATTCTACTTTTCAATAAGACACCTCATTATTGCACAGCATGAGGGATTTGTTGTATGTTCATTGTTATCAGTAGGGCCCACCACTGTAATGTTATTATTTTTTTGATCGAGCATGGAAATATCAACTACGATATCTAACAGGCGCATTGTCTCGATTATTGAGATTATCATTCATTGGTTATAGAATATTTGAGCTCTACATATATGGATCCTAGTATTCTGTTAGGAATGAAAAGTACATTAGGACTCTGTGCTTACTATTATCTATTTGATTCGGTCTTCGTGATCGTTTTGATGACATATAGTAGATTTCGACATATCTATTCTAAGCTATACCTTATCAAAGGTAGAAAGCATATTCTTCGTAGCTTTCATCCCTTTCTAGCATTACAAAGGAAATAAATCTGGGAGGCAGTTGACGGGATATTTTGTGATGGTTCATATCATCTGAAAAAAGTGGCAGCAATTGATGGCATAAAGTTCTAAGGGCATGTCATAAACCTAAAAAGATAGCTATTAGTCAAAGGCTATACAATTAGTCATGTTAGAGACAAGAACAATTTGTAAGTAGCTCTCCACCATTCTCAATAAATATAGGTGAAAACCCAAAGTTTGGAAGGCCATGGTAGAAGGATCTCAGCTCCATACTCCACACACACACATTTTATCATTTTTCTAGCTTTACACATTGGATTGCTCATGTATTGATCTCAATACTGACTTAGGCATTGGAGGGGTTTCTCTCGGCTCATCGTTGAGCATCCCTCTAACCACATGTTGGTTTTTTAGCCCACGGACTGAATGATATTCGAAGACGAAGGGCGCACATTTAACATTTTAGTAATTGTGCAGAAATTCTCATTTACAAAAATCTATAATAAAGATTTGAATAAAAATTTTATTTTTATACAAAAAAATTCAATGGACAAACTCAAAGTTTTATTCTAATCTTTTAGAAATTTACAAATTATCCAAGTGTATTCTTTCATTTTTTTTTCCTCTCCTATTTTTTCTACTTCTTTCCCTCCAAAACCTATTTTCATTTTAATTATCGCCTCACTCTTGATTTTTTTTCACCCTTTGTTTCCATTGCATTTTAAGTCTTTCTTCCAAATACATTTCAGCCAATATTTTCATTTTAATTATCGCCTCACTTGATATTTTTTCACCCTTTGTTTCATTTCAGCCAATATTTGCTATAAATTAGCCATGACATTCATTTTTTTTTTTTGTTATTCGTATATCTTTTAAAGTTTTAAAAAATGCATAACTTTTGATTGCAAAAGTTTAAAATATAAAATTTAATTTAACCTTGACAAATGATGCATATTGCGAATGATCAAAATTTTTAGTAGAGTCGTGTTTTTGTAATTATTAAAAGAATAAAGAGAAATATAAATATAAAAAGATATAAATACAACGGAGAGATACGTAGAGATTGTGAAATTTAACAATTGGATATATAGAACAAGTGAATTATGAAAGGGCAAATATGTAACATAAATAAGAATTATTTTGCCAAATAGACTTGAAAATCTATTATAGCAATGCCAATCGCATCAAGTTCTCCCTCTTTGTTGGTGTTCATAAGTAAAATAGCAAGTGAAATATAAAACAGTGTAAGAAAGGTGATTTCATGCCAAGTTTGAAAATGTACTCCCCCTGGGTATTATAACAATATCTCCCTTACTTTATTCACATGCAATTTATTTAGGCTAGTTAAGAGAAAATCTCCCAAATTTCTCCTACATAAAATATTCTCCCCCTTTTTGTCACAAAGTGTCAAACCAATGACATATCATAACAACCCAGGTATAGAATCAAGCTATCATCGACATACATCTAGGGTTGTCAAAATTGGACACAACATGAATTAGCGGTTTGAGTGAGGCTTTAACGAGTTCGAATAGTAAACGGTATAACCTGCCAGACACATTTAATAAACGGGTTCAAGGACTTTCAATAATTTCCCAACTAACAACGTAATAGACTGGAATGTAGAAAGAAAAACTGGAATGAAAAGAAACAGATAAACAAAGTTTGAAAGATTAAAAAAAAAAGGTACTTAATATTAAATGAAAGCAATAAAGATCAACAGAGTGATGGATTATAAGAAAAAGTAAAGTTGCTCAGAAATAGAAGATAGGCTAGCCCAATGTAGAGTTTGTTGTATTTGATCGTGGATCTCCTCTACATAGCCTCGTCTTTGTTATTTATAGGGATAACCTTCAACTGTCGAAACCATCCATTCCGGCCATGACTATAATCATGGCCTTTTACTCGAGATGTGCAGACGTGGGTTGAACCATCTCCGACAGATGGCTGAAGGTGTCACGTCTCCTTGCTTTTCGGGATTCTTACAGTTTCACTTTCTTAATCGCTCTGCCAAGTATGGACTCTCACAAATTTTATCATGACTGTTGAATCTCTTCCACGTGTCACCCTCAGATCTTTTACTATTTTTGGGTGTAAATAGTTTGACACTTTTTATTTTAAGAATCAAATATTTATTTCTAGACTCGTAATAAAGGTTGAACTCAAAAAATTATAAAATAACAAAGTCATTGTGGCTAGCAACATTTATTATTGACCACAAATGTGTGCACAAAGAAATTGCCCATAGAATTGAACAAAGAAGTTTTTTATTAATAGCATTGAACTTTATAGTGTGTATTCCAATTTAAGGCCGAGAATCAACATCAATAAAGAGTGTTTTCTTTCATTTCAATTTTATTCTAATTTAATTTTGAATTGTACTGTAGTAACTCAACTAAACCAAATTGTTTATTTTGTCTATCCTTCGACAAAATACCCAACAAGAAGTCACTCACCAAAATGGCTTGTGATACTTAGTTGGGATATAGCGAAAGCAAAATTTTGCGTGAAAGGATCATTGTTTTTTTTTTTTTTCTCTCTATCTTTTCATTTTTGAAGAGAAATATCAAGTAGAACTAGTGCATTGGTTAGTGGCAAAAGTAAAACTACTAAGCAATGTACATTAGGATTCGAATGTTAGCGTGCAAGGGGTGGGTCATAGGGTTCAATTCTCATCACTAAAAATCGTTGAAAAAAGCCAACAGGAAAAATATTGTCCAAATCATGCCCGTATGGTAAGCTCCAAAGAGGGTAAGAGAAATTTAACAAAAGGGGGAAATTATAAGGGGACACAAAATTAGACTTAATTGCCAAAAAATACACAGTTTGATTTTGTATTCTGATTGCTGTAATCTTTGGCATTTATTTGCACATTTTCGGGGATAGATTTTAAATGCTCTTTATGTCAATGCATATTTGGCAATATGTGCAAGTGCATTTATTTCGACAGTCAAGTGATTACTATGAGGCATGTTTTGCTTATAAATTTCGTTGACCATTTTCATACACTCATCTTTTTTCTTCCAGGCGATAGAAGTATAAACTCAGACATGAAGAATCTTGTCGGGTTTGCTATCCTTCTTCTCGCAGTTTTGATCACTGCAGGTAATCTCTCATGAACCATTCCTTATCTTTTAGGAATTACTACCGTTAAGACGATAATTGATTACAAAAGTATACCTAGAAGTCTCTATATTTTTATTTTATATCAATAAACTCTGAAATTAATTTTCTTCTTGGCAAAAGGATTTTCCTACAGCTATTTTTTAACTTGACTTTCATTGGTCAAAAGTACCAAAAATTTGGGGTATGTTAATATTTTTTTTTACAGTTCCAAACAAGGTTCAGAGAAACAGATTGTTATTTTAGAGTTCTAGAGAAAACATGGACAAAGAAGATTGTCTATCATTAAAAAGGCAATTGGCATGTCATTTGTAAACCATTGTAATAATAGTACATCGTTGTACATTAGAAAACAAGATGGTTTTTTTTTTTTTTTTGTTGTTGAAAATGATAAACTGCGTTAACGATGGCAGCGGACTGGGGAGAAATGGGTATTCATCCAAACCCGTTCTGTTTGGACCGGAGATAGACCATACGTATTGAACGGTGGACGTATATGAAGATCTCCATATAAACCTGTACGGGGATGGACTAACACTTATCCCCCCTTGTCCCCCCCCCCCCCGGCTAACCCTTATATGTGTACATATATATATATATATATATATATATATATATATATATATATATATATATATATATATATATATATATATATATATATATATATATATATATATATATATATATATATATATATATATATATATATATATATATATATATATATATATATATATATATAAACTCCAATTTCATTCCCACGCATCTATAAAGTTAATTTTAAAATTCAGTGACCTTTTTTTTTTCTTCTATGTCCAATAAGGTAATATTTATTATTTTTGTATTCTTTTTTATGGCTTTTGTTAGGTTTGTGATCATTTTTGTTAGATTTGTGATGAGTTTTGTTAGATCTAAGGGTCTGTGTTGTGTTAATTATTGATGGTTTTTGTTTTGGATCTATAGTGTGTTAGATACGAGATTTTTAGATGTTGCTTGTTCAATTTTTTTTTTTAGTGTTAGATCTGCAATTTTCATGTGTTACATTTGATTTTCTGTATTAGATATGCAATATTCTGAATTTTCTAATTTTATGCTATTTGAATACGGTCTTTGTTGAATTTTGATTATAGTGTTAGATATGGTTTTTACTGATTTTTGAGTTTATTCTACTTGAATGTAGTTTTTATTCTTTGAAAATTGTTGAATATACTTTTTGCTTGAAATGTGTTGGATAGATTTCTTGTCTACTCAGTATATCAACTACTAGTCTTTATTGATGAAAAGAATTATGTGGTAAGTTTTTAGTTGGTGAAAACAATTTTTTTTTATTTTTTGGATTATTTAAAATGTTCGATTATGTTAGGCTTGGGCTTGGCGGAAAATAAAGGTGGGGATGGGGTGGAGGCGGGGATTACAAATTTACCCACGAACGGGGATGAGGATGAAAACTATACTCATTAACAGGGGTGGACCAGGGATAAATGTAATTTTTTTAAGCGGGTATAGGAATTGAGACTATATCTTCCACCCCCGCTTCGGTCCGCTGCCATCTCTAGTTGGCGTATCATTTCTTAGCATCACCATCTTGTATTATTGTTTTTTTTTCTTGAGTATATGCCTGATAGATTCAAGGTTGTAAAGAGATGCACCAGGTGAGAATTAAGAAGCATTACATACTGTTTGTATTTATCAAGAATTTAAAAGGTCGTAGCTCAAAAGATTGACACGAAGCAGTGAATAAAAGAATTATAATATTAATTAGGGATCTAAGGAAGTTGGCTGGAGGTGCGGATTTGCAATGGGGTAGTTGCCCCCACTGGAATTTGAAAACATATTGGGGTGTATTGAAATATTTTGAAGTTTTAAAATTTGTTAAAGATTGCCCCCATTGAAAAGCTTTTAAACTTAAGGGTAGTAATGTATATTTTCAAACATGTGGGGTTCCTTTAAACGTTAGCAAAAGAAAAAAAAGTTACTTCATCAGGGCACAGGTCCCTGTTTCCTTTTCCGGCCAAAACTTCGTCTATCTCCTTTGTGAACTTTCTCTGTTCGACGTCTATGGATCCTCAGGCTCTCTCTTTGTTCTAGCTCTACACTATGAAAATTCGTTCTCCTCAGTTTTTACTCCCTCTTTAGTGGTACCTCTTTATTTTCGACTTCAATTGTTATGGGCAAGATCTATTGAAAAGATAGCTTAGAAAGATGAGAGTTTAAGAGATTTTTTCAAAGTTGACTTGTCGGGAGATAAACCATGAACGATTTCTTGATTTCGATAATTATTATATGTTTTAATTTTTGGGCCAATGACTAGGGTTTTCAAATAATTGGATTTTTATATTTGGAATTTATGTGTTATAAAATATTTTTTGGATTAAGTCATTTCGATTGATTAGGCTTGAGTAAATTGATCGTAATGAATTAAGTTATTCATATATCTAAGATTGATTTAGTTAAATTTTTTTTGACCCTAGATTGATTTAATTGACTTGTAGTGGATTTGATTTTTTTAATTTATTTCTGTTAAAAAATGTTTAAATTTTCTAAACTATTTTGATGTATTTTGCATGAATAATACATACTAAGTTGTGTCTGACTAAAGAGATTAATTTTTTAAACAACTATTGATAAAAAGTTTTTGTTAGATTCTATAGATGATAACTTCATAACAATTTTTTTTTATAGACTTTTTTTTGTATTTCTCTCGTATATGAATGGTGTGCCTTTAATTGACGTTCTTTTAATGGAATAATGCAATGGTGTGCCTTTAATTGACGTTCTTTTAATGGAATAATGCTTTGGTAAAAACAATGTCAACATTCGAAATTAAATAATTATATATTTAAGGTTGCCCCTACAAAAAAAGTTGTCTGGCTCCACCATGGACATAGAGCAGCAAATTACAACAAAAATGTATTTCTTTCTAATTTATCCCTCCAACTTTTCATTCGTCCAAATTTTTATCATTCTATTTTTTCATCATATCAAACGAAGCATAAGGCTGGGCTTCAGTGAACCTTACAAAGTTGGTCCACAGGCCCTGTATCAGGTCGGCCCTAGACTGTATAGGCCAGACTTGCCATCTATGTGCTACGGGTCGGACCTAGGTGGACTTCAGACTTTTGGAATATTTGACATCTTTTTTAGTAGAACTAGCAGTGCACACATGAACAAATTAGTGTAACGAAAATGTTATAAAATATTTAAAACATATATAAAATATACGTGTAATTGAGGTTAATGACATCTCATACTTTTTACAATTTGCCAAGAGAAATTATTTGCCTACCTAATTGTCATCCAGACATTTGCTCGTTATAAAATATGTATAGTACCCTAGTATGTCGAGTTAGTGTGATTGTAGTGACCATCCACTTGAAAATTGTTCGAACATAACTTGAAATGCTATGATGTTTTATGTTCATATTGATGAATGCAGATAATGAACTAATGATGGCAGACGCATGCGTGGACAAACAATCCTATGCCAGCGATTTTTGTAAGGCAGCCGATTGCAACATATGGTGCAAAAACGAAAGAGGAAACTGGGCAAAAGGTCGTTGCATACTAATTGATACCTGTTTTTGTAGTTACCCCTGTTGAATATATTCCTCATGTGAGAGGATTTAATACTCCAGTGTGCGAAGCTATGTCCTATTGGGCTTAAAAGAACTGAAAAACTTTGAGTGCAGAATAAACTAATATTAATATGTCCTCTCTCTCTCTCTCTGGAAATGGAAAATGTGTATACAAGCACATACATACAACATGGTTCACATACGCACTCCAAGTGTGTGTTTGTGAGTTAGATAGTAGTTTAATGAGATGAATCCAAATTAAAGCATGAATTCACATACGCACACTGAATTTAGGTTGACACTTACTTCCAATATTCAAACCAAAACCTGGATTCAAATCTAATTCACTTAAAAACATGATCAAGAATTTTTCAATATGCTTTTACTTGGATGGCTGGTATATATATCATATACTTATCAAATAACAAAGACATTATATTGGCATATTAAAGTGCAAAAAGTTTACTTCACAATTATTATTTATTTAATTTTTTTATTGGGGGGGGGGGTTGGAATAAAATTTATATAATTGTAATAATCGCTTACAAATTTTATATACAATTGGAGAATTTTTCAAACCTGAGGGTACGACCACCCTCTGGATCCGTCGTTGTTTGCTTATGTATTTGACCTGGTTAAGGGGTAATGTCAGAATGAAAGGGTAAAATGGCCCTGATTTGTTTCTTTTCCCAATTTCCAAAATTGAAAATTGTGCCTTTAAGCATGCTTGGGTATGAAAACTTTACAGCAATGCTTCAGGACACGCTGTTTCTGGTCTAATACTTGAAGATCCTTTGGGTGGATGACAAAGAAAATGATGCATATGGGAATGGTAGACAAGGAAAAGCATAATCCAAAGCTCGGACACCCCTAACTGTTGAACTAAGTACAAAAAAAAAAAAAAGCGCATGTCAATAGTAAAACTCATTGTCAAGAGAGAAAATATTGTATTTAAAGCTTTTTGTTAGGTGTCGTCCAAAATCTAAATCCCCAATATCCAAAAGGAGCTACAATTGAAAGATTTGTTCTAATTTAATCTTTAAAATATATTTTACCCCCTACGGTTTGGGTCCACAATGCTTTCTTTCCTATAGTTCAAACATGTTCGCATGACTTCCATGTGTTTCGAATCAACCCGTACTGTTAACTCCGTTAATTGTACTACTAAAGTAATCTGAATAAGCCAATACATAAATTCACATATAAATGCATGTGTGTGTAACATGCGCACTCCATTTTCATTTGTTGAGTTTGAAGAGGATATGTCACGAATGGGTATTTCGGTTTGTTATTTTGGAAAATGTTCCCATGATTTTGATTATTGTGGCTTCTCCTTTGTCAGGGGGTATGGTAGTGATTTAGAGGTGCCCGATCTTCCTTATCTGTGGGAAATAAATTGTGTGGAGAGACTTGTGTTACGATGTTACATATATTAAATATAAGATTAGATGTGCATAAATAAATTTCTGATCACACTTTCCTTGTAAGCCGATTTTTTTGGGGCAAATTCTGTGTCTGGGTTCATAACATATACACACATCCAATCTCATATTAATTGATTTGAGATCCTATCAATCCAAAATGTAGGAAAGAGAGGTTATATACAGGTTACCCCCTGACGTGCAGAATCAGATCGAATCAACTTGTTTTACGAGTCTTGCTTGTATCCTTGCTGTTTGGAAGATCCTTAATTGTTAACAAACTTGATTGATAATAGGCAGAAAAGAAGGCTACCACATTTCTCTAAGCACCCACACCCACAAAACCTAGGAATCCTTCAAGATGGTGATTCCTAGAGAGAGAAATCTTGGAGGAGAGAGAGAGTGGCAAATTTTTGTTGTGTTTTCTGTATACATCTTTCCACCATATATAAAACAAGAGTGTGATGATGAATACAAATTCAATCTCAATCCCAACTTACGGGTTAACTCAACTAATTATAAGATTAGCATAAAGGAGAAAAACCTAAACCCATTAGGACTCTTACAACCTTGAGGACACTACTGGGTAATTCTCATATCTCCCACTTGTCCACATAGGTTGTCTCACTCTCCATACAGACTTCCTCTCAATCTCCTATTGTTATTTCACTCTCCTAATGCAAGTGATGGAGTGCGCAACTTGATGGAAAAGAATAGAGCAGGAGTACTATATGAAGCCACTATCTAACATACAATAGATAACTCAATAACACCTGATCAAGTATCCCCTATACCTCTTGAGACTTCACTCAACCCACCTCATTTCCTATTCATATTCATGATTATCTCATGTAGGTAAGCAAGATAATCGCCCAAGAAATGAACTATCAATTGGATGTGACATAAATACATCTTTCCTAAAATCTTAAGCTAGTCTATTTCGATTCAAGCATTTTACTAGGCATGTCCCGTGTGACCGTATCTATCATGATCCTAGATGATATTCTGAAGTAGTTACATCGAACCTCGACTTCATGATATAGCTCTATTCTAAGGGTACAGTGTAATTCAGGGCTCACATAGTGACACAAAGGGTATCAATCTTGTCACTCTCTTATTTAGTCGACTATAGCAAATACAGTATGATATGTATGCTATGGTGGAGCTCCCACTGAATAGGCAATGTCACTCTCAAAATTTGTATTAATCTAGGACTAGTTGCCATATAGGCATTTAACCTGAGCTACTCTATGCCACTCACCAAAGTGTTATCTCAGTCCGAAAACCAAGGTGATGTCATCATTAATAATGCCCATTATGTAATTCACACACTTAAGCCATTATATGCTCACTATGAAAGAGGCAGTATGATTATTTTATTTCATCTTGCTCGCTATCTCATAGCCAAAGCAATCACCCGTATGAGTGCACTAATCCAAACCTGGTGACATTACTTAAAAAAAGTAGTGCCTTATGGAAATAATATCATTCATGAAATCACAAGTAAGAGATAAAACGAAAAATGCATGAAATAACTATATATGTCTATCATACAATCCAAGCAAATCAAATTCTATGTAATCCCAAATTCCTAACATGAGTTTGAAGTACATCTCTATAAATTGACTTAGTGAGAGGATCAACCACCATTTTGCTAGTGGACAGATGCTTTAGGATTACTTCTTCTTGCCTAACCATGTCTCGAATGTACTGAAATCGTATATCAATATGTGTGGTTCATCCATGATATCTAGGATCCTTTGCATATTATAATGCATTCTATCAGAACGAATCTTACTAACCTCATCAGCGCGGGCCATAATGCCTAATAGCTATATAATTGTCCTCAACAAAACTGTCTCGTGAACAATTGTTGAACAAGCAATATACTAAGACTCCATAGTAAATAAGGCAATACAAGCTTGTTTCTTATAGCACCAAGAAACAGCTCCTCCTCCAAGTGTGAACACATAACCAAAGGTGAATGTTCATTCATTTTTATTGCCACTATAGTCTGTATAACAGAACCCTCTCAACCTTAAGGCTCCACTATGACATGAAAGGAAGAGATATGTGGTCCCATGAAGGTAATGAAAATCATCTTAACTACTTACTAATGAAATGGCCTGGGTTGTTTCGGTAATGACTTACCAAACCAACTGCGTATCAAATATCAGGACAAGTACACAACATAGAACACATTAAACTCCCTATTGCACTTGTATATGGACCCCTTCATGATTTCTTTCTCCTCATCTAATCCAACGTGCTTGTCTGTTTTTGTTGTATATCAAATTGTTTCCTAAGCGTAGGAATGTTTATCGTGTAGTAACTCCGATCAAGGTTGTCTCCATAGAGAAATTTTTTTTTGTTTTGAATGGGAAGGGTGAAAGAAGAGATCGACTCTAAATTCAATTTTGAATTAGGAGAATTGGGTGAAAATGATAAGGAAAAAATACTCTTTAGTTTCAGGATCCAGATAGTTCATATATAGTAGATATTGTATTATGCAAACTAAGTTAAATCCCCCACGTCAGCAGCAGATTAACTGGAAGATAATGGTTGAACATAATATTGAAGGTTGAGCTCCACATTAGGTAAAGAGTCATAAGCATTGCATATGCCTAGACTTAACCTATCGATAAACAATCAAACAACTTCTACAAAATGTCCAGCTTTGTGAAGTTGTTCAACCATCCCATTAAAGATTCAAAAGGTTAAAGATTGAAAATGAGAGTTAAATATCCAACTTGAAATATTCACGGGAAATTATAAGATTTACCTATGCCAAGACTTAACTTGTTTGTAAGTAATCAAAGAAATATACAGAATATCAAGCTTTACTAGAAATCATTCAATCATTCAAAAAATAGAAGATTTATTATTAAACCAAGGAAAGGTGTTGTGTAAAACCCGAGTAAATTTGAACTTTTTACAATAAGGGCAAAACGGTAATTAGTCACTATGATATGGGTTAGAAACTTGATATTTTCTAGATCTCGGATTATGAAACAGACCTCTCCATTGGATTCGTCTCACGAAATCTAGATACTCCGTTAAATTTCATCGAATTCCGAGGTAGTCGGATTTTTCGTGTTTTATGAGGCGGTCGAGTCTCGGGTGATCCAAAAAGGGGATTTCTAATAAAATTTAGAAAGTAAGAAATTAATTTAATTCAAATTAAAATAAAAATATTTGAACTTGAACTGGGGTGAAATTAAATTATTTCGGGACAAAAATGGACCTGGGAGAAATTAGGATTGTGTGGCGCGTATTAAGCCAAGTGTTTTGAGGGTATAAAAAGGGGAGAAATATTAGATTTCTCCCCATTCTTCATCCATTCACCGATAGAAGAGAGATAAAAAGAGAGAAATTCTTCACTTCTCTCTACGATCTACAAGAATCGGTTACTCAAATCCGTTCGGGACAAGAACAAAGATTGTTCTACACGCCGAGGGCTATACGACTACACCAAAAACGACGGGTTTCACCGAAGATTTCAAGGACGGAATTTTGGAAAATCAAGGGTTTGGACTTGAAGGATACTCTTGAAGGTTATATCCTTGATTTTACGCTTCAAGAGATAGGGTTCCTTCCTACATTGGTTTATTTTACAGCCTAGGGCGTTAAAATGAAATGGGTAGGTTGGTAAAGTTATATGTATCATTGCCTATTGTGTTGAAATTGATGAAATGGGTGTTGGAAAGAGGTAGAATAAATTATATCCTATAAATGGGCATGTAGAATTTACTCAAAGTAATTTCTTGAAAAAAATGTGGAAATTGATCTATGGGCATATTATGTGTTTACATTTTGCCTTTGTGAATAAAATGTGATGTTGGCATAGACGATGTGCTAAAATGCTTGGAAATCTTTGTTGGATATAATGTTAATATATGTGTTATGACATATTAACATTATGATGAATTGTGAAATTATATGCTTTTTGATATAATTGGTGATAGAATGGTGGAAATTGCTCATTGGCATTCATTGCATAGGGGGCATGATGTTGACATCACATTCATGGGCATTAAACATGAGTGTGGGTGTGTGTGTGCATGGTTTATCAAACACCACATAGGTGGATGATGGGTGGGCTCAGGAAAGTTAGATCGAAGATCCGGCTAAGTCGCATGGTTGTATGAAAAATTTGTGTCAGGTATAACAAGAAGAGCTAGACACTCCTTTGGGTGCAAGACCCGACTACTAGTTTTATACACTTCCGACGGTGCAAGTCCAAAAAAGTGTATCAGTGTGCAGAGTCAGCGGTGAGACACCAAAAGTCTTCTACCCAACAAGACACATGGTTTTGTTTTATAAAAAAATAAAATGATCATTGATTGGTAATATCAATGACAGATTTATTACACATTTACACAAAATTGTGTTGTGGGAGACGGAGAGGGCTCGAGATAAAAAGGGCAAGAGTGAGTCTCATCTCATTCATGGCATGATGCTGTTAAAATTCCAATATTGAATATTACGTTCTTGTTTGGGATTACTGCTTTGTAAATGTTACATGGACATTCATGCGCACTTAGGTTAGGGAAGTAACCTTTGTTGGAAATACTCTACTGAGCGTGACTCACCCTTTTAAGGGAAAAACATTTCTAGAGCAGGTGGTACGTTGGCGGAAGGCTCTCACTTGGGGCCTCAAGTATGATGAAAGCTGGAATGTGGCTTTATTTGAGTTTTTGTATAAGTATTATGAAAACTTGGTTTTGATATGTAATTTTAAGGAAATGAGTGTAATAGAAGGTGTATGGACCTAATATTAAATTAAAATCTTCATTGTACATGTGTTGGATGGATTTAATATGGTTAAGAATGAGTTGGAAATGAAAAACAGGTAAAATAGGCAAAGGTTGACAAAGAGTACTGATATGGCGTACCGATATGTCGGGTCCAGTGAGCAGTTCATATTGGTATGGCATACCGGTATGACGAGGTCCAGTGGGTAGTTCATACCGGTATGACGAGGTCCATCGGGCAGCTCGTACCGGTATGGCTTACCGGTACACTTTCTAAAAATCTGAAAATTTAAAATTTGTTTTGACATTCTTATGGACCTTGTTTTTTTTTGGTACCACATATATAAATGGACATAAAATAAGGACAAATTAGACATATCAGACATGGGCTGGGTCAAATGGTAAAATGTACACGGGTTACACGTGTGGGTGGTGATTTTGGTTATGGGAATGCTATTGACGTGATGTCGGGTAGTGCGATAATTATGGGTACTTCTGCGGGTTGATGGGTGGTTAACTGTTGAAAAGGACCTCAGTTTTAGAGGCATCTCAACTTGGTATCAGAGCCTAGGTATACGATTTACCTAGGGCTTGGTGGGGCATGAGTCTAGACCATTGCATTCATTGTGCATTTCATGTTTTTATGCCTTAACATGACGCATGCTATGTGTTATATGTTATGTGAATGATATACATGGTAAAATGTGTATGAAAGAGAGACACTAGAGTTAGAAAACATAACTTTGGGGTTCGAAAAACAAGGAAACGAGATAGTTCAAGGTGTAAATGTTTACTAGTAGGTGGCATAAGCTCAACTAGGGAGACAAGGAGAAGAATCTTAAAGTTTCTAAGTTAGTCCCTACTTTGGGATACTCAATGAGTGTTATATTGCTATCTGACATGTGTGTAGATGGCTAGTAGAGAAAAGAGGATGCTTAGACAATGGCCGAAATAATAATCAAGCACCACCAGCCTTTGACCATCAAGCCTTCGTGGAAGCTATTGGTAATGCGGCTGTTACCATTGCACAGGCTAGTGCTACAGCTGCTACTATTGCATAGGCTAGTGCAAGTGTGGAACAAGGAGGCTCGAGTAACATCCAAAGGTTCAAGGCACACAAGCCTTCGATTTTTAAGAGATGGGCAGATCCGATGGTAGCCGACCATTGGTTCCCACAGGTCGATAAGATTTTAGAGGCAATGGAGATCACCTCCGATGCCATGAAGGTAAGGCTAGCTGCGTTCCAGATAGAGGGAGAAGCCCAACTTTAGTGGGAGTGCCGAGGATTGATGATTTATTTAATTAGCTAAGAGAAGTGCGGGTTTACTCCAAGATAGATCTTCGCATTGACTACCATCAGTTAAGGATTAGAGAAACAGATGTCCTTAAGACAGCGTTCAGAATGCGGTATGGGCATTTCGAGTTCACCATGATGCCTTTGGGATTGATGAATACCCTAGAGGCATTCATGGATCTCATGCATAGGGTGTTCCAACCCTATTTAGATCGGTTCGTTGTAGTGTGTGTTGACGACATCCTGATCTACTCCAAGTCTGAGGAGGAGCATGAGGGTTACTTGAGGATTGTTGTCCAGAACTTAAGGGACCACCAATTGTACGCAAAGTTCAACAAGTATGAATTTTGGCTTACGGAGGTAAAGTTTTTGGGACACGTAGTATCGGCTTTGGGTGTATCCGTGGACCTAGAGAAGGTTGAGGCAGTCATGAGTTGGGAGAGGTCGAAGTTAGTCTTTGAGATACGTAATTTCTTGGGATTGGTGGGTATTACAGGAGGTTCATTAGGACCTCTCTCGACTGACTGCACCTATGATGAGATTAACTCGGAAGGGGGTCAAGTTTGAGTGGAATGATTTGTATGAGAAAGCATTCCAGGAGTTAAAGAGGAGGCTTACTTCAGCTCCTATTTTGATAGTCCCGGAGAGGGGACAGATGTGTACAATGTACTGTGATGCATCTAGAGACGGACTGAGTTGTATTTTGATGTAGTCCGAGAGGGTGGTGGCTTATGATTTTTGGTACTTAAAGAACCACGAGCAGAATTATCCTACGAATGAGATGGAGTTGGCGGCCATAGTCTTTGCCTTGAAGGCTTGACACCACTATCTATATGGTGAGCAATTTGAGGTATTTTTGGACCACAAGAGTTTGAAGTATATTTTTACATAGCAGGACTTCAGCATGAGGCAACGCAGGTGGATGGAGTATCTTGAAGACTACGACTTCACTTTGCATTACTATCCTGGTAAGGCAAATGTGGTGGCTGATGCACTCAGTCGGAAGTCACGGGGGGTCTTGGCTAGTGTGGCTTCCCGAGAACGGCAGATGCTCGAGACTGTGGGACAGTTTTGGCTACATTATTAGGGTCAGGCTCAGGGTGTTTTGAGGAGTTTAGTGGTCATGCCCTCCCTACTAAGCAGGGTGATCGAGTCCCAAGGATAGGATCCAGAGTTATTATCCATCAGGGACCGATTGCAGGCGGGTACCGATGATGAGGGGTGGGCTATTCACTCAATTAGCAGTCTTCGGTATAGGGGAAGGGTTGTGGTTCCCCAGTCAGGTGATTTGAGGGAAGAGATCCTTAAGGAATTTCATTGCTCCCAATTTGTTGTGCATCCAGGTGGCACAAAAATATACCATGATCTTTGTCACCGGTATTATTGGAGCAGAATGAAGAGACACGTTGGGGATTTTGTCAGACAAATGTCTCACGTGTCAGCAGGTTAAGGCCGAGCACCAAAGACCAGCAGGGTTGCTCCAGCCCTTGGAGGTAGCTGAGTGAAAGTGGGAGCACGTCACGATAGATTTTATAACCCACTTGCCATAGACATCGCAGGGAAATGACGCAGTGTGGGTGATAGTGGACCGACTTACAAAGTTGGTGCACTTTTTGGAAGTATGGATGACCTTCAGACTGGAGGAATTATGCCAATTGTATATACAGGAGATTATCCGATTACATGAGGTGCCTGTATCTATAGTATCCGATCGGGACCCCAAGTTTACGACTCTTTTTTGGGAGAGCTTCCAACGGCCATGGGGATTCAGTTGACGATTAGTACATCATTTTATCCCTAGACTGACGGTCAGTCGGAGAGGACCATCCAGATATTAGAGGACATGCTACGGGTATGCGTCCTAGATCTCAAGGGTAGCTGGGAAGAGCATTTATCCTTAGTGGAGTTTGCCTACAATAATAGTTATCAGGCGAACATTTAGATTACACCCTATGAGGCACTTTATGGGAGGCCTTGTCATTCTCCGATTTGTTAGATGGAGGTGGGAGATAGACCTTCTACGGGTCCAGATTTGATCAGAGACACCTCGGAGAAGGTAGACTTAATACGGAAGCATCTTCTCACGGCTCAAAGCTGGCAGAAGAGCAACACTGACAGACGACGGTGACCTCTGGAGTTTGAGGTGGGAGATCACATCTTCTTGAAGGTGATGCCTAAGAGAGGAGTGGTCAGATTTGGAAAACAGGAAAAGCTATAGCCGAGGTTTATCGGGTCCTTCGAGGTACTCGAGAGGGTGGGTACAGTAGCCTACAGATTGGAGCTATTGCCAAACCTATCGGGTGTTCACCTAGTGTTCCACGTCTCTATGCTCCGAAAGTGTACTCCGAATCCGACACATGCAGTGCATTGGGGTGAATTGATTGTTAATGTGGATGGGACCTTTGAGGAGGGACATGTGCGCATCATGGATAGCCGGGAGCAGGTTTTACGAGGCAAGACCATGAGGCTAGTAAAGGTGTTGTAGCAAGACCGAGGCATGAAGGATGCGACATGGGAGCGTGAGGACACCATACGTACCAATTATCTGTTCCTATTCGAGGATGGAGGTAAATTTCTATAATTTTAAGTATATCATTATTGTTGCATATGCATGCGGAAAAATGTGTATGTGTGTGTGAATTTCGGGGACGAAATTCTTTTAAGGGGGGAAGAATGTAAAATTCGGGTAAATTTGAACTTTTTACAATAAGGGCAAAACGGTAATTGACCACTACGGTATGGGTTAGAAACCTGGAATTTTCTAGATCTCAAATGACTAAACGAACCTCACGGTTGAATTCGTCTCGCGAAATCTAGCTAACCCGTCAAATGTCATCGAATTTCAAAAGTCATTTTTTTGTGTTTTACGAGACGGTCGAGTCTCGGGTGACCAAAAAATAAAATTTTTAATAAAATTTTAAAATTCAGAAATTAATTTAAGCCAAATTAAAATAAAAATATTTAAACTTTAACCAGGGCGAAATTAAATCATTTCGGGACGAAAACGGACCCGAGAGAAATTAGGGTCGTGTGGCGCGTTGTGGGCCAAGTGTTTTTAGGGTATAAAAAGGAGAGAAATATCAGATTTCTTCCCATTCTTCAGTCGTTCACTGATAGAAGAGAGAAAGAGAGATAAAAAAAGGGAAATCCTTCACTTCTCTCTACGATCTACATGAATCGGTTGCTCAAATCCATTCGGGCCAAGAACAAAGATTGTTTTATGCATCGAGGGCTATGCGATCACACCAAAAACGATGGGTTTCACCGAAGATTCCAAAGATGAAATTTTGGAAAATCAAGGGTTTGGACTTGGAGGATACTCTTGAAGGTTCTATCGTCGATTTTATGCTTCAAGAGGTAGGGTTCATTCCTACTTTGATTTATTTTACAACCTAGGGTGTTAAAGTGAAATGGGTAGGTTGGTAGAGTTATATGTATCATTGCCTATTGTGTTGAAATTGATGAAATGGCTGTTGGAAAGGGGTAGAATAAATTATATCCTACAATGGGCATGTATAATTTACTCAAAGTAATTTCTTGAAAAAAAATGTGGAAATTGATCTATGGGCATGCTATGTGTTTACATTATGTATTTGTGAATAAAGTGTGATATTGGCACAGATTATGTGCTAAAATGCTTGAAAATTATTCTTGGATATAATGTCAACATATGTGTTATGACATGTTAGCATTATGATGAATTGTGAAATTATATGCTTTTTGATATAATTGGTGATAGAATGGTGGAAAATGCTTATTGACATTCATTGCATATAGGGCATGATGTTGGCATCACATTCATGGGTATTAAACATGAGTGTGGGTGTGTGTGTGCATGGTTTATCAAACAACACATAGGTGAATGATGGGTGGGCTCGGAAAAGTTGGATCGAAAATCTGTCTGAGTCGCACGGTTGCATGAAAAACTTGTGTCGGGTATAACAAGAAGGGCTAGACACTCCCTCAGGTGTAAGACCCGCCT
Organism: Ilex paraguariensis; assembly: GCA_963454935.2. NCBI lineage: Eukaryota > Viridiplantae > Streptophyta > Magnoliopsida > Aquifoliales > Aquifoliaceae > Ilex > Ilex paraguariensis. The sequence goes on from CAUOFW020000982.1 coordinate 80,045, forward strand.
ACTAGTTTTATACACTTCCGACAGTGCAAGTCCAAAAAAGTGTATCGGTGTACGGAGCCGGTGGTGAGACACCAAAAGTCTGCTACCCAACAAGATACATGGTTTTGTTTTATAAAGAAATAAAATTATCCTTGATTTGTAATATCAATGCCGAATTTATTACACATTTGCATAGTATTGTGTTGTGGGATCCAAAGAGGGCTCGAGATAAAAAGGGAAGGAGTGAGTCTCATCTCATTCATGACATGATTTTGTTAAAATTCCAATATTGAATATTATGTTCTTGTTTGGGATTACTGCTTGATAAATGTTGCATTGACATTCATGTGCACTTAGGTTGGAGAAGTAGCCTCTGTAGAAAATACTCTACTGAGCGTGGCTCATCCTTTTAAGGAAAAAAAATTTCAGGTGCGGGTGGTACATTGGCAGAAGGCTCTCACTCGGGGTCTCAAGTATGAAGAAAGTCGGAATGTGGTTTTATTTGAGTTTTTGCACAAGCATTATGAAAACTTGGTTTTGATATGTAAGTTTAAGGAAATGAATGTAATAAAAGGTGTATGGACCTAGTATTGAATGAAAATATTCATTGTACATGTGTTGGATGGATTTAATATAGCTAAGAATTAGAAATGAAAAACAGGTGAAATAGGCAAAGGTCGGCAAAGAGTACCGGTATGGCGTACCGGTATGACGAGGTCCAGTGGGCAATTCATACCGGTATGGTGTACCGGTATAAGGAGGTTCAGTGGGCAGCTCTTACCAGTATAGCGTACCGGTACACTTACTAAAAATCTAAAAATTTTAAAATTGTTTTGCCATGCTTATGGACCTTTCTTTTTTAAAACCACGGATATAAATGGAAATAAAATAAGGACAAATTAGACATATTGGACCTGGGCTAGGTCAAATGGTAAAATGTACACGGGTTACATGTGTGGGTGGTGATTCCGGTTAAAGGGATGCTATTGACTTGATGTCGATTTGTGCGACAATCACGGGTACTTCTGTTGGTTGACCAGGTGGTCAACGGTTGAACAAGGACCACCAGTTGTAGGGGTGTCTCACGTTGCACAATCACAATATCAAATCATATATTTGCATAGCTTTATTGTTAACTAAAGAGTACTCACTCTTCCTTGCCATGGCAAGGCTAGAAGAGGATGTGAATAATTGGAGAAAACTCTCTCCAAATACAACTAAGAAGTTCACTAAAAATACAAAGGAAAACTAAGAAAAGCTCTCTAAGGTCTCGGTGGTGTTGTGTAGGTGTACGTGTTGGTGTTTTCCTCCTCTACACTACCTATTTATAGGCAAGTGCAAGTTTGGTACAACAAGAAGACTAAAAACCATGAGCGGCAGCGTGTGTGCAGATTTCTCAGATGGTGTATCCACGATTTTATTTAGAAGAGAGAAAACCCAGCTCATGGGTGAGTTGTTTTTCTTTCAAAAACTTCCCAACAGTTGTGTATGAATAAATATATATATCTTCTGGCCAGCAGACTTTCGTCGTAATGGTCAAATTTCAACAAACATAGTGCCATAGAACTTTGACTTGCGAATGAACTGGTACAAGTGATCAAAGGGCTAGTACAAAGGTATTATGCTTGATAATGAACTAGTACAAGTGGATTGTATTGGTACAAGACCATTCGATTTGAGTTAGAACTAGTACAATTGTGTTGTACCCATACAAGTGTATTTTGCCCTGAACAACTAGCTCAAACAATGTTTTCCCACAGTTTTACTGTTGTTGATCTGAAATGCTTCTAATTCATCCTTTGCCCTTTTCCAAGTCTTCCCGAAACATCCAATTAAGTCCAAATCATCCCTCCTTTGATTGAATTACTCATTAAACACAAATTTAACCTATGTGGGTCAAATAATCATCAACCAAAAGCTAAAGTGATTGGGTTAAGTTATAAAAATATGCAGAAATTTATGCTCAACATATGGCAATAATCAAAGCTTAAATTTTAACTCTTCTCTAATGGGGTATCAACAGGTATTGAATAGTGCATCCGAAACCATTCTATGATTTTCTTCATATAGGTTTCTTGTGACAAACCAAGAAACCTTCTAGAACAATCCTTTTGGATCTTAACTTCGAGAACATAATTTGCCTCACCCATATCATTCATCTCAAAAGTAGAGGATAACCACTCTTTAGTGGCATTGATCATCCTATATCGTTCCAACTAATAGAATTTCATCTACATATAGAGATAGGATCAAAATTCCCTTTCTTGTATGTTTGACATACATATAGTGATCATCATCTGTCATAAATAAGCCAAAGTCATAATGACTTCATGGAACCCGAGGTACCATTGTCTAGATGATTATTTGAGACCATAAATGGATCGTTTACGAATGCACACCTTGTCCTCCTATCCAAATCCAAGAGGTTGATATATATCTATCTTCTTATCTAGTCCTCCATTTGGGTATACCCTTTTGCTACAAGTTGTGCCTTATATCTATCAATTGACCAATCTGCCATATGGTTATTTTTAAAACCCATTTATTCCCAATGGTCTTGCGTCCAAGTGGAAGATCAATTAACTCTCATATTTTATTCCTCATCACTGAGTCCAACTCATCCCCTATGGAAGCTAACCATTCACCACAAGTAGGTAAAGTTAGAGCTACTCTCTACGAAGAAGGCTTATCCATCTCCACTAAAGCACAAATAAAAACATCCCTTTCAATCTCAAAATGACAATAGAGAATGTTCATTCCTACATTGGGTGGAAAAACACTCCTATTACGTTCAAAAACTTCATGATGAGACTATGTATCAGGATCGTCAAAGAATGGTGAGACCTCCTCTTGTAACTCAAGGTCCTTTCTAACTTCACCTATGCTTGGGAAGTCATACTCGAGAAATTTCACATTTCTAGACTTCACTTCAAGTATACCTTCATTTAGATTTTCCCCATATATCATATACCCTTTGCAATTCTCTGGATATCTGATGAACACCTACTTGCTTTCCCTAGGGCCAAGCTTACCACACTTATGACAGGTGATATGAACATAACCAACTAAACCCCATGGACAAAAATGCTTCAAATTAGGTTTTAGGCCATTCCATTGTTCATATGGGCAATTGGGTACAAATTTACGAGGTACTTAATTAAGGATATAGGTTGCAGTCACTGAAGCATCCCCAAAAAACTTATTAGGAGGTTGGCTTATGCTGTCATCAATCTAACCATATCTAGTAAGGTAAGATTTCTTCGCTCTACAACGCCATTTTGTTGCAACATCCCAGGTATCGTAAGTTGCCTTTGTATACCTTTTTCCTTACATAGGTCCTTAAATTTCTCAGATTGAAATTCACATCCTCTGTCAATTTAGAGAGTCTTTAAACCTCTCTCTTTTGATTCTAAACATTTACTACAAAGCGCTTGAAGCAATTTAATGCTTTAGTCTTGTGAGAAATCAAATACACATAATGAAAATGCAAAAAATCATCAATAAATGTAAGAAAATAAAATGCACCATGAGGTGCCTTAATTTTCATGGGTCCCAAATGTATGAATGAACTAGACCCAATGGATGAGATGTCCTTAAATCCTTACCAAAAGGATTTGTGGATGCTTTCCTAGCCAAACAATGCTCATACATAAGAAAGTTAACTTTAGTGAGAGACCCCAATCTGGCCATTTTTCTTGTCCTATATGTCCAATTCTAGCATGCCACATCACACTATCATAATTCGAGGGAAAAGAAACATTAATAAAAAGAGGAATTGCCATAATCAACATCTAGTTTAAAGAATATATCTACCAAATATCTATGTCCAAATAAAGTATCATCCTAGAGGATGTTCAAATTATTTTTTGAAAAAACAAAAGAGAATCCCAAATGTAGCAATTACTAAAATTGAACATAGATTGCACCAAATTCTAGGAACATATAGCACATCATGCAGGAGCATCAAACATTCACTGTGCATTCTAAGGTGATATGAACTAACTCCAAGAACTTGTCCTTGTGTGTCATTCCCAAAAGTAACATATTGTGTGCCCACTACAACTCGATGGTAATCCACCAACTTTATCTCCAACTATGTGTTTATTTTCTCCAATATCTATAATCAAATAAGGGAGAAAATTATCAACTAATGCTTGTGAACAAACATATGAATAGATAGTGTAAAACCCGGGTAAATTTGAACTTTTTTTGAAAATGGGTAAAATGGTAATTAATCACTATTATGAGGATTGAAAATTGTATTTTTCTAGAGCTTGGATGGTGCAATGGACCTCACCATTGGATTTGTCTCACGAAATCTAGTTACCCTATCAATTTTCATCGAATTTTAAGATAGTCAAATTTTTTATGTTTTACGAGACAACTGGGTGTCGGGTGACCTCACAAACGTCCCTAAAAATAAAATTTATTAAATTTTCTTAAAATTTAAGGAAATTTCAATTAAAAATAATTTGAATTTAAACAGGGATAAACTTAAGTCGTTTCGGGACAAAAATGGAACCGAAAATAAGAAACGTGTGGCGCGACATGGACTGCGCAATTAAAGAATATAAATAGGAGAAAATATCTGATTTTCCCCACTTGATCAGCTGGGTTCTCACGTTGAAGAGGAGAAGAGAGGGAAAGGAGAAGAAAATAAAAAAAAACTCCACCTACTCTCTATGATCTACGGAGTTCCGGCAGTCGAAATTTGTCGAGCCATGAGTCAAAGTCGATCACCGCAATGAGGGCTACGCAACCATACCAAGAACGAAGGATTTCAACGAAGATCCAAATAAGAGATTTTGAGAAATCAAGAGTTTTGGGGTTGTGTTGGTGTTCTTGAAGGTTCTACCCTTCGTATTACGCTTCAAGAGTTAGGGTTCCCTCCTACTTTTGTTTATTTCTTACCTAGGATGTTCTATGGAATGCATAAGTGTATAGAATAGCATTGGTCACTTGACTATAGTTATGGAATTGAGGAAAGGGGTATGAAAATTGCTTAGACCAATTCCTAGTTAAGTTTGGTATAGGGAAAGTACTTGTGTACTTTCCTTAGAACATGATATTATTTGGGAAATCTTGTGTGATAACATGATTTGTGCCTTGAAGGTATTTTGCTAAATGCCTATGTGAGAGTTGAGTTTGTTATGCCCTGATTTATGTATAGCATACTTGTGGGTTGTGTTAGGTATAAATGTTAATATGTGCTAGTTGGTGTATTGACATTGTGATGGATTATGATAATTATATGCAATTGATATAAATTTTCATGACTTATTGTAAAACCTGGTAAATTTAAACTTTTGAAAATAAGGGCAAAATGGTAATTTTGTTGCTATAGTACGGGTCAAAAATTTGAAATTTTCTGGAACTCGAATGACGAACAGATTTCACCGTTGGATTTGTCTCGCAAAATTTAGTTACCCTGTCAAATTTCATCAAATTCCAAGGTAGTCGAATTTTTTTTCGTTTTTCGAGACAGTTGAGTCTCGGGTGACCCAAAAAATAGAATTTTGGCAAAAATTTTAAAATTTGGGAAATAATTTAAGGTAATTTAAAATGAAAATATTTTAAACTTAAACTGTGACGAAATTTAATCATTTCGGGGTTAAAATGGACCAGGAAAGAATGAGCTGTGTGGCGCATTGTGAGCCAAGGATTTTAGGACTATAAAAAGGGCAAGGAATCAGACTTCTTCCCCACCATTGTCGGCTGGTCTTCACGTTAAAATAAAAGAGAGAGCAAGAGAGGGAAAAAGAAGAGAAACTCACCTTCTCTCTACGATCTACGACGCTACGGTGCTCGAATCGACACAAGCCAAGAACTAAAGTTGCTCCTCTCGTCGAGAGCTACGCGTTTATACCCAAAACAACGATTTTCACCGAAGATTTAAAGGCAAATTTTTGGAAAATCAAGAACTTGGGGCTTGTTTTGGTGTTTTTGAAGTCTCCACACTTCAAAGAGGTAGGGGTTTTCCTACCTTGGTTCATTTCCTACCTATAGTGTATGTGAAATGTGTAGGTTATTAAAGAGTATATATATATATGTCACTCACCTATGCATGTGAAATAGATAAAATGGGAATGAAAAAGGGTGTAGAAATGACTTAGGTCAATTTCTAGTTGTATGTGATATGTGAGAATCTCTTGTGAAATCCCTTGAAAATTGAATGTGTTAGTAGCATGAGCTATGTATAACATGTGTGTTGTGAATTGTGATTAAATAGAAAATGTTATTTTATGCCTTGAGGAAGTAGGTGTAGAATGGGTTTGATTCAAGTCCTACTTTGTTTTGCTATGTGGAAGTACTTGTGTAATTTCTTGGATGGAAGTTATGTGTGCTTTAATATGTAGAAAAGTGAGTGTATTTAACTCATACATCAGTGTGTGTGTGTGTGTTCTTGCTTGTTGGAAACCTAAAGTGAGGGAGATTGAAAGAGAAGGAAGAAAAATCAAGTTTTAGCTCACATTTGATATGTGGAAGCTATTAGTGTAAACTCTTGGAAAATTGGGTTTACATGGATTGTTTTGTGTATTTTAAAATTTTCCCACTATAGTTGGTTGGATGGAAAAATGGTAGGCATATGGAACTATGTAATTCACTTGCCTATGGTTATGGAGTTGGTGTAGAAAGGATATAATCAATTTCTAGTTTGAAATTGATGATTTAGTTAAAAAGGGGTATTGAGGATGGGTGGCATGACTTGAGATAAATTATCTTGTTGAATGCACCATTAGTGTATGTTAAGTGTGGGAAAAGGGTGCCTAAATGTGCAAAATAAATATTGTAAGAAAGGATTTGCAATGGATATAGAAATTGGGTGAAGAAAAGCGGTACACTTTTCTGCTCTGGACCAGTTGTCGTAGAATCGTCATAACTTTGGATCCAACCGTTGGAGGGAGCTGAAATTTGGAAACAATACAGAAGACATCTAGATCTACAACTTTTGTATTTTGAACGTGTCCAGATTATGAGTGGATCATGGTCCAAATGGAGAAAACTAGAGGTACTTCCACCAGAGAGAGCTAGTGCTGGTACCTTTGTTACCAAACACCAATACCTCTTTGATTTCTTAACTTCTAAGCCTCCAAATCCTTATGTAATGTGGTCATACCTTCACTACACATCCAAGATAGTTTCAAGGTTCTAAAATACTTGATTTATGCTATAAATACTTGCAACATCCAAATATCAACAGTATTCATAATTTCGGCTCACTCTAAGTACTTATATGCAAAAGTTGAGTTAAAATGCATGTAATGAGGCCTTCAAATATGCAATATTTTTCACTCATCACTATGTGTTTTTTGGATTCAAATGATATATATTGAGGTGTGTTAGGTCTCGATTGGATTAAATGATTAAAGGATCACGGGTTACACGTGTGAGTTAAAATCTCGGACAAAAGAGATATTATTGACTTGATGTCGATTTGTGTGACATTCATGGATCTTTTCATGGGTTGACGGGTGGTCAACGGTAGAAATCACTTAATATGATTTCTTGAGTTATATGATGAATATGAGTGAATTATGTGATTACATGATTGGTGCCTTGAAGGTGTTTGATAAAATACCTTGAATGATTAAAGTTGTGTTTGATAAAATAGCTTGCTTGAAAAATGTGGTAAAGTGAAATTACATGCTTATGATGTGATTTACAATTTTAATGTTATGTTGATGTATGCTTAACGATATGTTAGCATTATGATGATCATGAAATTTATATATTTGGATATAATTGATCATGGGATATGTTGAAATTGTTCATATGACATTCATTACATTTTGAACATGGCAGTAGTTTGCAATGATGCATTACATTGCATATGCATGGGGTAAACACATTCATAACCATGAGCATGGGTGTGTGGTTGCATGGTTGGTCAATCATCATCCTTGGTGGTTGGTGGTGGGCTCGGGAAAGTAGGATGAAACATCCTATTGAGTCGCACAGTTGCATGGTTACATGAAAATCTTGGGCTCGGTACTGTTGGACCAAGGTTCAACAGAGTTGCAAGAAAAACATGTGTCGGGTACAACAAGTAGGGGTAGACACTCCTTCTGGTGAAAAACGCGGTCACTGGTTCATACACTCCGACGGTGAAAGTCCAAAAAGTGTATCGATTTGCGGAGCCGATGGTGCGACACCAAAAATCCGCTACCCAACAAAGACACATGAATTTGTTTTAAAATATATTCATTTGATGGGAAACATTCAAGAATGAATGGGTTTTATAAAACATGGATTGCATTTTTCAAAAGGTGATCTTTGGATGTATTCCATCAAAGACAAATGTTTTACACATATGCATCGCATTGTGTGGTGGGAGTCGGTGTGGACTTGAGAGTAGATGCATGAATGAGTCTCATCTCATTTCATGGCATGACATTATCATGTTCCAACATTGAATGCATTATTCTTGTTTGGAATGAAAAAGGTGGTTATTTGTTGCATGTGCACATTTCATATGCACTTAGGATGGGGAGTAGCCTCTGTAGGAAATATTCTACTGGGCATTGGCTCACCCTATACAGGAAACATTTCAGGTGCAGGGTGCGCACTGGCAGAGGAGTCTTATTCGGGGCCTCAAGGGTGAAGAGGGGCGGACATGTGGTCTTTAACCATGACTGTTTTGTAAACTTTTGTTCAAACTATGTTTGGCATGTAATATATGTAAAAGTATTGTAACCTTGAACTTTTATTAACTATGTTAATGAATAACTTATGATGTCGGAGTATGGATCAATGGATCCGGTGTGGTCAACGTGGTATGTTGGACCTTGAATGGGTCATATGATTGTATGGTATATAGGTTGTATCTTGGGTGGAGCTCTTCGTACAAAGGAGACTCCGCCCAATTTTGTTAAATTATGGATCCCGATAAATGGGACACAACGGTATGGTATCGAGTTATACGATCTCCACAGGTATTCTGCGGGTTGATGGGTTATCAACAGGACCCCTGGTTTTTGGGGCGTCACACTTATGTCGAAGTATGTGGTTAAATTAGCTCATATGACATTCATTACATATGGAGCATGACATTGATATTGCAATGGTGCATTACATTGCATTTGCACGGGGAAAATACATCCATGGACATGAGTATGGGTGTGTGTGTGCGTGGTTGGATCAATCATCATACTTGGTAATTGATGAGTGGGCTCGAAAAAGTTGGATCGAAGATCTGACTAAGTCGCATGGTTGCATGAAAGAAAAACTTGTGTCGAGTATAACAAGAAGGGCTAGACTCTTCCTCGGGTGCAAGACGCAGTTACTTAGTTCATACACTCCCCTGTAGTGAAATTCTGGAAAAATGTAATGGCCTACGGAGCCAGCGGTGTGATTCCAAAATCGATACCCAACAAAGACACATGATTTTGTTTTATAAATGGTCATTCGATGTGTGTCATCCAACAAAATTTGATTTTATAAACACATGACCTTTATTTTTAAATGATCATTGGATGAAATTCATCAATGATAGATTTGCTACACATTAGCATTGCATTGTGTTGCAAGAGTCAGTGAGGACTTCGGTTAAAGTGCATGAGTGAGTGTTATCTCATATCATAACATGACACAATAGAATTCCAACATTGAATGACATATCCTTGTTTGGAATGGAAATTGATGTTTGATTGTTGCATGTGCATATTTCATATCCATCTAGGGGGGAGTAGCCTGTGTAGGAGATACTCTATTGAGCGTAGCTCACCCTATACAGGAAAATGTTGCAAGCGCGAGGTTCACACCTACGGAAGACTCTCATTTCAAGCCTCAAAGATTAAGAGCGCCGACTTGTGGCTTTTGATAGCTCATTCTGTATAATTTTTGTGAAAATTATATTTTGGGCATGTAATCATATGGAATTATCTGTAAAAGAACTTGTATACAATAGGTTTTATGTGAGAAACCTTATTAAGCATATTTTGGATGGTATTGGAATAGGTTGAAATGGATTGGAAATTAAAAATAGGTGAAATAGGCAAAAGTCGGCATACTATACCAGTATGGCGTACCGATATAACGCGGTCTAGTGGGTTAGCCATACTGGTACAGATTTTCCTATGGGTTACCCGTACTGGTACAGATTTTTCCTGTGGGCTCCCGAATTGGTATAGCTTTTCTAGTGGGCAACCCGTACCGGTATGGCCTACCGGTAGACTTTCCAAAATTTTGAAATTTTTAAAATTACTTTGCCAAGCTTTTGGGCTATGGATTCTTTGGTTCCCAGAATATAAATGGACTATAATGGAGCATGAAATGTGGTACATTGGACCACAATTTGATTAAATGATAAAATGTACAAGGGTGACACGTCTGGGTTATAATACCAGGAAGGGGATGTTATTGTCGTGACGTCGAGTTGCGTGACAAATACGGGTATTTCTGTGAATTGACGGATGGTCAAAGGTTGACAAAGGACCCCCAGTTTAGGAGCGTCACAGATAGAGTTTCATGAAGGGTATACCTTCTTTGGATCGATACGGTTACGAGCGAAGTGTACCTTCTTCCACAATTGTAGAACTTCAATTTTGCTACATCTATTTTGCCATTTTGTTTTCCTCTATGGGGCTTGGTGACCTTATGTACCTTAGGTCCATGATTTCTAGCTCCCTACTTAGCAACCTTCCCTTGTCTCCTATTACTTAGGTTGTGAAGGCCTATGCATCCCATCTTGGGAGACAAGAGCAATTGGGCGGTTCATTTCCAAGTGCTCTAACTCAAGCTTGAGATGACGCGAAATGTCATTAAAAGTCTTTATATTTTCACTATGAGTCATTAGGAGCTTCATATGTGCCCACTTAGCATCTGGCAGGAAAAAATAATAGCTAACACTTGTTGCTCTAGGTCAAAAGAGAAGTTTAGTGGACCGAAAACTCCTAAGTAGGGAAGAAAGGGGAAAGAACATCTCTACAAGGAGTCAAGAAGAAAGGACAAGGGATCCAATGCTGAGTGTCAAGGCTTGGATACATGGCTGAGAAATGTCCTAGTGCTTGTTATGAGTGTCAAGGCTTTGGAAACATGGCTGAAAAATGTCCTAGTGCTAAGAACAAGGGCATGCCCAAAGAAAATAGGAGAGTAATGAAGACTAAGTAGAGCGACACTAGTAATGAATCCACATCAAGTGAGGACTCTTCCTCTCAAGAAGGGGAGGAGAAATCTACGATCTTTATTGGCACATATTCTTCTCTCCCTAGAGAACCTTCAGTTGTTGAAGAAGGTGAGAATGAGGAAACAAGTCCTACCATGGAGATAGACAACTTGGTTGTTCAAGTCTCTACAAATGAGGATGGCATTGAGAGTGTTGAAGATATTCAGGATGCTTATGATCAATTATGTGAGCAATTAGTCAAGCAATAGAAGAGGGATATATTCTTGAACATGAGGCTCAAGAAGAGTAAAGAAAAGAAGAAGAGAAAAAAGTACATGTGGACTTGGTGAAGTCTAAAGGCCAAATTTGCGGGCTTAGGGAAGAGAACTAGTCCTCAAAGGACAAGTTGAGCTTCCTTGAGAAAGAGTGTAATGGGCTAGTTGAGTCCAAGTAGTGTCTTGAGTCAAAATTGATAAAGCTTGATAAATCACTTCATAAATCAAAAGAACTATCTACGAGAATTTCCCTTGGGTCTAGAAAGTTTAATAAAATGTTGTCTATGGGGAAGAGTGTTGGTAACAAAAGGTGTATAGTCTAAACTAATGAATACACCACCACCACTTCTTCCAAAACCATGTTTGTAGAGGTTAATCCCAACCCATTGCCCCCAAGTGCAAACACAAGTCCTACAAAAGCTAAAACTGGTAAGGGAAAGTTATAAAGGTAACCCAAACTAAAAAATTTGTGTATTTCACATGTGGAGAATGTGGTCATTATAGCACGCATTGCTTGTAAAATAGGAAAGTCTTGAATAAGAAGCTCACACTCTTAGCTTACCAATCCAAAGCTTTGAACAATTAAGTGACACATCCTTCTAAGCTAATGGATAGTATTGGTGAGTCCAAGCATACACATGCATCATCCATCAAGACCTCACAAGCTAGAGTGAATAAAGTTCCTTTTATTCCCCATGTCAAAGTTGATCTATTCACATCTAGAGAGAAGAGAGTAAGTCCTACACCCATTCCCCAACCAAAACATAGAATTTGTAAGGGATAACAAGTTTTGGTGAGTCAAGAGGACTTAAAGAGGCTCACCGCCTCAACCAAATTGGAAGTCATGAGTGCTACCAAGGATGTTGAGTCATCTAAGAAGTAGGTGAGGTGAGAGTATGGACCTAGGTGCACCATTCATGCATTGCATGAAACATCCTAGGGTCATACATTGTATATATTTTTAATTTGTTTATTTTACTTTATTTTCATAAATGCAAAACACAAAAAAAAAATGAGACATTGATAATGCAAAAATAAAATAAAATCATTTGGTGTCTAGTTGGACATCCTTCTGGGATTTATAATAATTGCTTTATTTTTCCCGTGTTTGCATGCTTATGCATATTTTTCTGTTTATATATTATTTGAGAAATATAAAAAAAATAGGAAAAAAAAAACAAAAGGATTTTCTTTTTGGTTTTTTGTTATTGTTGTTCATCATGATAGTCAAACTTCGATTTATAGCGTATCCATCATCAATTAAAAGTTGGGTGTATTATGAGAAATATTGAGGAATTCAGAACTTGATGATTATAAGTCCTAATGGTTTATTCTTGAACCAATGCTCTTTTTCCTGGTGTGTCGAATATGTGCTATTTGTGAAAATTCAAAAACTAAGTAAACATCAACTATTTGCTTTCATACTTATGAGTCTAGCAAACTTAATTGATTAATTACCATATAAGAATCTAAGTGTTGGTGATGGGTGACCACATGGCTAAAGGTTAGTAAAGCCTCAAATCCCTTAAAAGACGTGAAAGAGCCAAATGTGAGAAACGAGCTCAATGTGGTCAAATTTAAAAAGGTGAGCCATAAAATAAATGGCTAAGTATCAATTGCACATAAATTGTTGAGAGTATTATATGCTTAATGTCACTGTTCACTTGTAAAGCCCAGAGAGCTATGCTACACAAGCTTAGAACCATAACATTTAAAGTACGAAATTCACAATCGTGCTAACTGAATCCATATGAATAGGTGGGATATAAATATGAAAAATATGAATTGACTAAATGTGCAAAATTTGAACACGTGTGACTGAAATTGAACTAAGTGAGAGAACATTGCTCTAGGATGCATGAAAATTGAGTTCTACATGCCTTAGAGTAGTCTGCTAGATGATCAAATAGAGATGGATATGAGAGCATAGTCTTGCATATTATAGGTATCATATCATCCATCTTAGGTATATTAGTTACGTAATTCCTTAGTTTTGGTTTAGTTTAATATTTTTTTGGAGGAAATTGGTGTTTGCAGCAAAATTCATGTAAATGTATAGGAGGTTCAGGAGTGAAGCCAAGACCACTACAATCATAATTGAAGAAAAGACACGTTCTACCAATAGGTCTTCTATCGGTTCAATTGGAGGTAGAAATTGGTTATAGTAGTAGAAGTTCATTCCTACTAGTAGAAGAAAAACAGAGAGTTGTTCTACCAGTAGGTGACTATTGTTCTATCGGTAGGTTTTGAAACACAAAAGGAATTCTACTAGTAGAAGAGAAAGGCAACCAGTTTGTGCAAAATAGTGAATAGTTATACTGATAGGTCATTCTCTGCATCTTACTGGTAGGTTACTATAACTCTACTATGAGGATAGATTTGGAAAAGAATCTACTCATTATTTTAAACGCTGTGATTGGTGGATTAAAAGGAGAAAAATCAGCATATGTTTTCCTATAATTACCCAAGTCTGGCAAGAGAGAAGGCATCATTAAAATCATCGTTAGAAGACTTTGTTTGATCATTCTTTCTTCTTTCTTTTAGAAAGGTTTTTGCTTTCAAGAGTTTTCTCCATTGGTCAAGTTACAAGCTTTGTCTAATTTCAAGTTATTTAATTCTTGCAACACTCTTACTCTCAAGATTTACTTTGTGCACGATTTACATTCTTGTAATTTAATTCAAGGTATTTACATTTACTCACAATTTGAATTCAAGTTTCCTTGCTTTAAATTACAATCATGATTTCTTCAATTGCTTTCATTTTCAATTCGATAATAAGTGAGAAGTCGTACTCTAGTTTGATCGGATGATGGAGTCTCATATGTGAATCAGGGATTTTGACTCGATTAAGTATTTTTGGTTATTTGAATGATTAATGTTAAAAATATTTTCAATAGGTATATCTTCTTACTTAACCATAGACAATTAAGTCTGGTAGGGGAAATTCTTGGAATTACTGTAATTGAAGTGAGTGTAATTCTTTCAAAATCAAAGCAATTGACTTGAATACACATTTGTTATTTTTAATTGGGTGTCAATCGAATATTTTTTGTTTGATTACAATCTCAATGAATTGAGTCAAAATATATGTTCATGGTGAGATAAACTCTTTTGATTAACTGGTCTTTGTTTTAATTGTTATTCTTTAGTTGCTAAATTCTACATTAATTGGTCTTTGGTCCAATGGTACTTCTTAACTTGTAAAAGCTTTTCATTCTTGATGTAAAGGGTTCAAACCCACTGCCCCCTCCCCCCTTAGAAAAAAAATTAGTTGCTAAATTCTAAAATCTAGATTTTTTATTTTCCTTTATTTATCACCCCTTGAGCCAATCTTTTTTCTTGAGCGGATGACCTCAGTAATAGATCGAGTTACAAACATGATATCTTTCCTATGCTTGGAAATACCTTATTAATTTACCCCACTTGGAGAAGTAAGCATTTTTGGTGTCATTGTTGGGGAAGGCGACGTTGATTCAAGAGGTGATTTAGAGTTCGCCAGGTAAGTCTAACGGTCTACTGTACTTTACTTTTAGTTTATTGTTTTTTAATCTTTATTTATAGTTTAGTTCTTTTGTATGTGGGCATGAGACAACGTTCATAACAGAATTATAAGACTTGACCCCACACACATTGTTGACATGGAAGGAGTAAAGAATGAGAATCCACCGAACCTAGGAAATCAAGGAAATAACTTTCTACTAGTTCCTCCCATTTATAATCTTGGGAATGTTGGAGATAATCTCTCACCCATTCCTCCTGTGCGGACAATGAGAGAATATCTTCAACCTACCCATTTTTCTGCACCCTCGTGCATACTTTTGCTGGTGGAAGCATAAAATTTTATCGTTAAACTTGGAATGCTCCAACTACTTCCACAATTCCATGGTGTGGAAAGAGAGAATCCTTACCTCCATATCAAGGATGAGGAGGTGGGTAGCACATTTCTTGAGCAAAATGTATGTGAAGAAGTAGCAAGAATGAAACTATTCCTGTTTTCACTAGAAGACAAAGCAAAGACTTGATTCATCTATCTTAAGCCTAGAACCATAGCTACTTGGGCTGATTTACAAAAATAGTTCCTTAAGAAATTTTTCTCAGTTCATAGAACAATTTCTTTAAAGAAGCAAATTCAAAATTTTTCTAAAAAATCTAATGAACAGTTCTATGACTACTAGGAGAGGTTCAAGGATCTCTTAAATGCCATTCCACATCATGGATTTGAACCATGGCAGCTAGTGAGTTTTTTATGTGAAGGAATCACACCATCTCATCTCCAATTCATAGACATGATGTGTAATAGAGAGTTTTTAGGAAAAAAGGCCAAGGAAGCTCTAGATTACTTTGAGAGCCTAGTAGAGAATGCCCAATCTTGGGACATTTTTTATCCTGTTGAGCGCTTAAAGCAATCTATTACATCCCAATCTATTGGGGGTGGAGAATATGCATTAAGAGAATAAGATGAGTTTTTATCCAAGATTGTCCATCTATCAAGGAAAAATGGAAAACTTAGAAGTAAGGAAGGTGAAAGAGGTAATAAGTATGCCTTAGGAGGGGGCTTGATCTTTATGTGATTCGGTTGAGCATTCTTTCAAAGAGTGCCCAGCCTTACCAGCCTGTAAAGAGGTCCTCTAAGAGTAGGTGAACGCCTTTAATCAAACAAGGTAACAAAATTCCCCTTACACACATATAATCAGAGTTAGCTTAACCATCCAAATTTTACTTGGAGGAATGACACCTAGGTTTAACCTTCCACTTCTATATCTTATGCCCCTCATAATCAATTTGTTTTTAGTCCTGCCTAGTCTTTAGGTCCCAAGTCCATGCACCCACTACAATAAGGGTTTGTTCAGAACCCACCATCACAAGGGTTTACCTCCGACGGACAAAGCAATGTACCTCCATACTAGCCTCCTCACAAAAGGAATATTGAGGATGTTTTATACCACTTCATTCCAAGTTAGACCACCATCAACAACCAAACCAACCATGATTTGCATGACATAATATCTAAAATGACCAAGTTGCAACAAGAAAATGAAAAACTCCCTGCACAACCCCCAGAGAATCCCAAAGGTCAACATGGTATTGAGAGCTCTAATGTCATTCAAAATAATGAAGAGTAACTCAAGTAAGTCACCACTCTCAAGACTAGTTAAGACGTTAACAAGACCATCTCGCCTAATGTAACGCCCCAAAATCCACCCTGGGTGGCATTACTATCTATAACCATTCATATAATGATAGCAACTAACAAAATCCATAAATAAATGAATTTTCATTTATCATCCATAATAATTAAAACATCATCCAAAATAATTATGCCAAACTATGGCGATTACATCCCAAAAAAATCAACTATTATTTTGCAGCAGAATAAAGAAAATATTTGCCTTAAAATTATCTCAAAATGTGCACCCCAATCTAGAACATAAGGGAAATAGCTCAAAACGTCCACCTCAGGATCCCTATTCCCATCAATCTGAGCTTCCCAATTCACTTGCTCATCAACCCTAAGCTCTTCTTCTAAACTGTAATCTAAAAAAGATATTGTTTGTAGGGGATGAACATTAAGCTCTATAGGAAAATCCTCTCAAGCTCGAACAAGTTGTTAAAACATATAAAATAATTTGGTCTCATTTTACAAATATCATATATAAATTTTGAAAGAAAATAGTGACAATTCATCCGATCTCAAGTTTACACAGTATTAATAATTTAAATGAAGAAGTACAACCAAATTTCAAACAATAAACCATTACCAACATTTTGTATCATTTCCAACAATTTTGTATCATTATCCCCAATTGTATCTTAGGTAGGATGTAAGACTTCACATAAATACACACATTGAGAATATCCTAACCCACACACACACACCCAATTCTCGCAAGAATATACAACTTTAGGAAGGGCGTATACCTACGCATCGGCAGTGATGATCCAACCCAGAAATAGTATATACTAACCCTCAACCTCGAAACCACGTAAGGGAATAGTGGTTTGTTGCTTGCAAGGCACCAACTCCACTATGAGTGGTAGGGAACCTTCAAACCCACATGGAGTAAGAAGCGTATCTACCCACTCTATGATACCCGGTTAACGGTCACCCATGTTCATCCAAACATCTACACAAGAGATACAATACTCAACCAATTTCTCAAAACAAAGTAAAGCAAGAACCCCAAATTCCACCTGTATTTTTCCAACATAACAACTCAAGTAAATAAGCAAGAGATCATCAAAAGATATAATTTTACTATTCCAAATAAAGCACTAGAGTTTTGAATCAAGAACAATAGAATATCAAGGGAAAAATCTATACTTCTTGAAAAACAAGGGTTTTGAGATCAAAAACAAGGATTTCATGGCTATCAAACCATAACTTCATTAAAAACATGATATGATTTGCAAGAACATCAAGAAATAAGGATTCCATAGCAAATATCTATGATTGAGAGTTAAAACACATATATATTAACCCTAGCCTTAATGGTCAAGATTAGGAAGAAACCTCTACCTTACTTCCTTAGTGTTGTGTGAAAAACTAGAGGTTTTGATCCGATCCAATGCAAAAATTCCCATCAATCTTGTGTTTCTCCCCTTCTTTGATCCGATCCAATGCAAAAATTCCCTTCAATCTTGTATTTCTCCTCTTTTTTCTTACTCTCCAAGGCTCTCTAGGGGTAGAATTGATGAAATGGGGCTACGGGAGGTGTCCTTAGGTATTTATAATGTAAAAATTGGAGAAACACCCAAAGCAAGTTTGGGACGTGAAACATTCCATTTGGTGCATCCAGATGCTTGTTTTTTACCATCCGGACACATGTTTTTTTGCCCAACTTTCGGCCAAATGCATCCGGACGTGTATCTATTCCTGTCCGGACGCGGGTGTCATTATATCCTCAACTTCCAAATTAAATTTATCCTATTTAGAAGTAGATTCAGAAAATTTTTATGAAATAAAATTTTGTAGACCTTGAAGTGCAGTTTCTACTGCCCAAATATCAGATCAATCTGAATTAGGAATAAAAACATATGGCTAAAATACTAAGGTAGTATCAAATTCCTTCCTATTTGAATTCTTTCCAAAATGTGTTTAAACTCCGGGATACTTTCTAACTTCTAATACACCTCAGATTACCTCTCCCAAGGTTTCTCGATCTTTCAGATTCAATGGAAATCTTATTTTGACATAAAAATATTTACAAAAATTACTTAGCCACATTTTTCAATCCAAACATCTCTAAAACTCAATTTTATCTGAACGTAAATACGCGTAAAATTCAAAATTTATGATAAATCTTTCAACAATGATTCTAAGTTTCTACGATAAATTTATTCATATTTGGAGAACTCTTAAGATAATAGTATCCTTATTTAATTTTAATACGGGGTCTTACAATCTACCCCTCTAAAAGAAAGTTTTGTCCTCGAAACTTAATCGTTGAGTTCGTCTACCTAATTCTCATTTGACAATGATGTCTCCACTTCTATTCATCCTTTAAACATCAAAGCCAAGATTAAAATAGAATATCATATCCTAATTTTAAATTCATCCTTTCAAATTATACCGTCACTACAGTTAGTGAAGTCCTCAAGTTTACCTTTATTCACTACTTTCGATTATTCTTTATATGCAATAATTCCATGTGATTGTCTAAACTTATTCTATATCATGCATAACTACTTCATCTTCCACTTATTGCATGTTCATCAGATATCACTACTCTTTTGAATTTACCAATCATTTAAAAAATCTCATGTTTGCTTCTTACATGTAGCTTATCCATAAGCATTTCACAACGACCAAATTCAATTTCGCTAATAAGATTACTCATCATTCCTATACTTAAATTATGGTATAATCCAAAAGTTAGTAATGCCATTACCGTAAAATCTAAAACGATTCCTTAAATAGATGCATCATTTTTAATGATTTTTTCTCTCGCTAAACTGGAGAAACTCACAATACATAAGATCTAATAAAAACTTCACATCCTATGGACACTTATCAATTTATGTAGTTCGGTGGACACCGCAAAATTCCCAACAATTATAATCATCAAACTATACACCAAGTTTTCCAAGAAATTGAATCTCACTCTTCAAGCTTATACTCTCTACATTCTCGATTGTAACCGTAACTAATGGTTAATTCCATTAATATTAAATCTAATCCAATGAATTGCTATGCACTCTGATATAAATTATAATTCAATAATCATTAAGTAGAAACTAGCTCATAGGGTTTCACAACATATGTTCTTGGATTATAACTTCCAAAAGGTGTTTACTAATGATCTATCTTTCTCCTCCAAAGGAATTTTTTTGTAAATAAAAAAAAATATTCCTTGGGCTATGGGTTAAGTTATAGCTCTAAACTATTGCTTTCAGTCCTCAATAAGTCTTAAAATCCCATTCATAAATCACAAGCATTCAAATTCCTACTGTTAAATAAATCTTAATATCTTCACACTGTTCACCAACTTGTTTAACACTAATCATTTTCTCTATCTCCCAAATATTTTTTCTCAGTCTCTAATCTTGAGCTAGAATCAATAACCCATATAATCAATTCCTAGCAGCTTTCACACCCTCTCCTTTCTATTCATTAAATATAATCTTGAATTCCCATGATTCAATCCATAGTAAATACATTTTTGATTCATAAGATAAAGATAGACTTTGAAGGGTCACAATAATCTCCATCAATTCAATACTATCCGATTTATTGTTGTATAATCATAGTAAAAAACAAGACTCTCAATGATTAAATTAATGTTCCTCGATTTAACCACATTAGTCATCATAGTCTTAACTATTATTCATAATCCCTAAGATAATAATGATCTGCTGATTAGTAGGATAACCATAACATTTATCCCAAAAAAATACATAAAATTTCTACATTACTGTCAAAGTCAATCTTCATATGTATCATCGTTGATTTCTCAAATTGCATCTTTTCAATTATCACCACTAACCGTAAAGTTCAAATATTCAATACTCATACCAACAATCCTCAGGTATAATTAATCAATTCTATCTTAATAATGTACTAAGGGGGATAAGAAAAAGAACTCCATATCTCTCAACACAACTCCAATAATATTAAAAGATCTAACGGAACAATAGAAGTTCATATCAAATTTTGGATATCATCCTTATTTCATTAATTGTTTGCTATATCTAATCTCGAGCTATTAAACCTCTATAATCTTTAATCCAACAATATATAAGGTCGAAGTTAACTCTTACAACTTAGTCAGGCTTCTTAGATTTTCTTTTTCCATGTCTATAAATTGGTTTCCATAACTCGACCTCAAATTTTCAATCAAAATTTGTAAATAAAAGTCAACTAATAAAACCCATACTCAACTAAAAGATTCTTGATTGTTAATACTTTAGAGAGTCTAAGTGTAGTAAACTAAAGCCACCACGAAATAAGGTTACCTAAGTATATCATTCTCAATGTGTATCCTATTTATGACTCTTCTAAATCATTAATATTTCCAAACTAAATTTAATCAATACTTGGGAACTTCAAGTATGTAGTTATGAAACAATCTCCTATCCATTCAAATCCTATAACCACAATTTCAATCATTATTCCAAAAATAGGCTCCTATTCGAGGTTACTTCACCATATCCCTTTCAATTTCTATAACTTTTGAGTAACACACATAACTTTTCATAACCTTATTACTCAAAAATAAGACCATCTTAAAAACATCGAAGTTGACCTTACCTCTACACATCCTAATTGGGTTATCACATTTCCTTTACTTCCAAGAATATAAGCAACACTAATAGTAGGATAGAATACTTAGATTCAACAAGGAACCAAATCATAGTCAAATTTTATATTATTATCCATCAAAACACTTCAATCAACATGCGGTGTCTATAAATCAAAGCCTAAATAGTGAAGGAAGCTCTCTTAAGGATAAGCCCTTAGTCTAAGAAGAAAAACACGACACTTTTCTATCCAAGGAATAGCTCAATGCATATTTTTTATCAACTTCGAAGAATAAACTATTTTAACTTACATATTTCAAGCAAGTGTAACCTATATGGTTGGAAAGATATATAAGTTAAGCTTTTAAAAAAAATAGTACACAATTTGGACTTTCCAACAAAGAGTCATGGTTCAATTAGTGAAAAGTAGTCTACTTCACTGATGATTCCGCTATAGCTATCCCATTCGAGTTTGGGTGTCTTTTGTCACAAATCCTTATCTCATACCCATCTCCAATACAAATAATATCATTGGCATAAAGATTTATGCCTAGTATCATTTACAAACCAAAAGCCAAATTACCATCTGACTTTTAGAATAGTTTTATAACGACAAGATATAGAACTAGCTTATCCATCCCAAATTTATCTTCCATTTCTCTAAGCTAGTTAATCCATGAATTCAAACAAATATTTAATCCCTAACCTAACTAAATAATAAATCACACTTATCTTATAAACATATAACTTCAAACAAATTCAAGCCTAGAGTTTCTTCACCCTCACCTAATACTCAAATGATAGTCCATATCCTATAGCTCCCATGAAAGATTTAATTCCTAAACTTTGATACCAAACCTGTAACGCCCCAAAAATCCACCCTGGGAGGCATTACTATCTATAACCATTCATATAATAAGAGCAACTAATAAAATTCATAAATAAATGAATTTTCATTCATCATCCATAATAATTAAAACATCGTCCAAAATAATTATGCCAAACTATGGCGATTACATCCCAAAAAAATCAACTATTATCTTACAGCGGAATAGAGGAAATTTTTTCCTTAACATTATCTCAAAATGTGCACCACAATCTAGAACATAAGGGAAAATAGCTCTAAACGTGAACCTCGGGATCCCCGTTCCCATCAATCTGGGCTTCCCAACTCACTAGCTCATCAACTCCGAGCTCTTTATCTAAACCATAATCTGAAAAATATATTTTTTGTAGGGGGTGAGCACTAAGATCTATAAGAAAATCCTCCCAAGCTCGAGAAAAGTGTTAAAACATATAAAACAAGTTGGTCTTATTTCACAAATATCATATAAAACTTTTGAAAGAAAATAGTGACAATTCATCCAATCTCAAGTTTACGAAATATCAATAAATTAAATGAAGAAGTAACATCAACTTTCAAACAATAAACCATTGCCAACATTTTGTATCATTTTCAACAATTTTGTATCATTATCCCCAATTGTATCTCAGGTAGGAAGTAAGAATTCACATGAACACACACATTGAGAATATCCTAGCCCACACACACACACTTAATCCCTGCAAGGATATACAACTTTAGGAAGGGCGTATATCAATGCATCGACAGTGATGATCCAATCCAAGAATAGTATACTAACCCTCAGTCTCGAAACTACGTGAGCGAATAGTGGTTTGATCCTCGTAAGGCACTAACCCCACTACAAGTGGTAGGGAACCTTCAAACTCACTCAGAGTAAGAAACGCATCTACCCACTCTATGGTACCCAGCCAACGATCACTCATGTTCATCCAAACATCCACACAAAAGATACAATACTCAACCAATTTCTCAAATCACAAGTAAAGCAAGAACCCCAAATTTCACATGTATTTTTCCAACATAACAACTCAAGGAAATAAGCAAGAAATCATCAAAATATATAATTTTATTATTCCAAATAAAACACTAGAGTTTTTGAATCAAGAACAATGGAATATCAAGGAAAAAATCTCTACTTCTTGAAAGACAAGGGTTTTGAGATAAAAAACAAGGATTTCATGGCTATCAAATCATAAATTCATTCAAAACATGATATGATTTACAAGAACATCAAGAAACAAGGATTCCATAGCAAATATCTATGATTGAGTGTTAAAACATATACATACATATATATATATATATATATTTATATATGTATGTATATATGTACAGATATAAACTCTAGCCTCAATGGACAAGATTAGGAAGAAACCCCTACCTTACTTCCTTAGTGTTGTGTGAAAAACTAGAAATTTTGATCTGATCCAATGCAAAAATTCCCTTCAATCTTGTGTTTCTCTTCTTTTTCTTACTCTCTAAGGCTCTCTAGGGGTAAAATTGATGAAATGGGGCTAAGGGAGGTGTCCTTAGTTATTTATAATGTAAAAATTTGAGAGAACACCCAAAACAGGTCTGAGACGTGAAACCCTCCGTTCGGTGTGTCCTGACGCATGTTTTTTCACCCAAGTTTCGGCCAAATGCGTTTGGACACGTGTCTATTCCCGTCTGAACGTGGATGACAATATACCCTCAACTTTCAGATCGATTTTCACCTATTTAGAGTCTGATTCAAAAAAATTTCGTAAAATACACTTTTGTAGCCCTTGACGTCTAGTTTCTAATGTCCAAAAATAGATCAATCTTAATTATGAGTAAAACGTTATGGCTAAAATATTAAGGTAGTGTCAAATTCCTTCCTATCTGAATTCTTTCTAAAATGTGTTTAAACTCTAGGATACTTTCTAACTTCTAATACACCACATATTATCTCTCCCAAGGTTTCTCGATCTTCCAGATTCAAAAATGTGATGTTTTGGCCTTGATATGTGTTTATATAATCTTTTTGCTTTATAGGTGTTTGATAAAATGTCTATGAATGATTAACTGTGTTATTTGAAAAAAAATTGATATAATATGCCTAGTGAAGATTGTGGAATGTAATTATATGCTTATGATATAATTGACATTTGAGGAAATGAGGTATGTTCATTATATATTCATGATATGAGGAACATGACATTGTAATTTGCAATTGTACATTACATTTGTATTTGCATGGGTGTCATTGATTCGTGGGCATTCAACATGAGTGTGGGTATGTGTACATGATTTTAATAAAACACCATCCTTGGTGGGTTGATATGTAGGCTCAGAAAAGTTTGACCTAGGTTTGATTGAGTCACACGATTTTCATTGAAAATAAGGGTTGGGGTAAGCAAGAAGGGCTAGGTTCTCCCTTGGGTGCAAGACCCAGTAATTTCAAATACAAACTTTCATTGGTATTGAGTTCATAAATTGTGTCAACGTACGTTGAGCCGTTGATGAAAGTCCATAGATATCGTATCAGTTGGGTACCCATTGGTGGAAATCCATAAATATCCACCCCAAATAAAGACCCAAGATTTTCATAAGCGCCTGTGGACGGCTCTCATTTGGTTCCTTGTTGATGATAGAGCCAAAATGTGACTTTCAAATTGCATTTTGTAAATCAAATATGTAAATTTGTTTTAAACTTGTAATATTGATAATAGAGCTTGTAATGGGACAATATTTAACAATGTTTTGATATAAATGAATGAATAGATGGATATGGTGTGACACCGCAAAATCTGAGGGTCCGTTGATTACCCATCAACCCGTGGAATACCCGTGCATATCGAGTAATTCAATATCACGCCATTGTGCCCCATTTATCGGGAACCATAATTTTGATGAAATTCGGGCAGAGTCTCCTTTGTACGAGAAGCTCTACCCAAAACTCAACCTCTGCAATCATATAATAACAAGACCCATCTGATGTCCAATATTCAACAATGACCACACCGGGTCCATTTATAAGTAAACATTGGCCACACCGGGTCCAATTATCCATATTTATATCAAAACATGCAAGGTTAGTTTAACAATAGTCTATATAAGTTATATTACAATTATTTGCAAAAGATTACATACCCAAAACATTATTTTTACAAATGTTTTACATTAACACAAAATAAAGACACAATCCAGCCTTCTTCAAACATGAGGATCCAAGTGAGGGGCGTCCACCGGTGTGTATCCAGAACTTGAAATATTTTCCCGTATAGGGTGAGCCACGCCCAGTAGAGTAATTCCTATAGAGGCTACTCCCCACCTAAGTGCACCTGCAATGTTCACATACAACATTTCATATTCACATCAACATTCCAAGTAAGAATATGCATTCAATGTTTGAATTTATCATGTCATGCCATGAAATGAGATGAGACTCATTATGCAAATCAACCCAAGCCCTTCCCACCTCCTCAACACATGCAAGTGCCAATGTGTATGGAATCGTTATTTATGTTGCACATCAAATGACTTTTACCAACCTAAGGTCTTTGTATGGGGTGAATGTTTATGGGCTTACACAAAGGGTTTCCAACCTACTCGGAATTTATGGACTTCCACCAAGGGCTCCGCATACACCCACACACTTCATGGGCCAAGCCAAGGGAGTGTGTATCCCAATCACCGGGCCTTGCACCCGAGGAATCTTCTAGTCCCTCCTTGCTAACCCCAACCCTAATTACCATGCAACCTGTGCGACTCGGCCAAGTCTTCGACCAAGCTTAATGGAGTCCACTCGTCATCCACTAAGTGTGGTGTTGACGACAACCATGCACACACCCACATGATGCGATGTTACCGTGCATATGCAATATGATGTCCCATTGCACAATTATAACATATTCAATATGCTATGAAAGACATATGAACAATCTCAACATATCATGGTAAGTTATGTTCTAAGCATATAGATACCATATTTGTCACAATGTCAATATATCATAACATGCATATATCAACAATTACATTTCCAATCATAAATCATGTCATAAGCCCATGATTTCACTTCACCACATCATCCAAACATGTTATAGCATAATCTCATGCAATTAACACATTTTACTTCACATAGGCATTTTCTCAAACACCTTAAAGGCACTCAAGTCATATAATCACATAACACATTCCAAGTCACCACATAGCTCAAGAAATCACATTAAGTGATTTTTACACAACCATTTCCACATAATACCAAGTCTCAAGAAAATTACATAAGTAACTTCCACATACAAAACTTAAAGTAGAAATTTGTCCAAGCAAATTCTATTCCCAAATCTTCACTTTCATAATCATAGGCAAGTAATATCACAATTTTTTTTTGGCCAATAACACACTTAATTACAAATGCACAATATAACACATAAAAACCCATGTAGTTGCCCACATAACAGTCCAAAAATAGTCCGCAAAAATAGTCCAAAACAATCCACTTTTCGGTCCGAAAATAGTCCATTTTTCCGTCCAAAAACAGTCCACTTTTCTATCCAAAAATAGTCCACTTTTCCGTCCAAAATCAATTACAATTTTAGTCCAAAAATAGTCACAATTTCAGTCCAAAAATAGTCATAATTTCAGCCCAAAAATAGTCACAATTTTAGTCCAAAAACAGCCCACAATTTAGGCACTAAACAGCCCAAATTTAGCCCCTTAAGATAGGAATAAAATCAAAGTAGGAAGAACCCTATCTCTTGTAGCGTGTAGGAAGTGGTAGAACTTCTAAAAACACCAAAACAAACCCAAGAACCTTTGATTCCTCAAAAGTTTTTTCTTTGGACCTTCGGTGAAATCCATTTTTCTTGATACGTACACGTAGCGCTAGTTGAGGAGATGAACTTTGATTCTTGCTCGACGAATTCCGACCGACGAAACTTCGGGAATCTTGGATTGAAGTTTTAAGAACTTCTTTTTCTCTCTTTTCACTCTCTTCTCTCTATGGCCAGCCAAGGGTCAAGAACTTGACATATTTTTCCCAAAATATCTAAGTTAAGTAGATATTTATAGTCTCGAATGTGTGGTCAACATCGCACCGCATATTTTCGACTTTCGAGTCCGTTTTTTCGTCTCAAAATGATTCATTACACCTCAAATTTTGTTCAAATTAATTTTATTGGAACTTTAACTTAATTTTAAGAAAATTTTAAAAATTCATTTTTGGGGATTTTTAAAATGTCATTCACCTCGTAGTTGCCTCGAACGACATGTAAAATTTGACTATCTCAAAATTTGACAAAATTTGATAGGGTGACTAGAATTTGCGATACGAATCTAACGAAGAACTCCATTTCTTCATCCGATGTCTAGAACATGAGTATTTTAAATACGCATTACGATGACAAATTATCATTTTGCCCTTTCTAAGAAAAAATTCAAATTTTCCGGGTTTCACATTCTTCCCCCCTTAAAAGAATTTTGTCCCCGAAATTCACAGACATATGCACATACAGTCACATGAATATGCAACAGTCAAATAATGCTAAAAGACTATAAGAATGTACTTCCATCCTCGAATAAGAAATAATAATTGGTACGGATGGTGTCCTCGCTCTCCCATATCGCCTCCTCCACTCCTCGGTGCTCGTACAACACCTTCACTAGCCTCACGGTATTGCCTCGTAAAACCTGTTCCCAGCTATCCATGATGTGCACCGGTCCTTCCTCGAAGATCCCATCAACATCGACAACAAGCTCTCCCCAATCCACCACATGAGTCGGATTCGGGGTGTATTTCTAGAGCATAGAGACATGAAAAACTGCATGGACACCCGATAGATTTGGCGGTAACGCCAACCGGTAAGCCACTACACCCACCCTCTTGAGTACCTCAAAGGCCCCGATATAACTTGGCGACAACTTTCCCCGCTTACCAAACCTGACCACTCCTCTTTTAGGCATCACCTTCAAGAAGACATGATCTCCCACCTCAATTTCCAGAGGTCGCCGCCGTCTGTCGGCGTAACACTTCTGTCGGCTCTTAGCCGTGAGAAGACGCTTTTGTATCAAGTCCACCTTCTCAGAGGTGTCCCTGACCAAATTCGGACCCAGAGAGGATCTATCACCCACCTCCGTCCAACAAACCGGAGAACAGTATGGCCTCCCATATAATGCTTCATAAGGTACCATTTGTATGCTTGCTTGGTAACTGTTATTGTATGCAAACTCCATCAAGGGTAAGTGATCTTCTCAGCTACCATTGAGATCTAGGACGCATGCCCGTAGCATGTACTCTAAAGTTTGGATAGTCCTCTCAGACTGACCGTCCGTCTGGGGATGAAAAGTAGTGCTCATCATTAACTGTGTCCCCATGGCTCGCTGGAAACTCTCCCAAAAATGAGCCGTAAACCTGGGATCCTGGTTCGATACAATAGATACGAACACTCCATGCAATCGGACAATCTCCCGTATATACAACCCACAGAATTCCTCCAGTGTGAAGGTCATCCGCACTGCTAAAAAGTGTGCCGACTTGGTAAGTCGGTCCACTACCACCCACACCGCATCATGACCTTGTGATGTCCGTGGCAAGTGAGTCACAAAATCCATTGTGACAAGTTCCCACTTCCACTCAACTATCTCCAAAGGCTGGAGTAATCCCGCTGGTCTTTGGTGCTCAGCCTTAACTTGCTGACACGTGAGACATCGGCTAACGAAATTTCTAACATCTTTCTTCATCCTGCTCCAATAATATTGGCAACGAAGATCATGGTTCATCTTCGTGCCACCTGGATGCATAGCAAAACGGGAACAATGGAACTCTCTAAGAATCTCTTCTCTGAGCTCCACTAATTGGGGAACCACAATTCTTCCCCTAAATTGAAGACTACCATCCGAGTGAATGGCCCAGTCCTCATCACTTGTACCTAACCGTACTCGATCCCTGATGAATGATAACTCTGCATCTAGTCTCTAGGACTCAATCACTCTGCTCAGTAGGGAAGGTGTAGCCACCAAGCTCCCCAAAGTACCCTGAGTCTGATCTCCATAGTGTAGCCTGAACTGTCCCACAGTCTCGAGTATCTGCCACTCCCGGGAAGCCACACTAGCCAAAACTCCAGTGACTTTTGGTTAAGTACATCAGCCACCACGTTTGCCTTACCAAGATGATAATGCAAAGTGAAGTCATAGTCCTCTAAATACTCCATCCACCGGCGTTGCTTCATGTTGAGGTCCCGCTGTGTTAAAATATACTTTAGACTCTTGTGGTCCGAAAACACTTCAAACTGCTCACCATACAAGTAGTGGCACCAAGCCTTCAAGGCAAAGACAATGGCCTCCAATTCCATGTCATGAGTACGATAATTCTGCTCGTGTTTCTTCAACTGTCGAGAACCATAAGCTACTACCCTTCTAGACTGCATCAAAACACATCTCAGCTTGTCCTTCGAGGCATCACTATAGACCATGTACCTCTGCCCCCATTCCGGGACTATCAAGATTGGAGCTAATGTAAGCCTTCGTTTCAACTCTTGGAATGCCTTATCACAAGCTTTATTCCACTCAAACTTGACCTCTTTCCGAGTCAATTTAGTCATAGGCACAGCTAATCGAGGGAAGTCCTCAATAAACCTCCTGTAGTACCCTGCCAATTCCAAAAAACTACGTATCTCGAAGATTGACTTCAGCCTCTCCCAATTCATAATCGCCGCAACCTTCTCTAAGTCCATAGATACACTCGAAGCCGACACCACGTGTCCCAAAAATTTCACCTTCGTAAGCCAAAATTCACACTTGCTGAACTTGGCATACAACTGATGGTCTCTCAAGATCTGAAGAACAATCCTCAAGTGACCCTCATACTCCTCCTCAGACTAGGAGTAGATCAAGATGCCGTCAATAAAGACGACAACAAATTGATCTAAGTAGGGTTGAAACACAATATGCATGAGATCCATGAATGCCGTTGGAGCATTCGTCAATCCGAACGACATGACTGTGAACTCAAAATGCCCATATCGTGTTCTGAACGCCGTCTTAGGGATATCTTCCTCCCTAACTCTCAACTGATGGTAACCGGTGCGAAGATCTATCTTGGAGTAGACTCGTGTCCCTCTCAACTGATCAAATAAGTCATCAATCCTCGACAAAGGGTATATATTCTTAATAGTAACCCGATTCAACTATCGATAATCTATACACAATCGAAGGGTCTTATCCTTCTTCTTGGCAAACAATACTGGAGCGCCCCAAGGTGAGGTGTTCGGCCTAATAAAACCCTTGTCCAATAAGTCTTGCAATTGGACCTTGAGTTCTTGTAACTCAGTAGACGCCATCCTATGTGGAGTCATAGAAATGGGCGATGTACCTGGATATAACTCAATGGTGAAGTCTACATCCCTATGTGGAGGTAATCCCGGTAGTTCATCTGGAAAAACATCCTCATACTCACAAACTACTAGAGGTAGACCCAACTCCTGTCTCACCTCATCCTCCAAAGTAAGGCTCGCCAACTCATCAACTACCTGTGCCATCAAAAATCGTACACTGCTTAGGGTAAAGCATCATGTTTTTTCCCCTGGAACTTAAAACAAACCCCCTCCGGAGTAAAATCAGTGACCCTTTTATGATCACTATCAAAAACAACACGGTGTGCCATCAACCAGTCCATACCAAGGATAACATCGAACTATGACATGTCCATGACTCTAAGGTCCACGGTGAGTAGAATCTCTGAAATTTCTCACAACCCCGACATATCTGATCAACTCTCACCCTAGCTCCTAGGGGAGAACTTACATGCAATGGCTCTTCCAAGGTCTCAACCTCTAAACCCAAGTCTTTCACACAAGATGCAGCAATAAAAGAATGTGATGCACTAGAATCAAACAATACTCTAGCTCATAAGCGAGAGAGTAGAAATGTACCCTGTATCACCAATGAATCTATCGACTCAGCCTGTGGTATCATGGCATAGACACGCCCCTAGGTCCCTGAAGTACCGACTTGTCAGCCCTGTCCCCCGCCTCGACCCATGCCCTAGCCCATCTGGCCTGCTTGCGGAGTCACCACACGTGAAGTAGTGGGGCCTTGTGCAGTGCCCTGGTACTGATAATGGCTCCCATGACCCATGGTAGGGTAGGGAGAAATAGAGTGTGCCAGTGAGTACCCCACTAAAGACTGGAACTGGGATCCCTATCGCTGAGGACAATCTTTCCTCACGTGGCCTGACTGATGACAATGATAGCAAGTCTTTTGACCTACCTGATACGTAGTCCTAAAGTTTCTCCTGCCTCTGGAGGACTGACCTTGGCCCTAGCCTTGATAGCCGCGGCCCTGCCCTTGATGCCCCTGCAGAGCAGAAGTCCTCTGCTTCTTCCCTACACTAGAAGAAGAGGATTGACCCTTCTTTTTCTTATCTTTCACACCCGCCTCCTAGATGTTCCGTGCATCATCCACCTCTCTTTCAATGGCCATTTCTGTGGCGACCATTAAGTCCATGTAACACCGCAAAAATCACCCTAGATGGCATTACCATTTAAAAACATTCATGTCATGAGAGCAACTAAATAAATCCGTCATTAAAGAACATCCTTAATTTAACAAAATTCGGGCAGAGTCTCCTTTGTACGGGGAGCTCTACCCAAAACACAACCTGTGCAATTATACTACATTGACCATACCGGGTCCATATATGAATAAATATTGACCACACCGGTCCATTTACCCATCAAATAATAAAATTTCATTCACCACATGTAATATCCACAATATCATCCCAAAAAAATAGGTCAAGCTATGACACTTACATTGCAAAAGAATTATACTTAAACTTAGCAACGGAATAAACAAAATACTAGACTATACATGATCGTAAATAAATTTCCTAGTCTAGCACAAAAATAAACTACAGCTCTAGATGTCCACCTCAGGATCTAGGTTCCCCTCTGGTGGAACATCCCAATTTTTTAGCTCGTCAACGCCGGGATCTTACTCTAGCACGAAATCTAAAAAGAAAATATTATTGGTAGGGGGTGAGCACTAAGCTCCGTAGAAAAATCCTCCCAAACTCTAACAAGGTTTGGAAAACGTAGAAAATGGTCGGTCTCATTTCACAAATAGCATACGTAAATTTTGAAAGAAAACATGACATTTTCAAAGATCTCAAGTTTATACATTAACAATAATTAAGTGGAAGAGTAAGCCAATCCCACCATAAATAATCATTCCAAAGAGTAATTATTCCCACAACAATTTCCAAGATAATCATATACAAAAGATAACGCAATAAACAATAACTACACCGTATCTCAAGTCTGATGTAAGATAATCGCATGAATAAATACATTGAGAATATCCTGGCCCACACACACACAAATCATCTCAAGGATATCAAACTTCGGGAATGGCACCTACTGATGCATTATCCTATACCAATGCACCGGCAATAACGAATTCGACCCAGACATAGTATACTAATCCTTTGACACGGGACCCGTGAGCTAATAATGGTTTGGTCCTCGCCAGGCACCAACCCCACTAAGAGTGGTAGAAAAAGTTCAAACCCACACGGAGTAAGAACTAAACACATCTATCCACTCTACAATACCCGGTCAATGGCCATCCATGGTCATCCAAACACCACCATGAGATACAATCACCAACAATTTCTCAAATACACTCAATTCCATAAAATTCTCAATTTTTCAAATCCAAACCCACATTTATTTTACAATGGAACAATTTAAGAAAAATTAACAAGAGATCATCATAAATACCATTGTGTTGTTCAATACGAAACACTAAAGTTTTAAATGAAATCTAAATCTAGGGTTTTGAATATGAGAAAAGAACTTTGATGATTACCCAACCATCCCATTGTTTAAAACATGCTAAAATTTGCAAAAACATCAAGAATCCATGATTTCATAGCATATTAATATGATGTAGAGTCAAAGAAAATATATATGTATAACCCTAGCCTCAATGTAAAAGAATGGAAGAAAACCCCTGCTTAGAATCAAGAATTTCCAGTGAAAGTCCAAGTTCTATAAACCTCTTTTCTCCTCTCCTTCCTTTCCTTTACCTTCTCCTAGGGTTCCAAGAGGTGTGGGGTGAGAGTGGAGTGAAAGAAATGAGGTTAAAGGGGCTGAAATCAATGTTTTAAACACAGCCAACCCTGATTTTTACTGTTCACAGCCTGTTTTGGGTTTCTCCAAAATTACGGTTTTGTCACTAAGATCTCCAATTTGATCCATATGACTACTATAAGGTTTTTCGACGTTCCAGATTCATTTTTAATGTTATTTTAACCTAAAAACATTTATTTTGATGATTTATTTCACAACTAAAATAAATTTACACTCGAAACATTAAAATTACTATTTTATTCCTCCCTAGTATTTATTCTTACAGTTTCAATATATATGGTTTATTCTTACGCCATTACATATATAAGAATCACTAAACAAGTACATTACTATATTAATATAAATATGTGGGGTTTTACACCTTCAAAGTCTAAGAAGAAAGCACAACACTTTACTATCCAAGGAACACCACAGTGCAGATTTTTTTATCAACTTCAAAGAATAAACTGATTTGACTCAGGTAGTTCTAGTATGTGTGACCTATATGGTTGGAAAGATATACGAGTTAGGGTTCTAAAAAAAATAACGGCGCACAATTTGGACTTTCCAACAAAGAGTTATGATCAAATTGGTGAAAGGTAGTCTGTCGGACTGCTTGGTTCTTCTGTAATTGTTTGGAGCCTAAATATACTTATTACTCTTATATTTTGATTTAGGATGTAAATGGAGACGTTAAATGCAAAACGAAACTAATTGGACGATTGTTGATAGTTTAGACATGTGAGGGTTTACAGTTCAAGTCTTGTAGAAGAAGACCCACAATCTTGCCTCGAATGGACAACTTCAAGCCATCTTCAACTTCCTCACTTTGGCCATATCTGTGGCCACATAATCATCAGCGAAACGTGCTAATTCCGTGAACTTAGCTACGTATTCCATCACTGACATCATTCCTTGTCTGAGGTCTAGGAACTCCAGGGCCTTTGCATGTCTAGTAGCTGCGGAGAAATATTTGCTCATAAAGAGCTCCTTGAACTCTGCCCAAGTCATGGTCTCCAAATTGCTTGAGTCCTTGACCCAATCCACCACACCTGGGATTCTCCCTCTAGCTGAAAGTAGCTGGCGTTATCTTCGGGGCATCGGTGGTAATGTCCATAGCCCTTAAGATCTTGTCCATTTGTCGAAACCAATGGTCAGTCACCATAAGATCCGCCCCTCCCAAAAAGATCGGAGGATTGTGTGCCTTGAACTTCTGGAGGTGACTTGAACCCCTTGACTCCCACTTGCACCTGTCTGTGCAATAGTAGAGGCTGTAGCACTAGGTTGTGCAATGGTAGCTGCCGCCGCACCAATAGCCTCCATGAAGGCTTGTTGGTCAAAGGCCGGTGGTGGTGGTTGGTTGTTCCGTCCACCCCGACATCCCCTTCCTCTAGTTGCCATCTACACAAACATAAGATAGCAATAGATCAATTAGTTAAGATCCCTAGTTAGGGATCAAGTATTTAGTAGACATTTACACATTGAACTATACCGTTCATCCCTTTTTTTCCAAACTCCCAAAGTTATGTTTTCTAACCCCAGTCTATTCCCTTTCATATATATTTCTATCATGTATATAATTCACATAACAGGTAACACATAGCACGTAGCAAGTAGAGCACATAACATGAAATGCATATGGAATGCAAAGGTCTATACTCATGCCCATCGAGCCCTAGGTTATTCGTATGCCTAGGCTCTAATACCAAGCTGTGACACCCCAAAATTCAGGGGTCCGTTGATTACCCATCAACCCGTGGAATACCCATGGATACCGAGTAATTCGATATCATGCCATTACGCCCCATTTATCGGGAACCATAATTTTGACGAAATTCGGGCAGAGTCTCCTTTGTACGGGAAACTCTACCCACAACTCAACCTCTGTAATCATATAATAACAAGACCCATCCGATGTCCAATATTCAACAATGACCACACCGGGTCCATTTATAAATAAACATTGGCCACACCGGGTCCAATTATCCATATTTATATCAAAACATGCAAGGTTAATTTAACAATAGTCTATATAAGTTCTATTACAATTATTTGCAAAAGATTACATGCCCAAAATATTATTTCCACAAATATTTTACATTAACACAAAATAAAGCCACAATCTGGCCTTCTTCAAACATGAGGATCCAAGTGAGGGGCGTCCACCAGTGTGTATCCAGAACCTGAAATATTTTCCTGTATAGGGTGAGCCACGCCCAGTAGAGTAATTCCTACAGAGGCTACTCCCCACCTAAGTGCTCATGCAATGTTCACATACAACATTTCATATTCACATCAGCATTCCAAGTAAGAATATGCATTCAATGTTGGAATTTATCATGTCATGCCATTAAATGAGATGAGACTCACTTATGCAAATCAATCCGAGCCCTTCCCACCTCCTCAACACATGCAAGTGCCAATGTGTACGGAATCGTCACTTATGTTGCACATCAAATGACTTTTACCAACCTAGGGTCTTTGTATGGGGTGAATGTTTATGGGCTTACACCAAGGGTCTCAAACCTACTCGGAATTTATGGACTTCCACCAAGGGCTCCGCATACACCCACACACTTCATGGGCCAAGCCAAGGGAGTGCGTATCCCAATCACCGGGCCTTGCACCCGAGGTATCTTATAGTCCATCCTTGCTAACCCCAACCTTAATCACCATGCAACCTGTGCGACTCGGCCAAGTCTTCGACCAAGCTTAGTGGAGTCCACTCGTCATCCACCAAGTGTGGTGTTGACGACAACCATGCACACACTCACACGATGCGATGTTACCGTGCATATGCAATATGATGTCCCATTGCACAATTATAACATATTCAATATGCTATGAAAGACATATGAACAATCTCAACATATCATGGTAAGTTATGTTCTAAGCATATAGATACCATATTTGTCACAATGTCAATATATCATAACATGCATATATCAACAATTACATTTTCAATCATAAATCATGTCATAAGCCCATGATTTCACTTCACCACATCATCCAAGCATGTTATAGCATAATCTCATGCAATTAACACACTTTATTTCACATAGGCATTTTTTCAAACACCTTAAAAGCACTCAAGTCATAAATCACATAACACATTCCAAGTCGCGACATAGCTCAAGAAATCACATTAAGTGATTTTTACACAACCATTTCCACATAATACCAAGCCTTAAGAAAATTACATAAGTAACTTCCACATACAAAACTTAAAGTAGAAATTTGTCCAAGCAAATTGTATTCCGAAATCTTCACTTTCATAATCATAGGCAAGTAATATCACAATTTTTTTTGGCCAATAACACACTTAATTACAAAGGCACAATATAACACATAAAAGCCCATGTAGTAGCCCACATGACAGCCCAAAAATAGTCCGCAAAAATAGTCGAAAACAATCCACTTTTTGGTCTGAAAATAGTCCACTTTTCAGTCCAAAAACAGTCCACTTTTCTATCCAAAAACAGTCCACTTTTCTGTCCAAAATCATTTACAATTTCAGTCCAAAAACAGTCACAATTTCAGTCCAAAAATAGCCCACAATTTAGGCACTAAATAGTCCAAATTCAGCCCCTTAACAGCCCCTTAAGATTGGACTAAAACCAAAGTAGGAAGAACCCTACCTCTTGTAGCGTGTAGGAAGTGGTAGAACTTCTAAAAACACCAAAATAAGCCCAAGAACCTTTGATTCCTCCAAAGTCTTTTCTTTGGACCTTCGGTAAAATCCATTTTTCTTGGTACGTACACGTAGCCCTCGTCAAGGAGATGAACTTTGATTCTTGACTCAACGAATTTTGACCGACGAAACTCCGGGAATCTTGGATTGAAGCTTGAAGAACTTCTTATTTTTCTCTCTTTTCACTCGCTTCTCTCTATGGCCGGCCAAGGGTTAAGAACATGAGATATTTATAGTCCCAAATGTGGTCCACATCGTACCGCATATTTCTAACTTCCGGGTAGGTTTTTTTGTCTCAAAATGATTCGTTATACCTCGGATTTAGTTTAAATTAATTTTATTGGAACTTTAACTTAATTTTAAAAAAATTTAAAAAAATTCATTTGTGGGGATCTTTAAAAGGTCATTTGTCTCGTAGTTGCCTCAAACGACGTGCAAAAATTTGACTATCTTAGAATTTGACGAAATTTGACAGGGTGACTAGATTTTGCGATACGAATCCAATGGCAAACTTTGTTTCCTCATCCAAGGTCTAGAACATGAGTATTTTAAATACGCATTAGGATGACAAATTACCATTTTGCCCTTTCTAAGAAAAAGTTCAATTTTTTTTGGGTTTCACAAATGGTGTGGGTTTGGGTGGTTAAGAGCTCAAAATGATAAAATTTGAGGAAAATATGGTCTCAGGTACCAGTACCTAAGTGAATGGTACTGGTACCATGCTGTCAGATAAAACATGTACCGATACATAAGCTTATTGGTACCAGTACCTGAATTTCAATGGGCTCAGGTACCAGCGCCTAGGCCTTAGGTACCTGTACCCCGAAGGATAGTGGGCTCAAGTACCAATACCAAAATACATA
Organism: Ilex paraguariensis; assembly: GCA_963454935.2. Classification (NCBI taxonomy): domain Eukaryota; kingdom Viridiplantae; phylum Streptophyta; class Magnoliopsida; order Aquifoliales; family Aquifoliaceae; genus Ilex; species Ilex paraguariensis. The sequence continues at coordinate 117,653 of CAUOFW020000982.1, forward strand.
GGTACTAGTACTGTAACACCCCAAAATCCCCCTTGGACGACATTAATATCTAAAACTATTCACATCATGAGAGCAACTGATAAATGTCATAATTAAAGAAAATTTCATTTCATCAGCCATAATATTTACAATTTCATCCAAAAGAATATGTCAAGCCATGACCATTGCATCTAAAAGAACATGCCCAACTACAACAATTACATCCCAAAAATTAACTATTATCTTGCAGTGGAATAAGAAAAATATTAACAAGAACATTATCTCAAAATAAACCTCCTAGTCTCGGACAAAAAAAGAACAGTACTAGACATCCTCCTTCGGGTCCACATGCCCATCAAGTGAAGCTTCCTAAGCTACATCATCGTTAACTCTAAGCTCCTCCTCTAAACCAAAATCTGAAAAGAATGTTGTTTGTAGGGGTTGACCACTAAGCTCTGTAGGAAAAAAATCCTCCCAAACTCGAACAATGTTTCAAAAGCATATAAAACAGTTGGTCTCATTTTACAAATATCATATATAGCTTCTGAAGGAAAACAGGGACAGTTTATTCGATCTCGAGTTTAAAAAATATCAATAAATTAAATAAAGAAATAAAACTGATTCCCAACAATAAGCCATTTCCAACCATAAACCATTTCCACAACAACAAATAATAACCCACAATTTGTACCATTACCCACAATGTATCTTAGGTATGATGTATGACATCACATGAATAAACATATCGAGAATATCCTGGCCCACACACACACACCCAATCCTCTCAAGGATATCCAACTTTAGGAACGGCGTACACCAATGCATTGGCAGTGACGAATCTAACCAAAGAATAATATACTAACCTTCAGCCTCGATATCCGTGAGTGAATAGTAATTTGGTCCTCACAAGGCACCAACCCCACTACGAGTAGTTGGAAAAATTCAAACCCTCATGGAGTGAGAAACACATCTACCCACTGTACGATACTCAGTCAACTGCCACCTATGATCATCCAAACATCCACAACAGATACAATCCCCAACCAATTTCTCCAATCCCAAGTAAAATCCAAAATTTCCAAATTTCACATGTATTATTCCAATAGAACAATTTAAGAAAATATGCAAAAGATCATAAAAAAAATACCATTTTATTGTTCAATACCAAGCATTAGAGTTTTGAAATCAAGAACGAAGAAAAAATCAAGAGAAAAATCCATTTTCCTTGAAAACTAGGGTTTTAAGACAATAAAAAGAGATTTCATGGCTATCTAACCATATCTTTGTTTAAAACATGGTAATATTTGCAAGAGGATTTTTGGTCATCCATGTTCATCCAAACAACCACAAAAGAGATACGATACCAACAATTTTCTCAAATAACAAGTAAATCCAAAAACCCCCAATTTCATAGGTATTTTTCTAATATAACCTTTCAAGAAAAATAAGCAAGAGATCATAAAAAGATATACTTTTATTGTTCCAAATAAGGCACTAGAGGTTTTTTTTTTTTTGAATCAAGAGCAAATGACTATCAAGAAGAAAAATTCATCTTTCTCAAAAAAAAAAAAACTTGGTTTTGACATCAAAACAAGGGTTTTATGGCTTTCAACCCATAACCTCACTCAAGATATGAGAAGGTTGGCAAAAACAACAAGAAACAATGATATGATAACATATATATAAGATTTAGCAGCAAAACATACATAGATATAAGCCCTAGCCTCAATGGACAAGAGTGGGAAGAAACCCCCACTTTTCTTTTTCCTGGATGTTCTTGAAAAACTAGAAGTTTTTATCCTCTTCAATGTGCAAATCCCACTTCATCTTGTGTTTTTTCACTTATTTCTTCATCTCTAAGCCTCTCTAGGGTTATAAATGTTGAAATGGGCTAATGAAGGTGTCATTAAGTATTTATAGGGGGTGAAATGGTCCCCAGTGGGCGAATCTGAAACTCAGAATTCGTAACTCAAGTTCGAATGTCATTTGGCGTTCGAACGTCAATAGTGCAAATTATTGATTCATGTTCGAACGTCATTTTGCCATTCGAATGTTGGTTGCTCCCAGTACTTTGGCATTTCCATCAGAGCTCTGTAACCACGAAAGTACTGGGACTCACTGTCGTTCGAATGTCCATTCACATTCGAACGTCCTCACAATTTTTTCTAAAACTTCCAGTGAAGTTTTGGCTTGTTTAGAGGTCGATTTGGAAAATGTTTGTGAAATACTCTTTTGTAACCCCAAAAGTCTACTATCTACTATCAAAATGTTAGACCAAATGGACAATAGAGTAAAAAGGTATGATCCAAACACTAGGGATGAATCAAAACTCCTTTCTACTCAAATTCTTTCTAAAATGTGCTTTCATTCTAGAATACTTTCCAACTCCTACAACATACCCTATTAACTCCACTAATATTTTTATTTCTACTATTTCAATCCACATAGTTCATGCATACATCATCACATATATTAGCATTTCAAAAATAATTACATTGCTATATAAAGATAAGAATGTGGGGGTTTACAATCTCTCCCTAAAAGAAAGTTTCGTCCTCGAAACTTACTTTAAATAGAGATCAAATGAGGGTATTTCTCTCGCATCTCTAGCTCTGGTTCCCAAGTAGCGTCCTCCACCCCTTGATGTTGTCACAAGACTTTCACCAAAAGGATAACTTTATTGCGAAACACCTTCTCCTTGGTATTCTGATTCTCCACCGATTGTTCTTCATAGGTTGCTCCATCTTGGATTTCAATATCTTTCAAATCCACGACATGCGTTGTATCTGATTGCCACTTTCTCAACGTTGACACATAAAACACATCATCTACCCTTGACAACTAAGCTGGTAACCGAAGTTGATATGCTACTTTGCCCACTGCTTTGATCATTTCAGTTGGTCCAATGTACCTTGGAGCTAATTTTCCCTTCTTGCCAAATCTAAACACTCCCTTTTTGGGTGACACCTTGAGGAACACATAGTCCCCCTCTTGGAATTCCAATGGTCTTCCTCTTCTATCCGCATAGTTTTTCTGTCTACTTTGTGCTATGTGTAGTCTCTCCCGGTTGAGTTGAATTTTCTCCGTAGTCTCCCGAACAATTTTTTGCCCAGACAAACTACTCTCTCTAGCTTCCAACCAACAAGTCGGGGACCTACATGATCTTCTATACAATGCCTTATAAGGTGCCATGCCAATGCTAGATTGAAAATTGTTGTTATATGCAAATTCCACCAACGTCAAATGATCACTCCAACTTCCCTTGAAGTCCAACACAAAAGCACGTAACATGTCCTCCAAAATCTGTATCACCCTCTCAGATTGGGCATCCATTTGAGGATGAAAGGCAGTGCTAAAGTGTAAGTCAGTCCCCATAGCTCATTGTAGACTTTGGCAAAATTACGCCACAAATCAAAAATCACGATCTGACACGATATGGAATGGAACTCCATGTAATCTAATAATCTCACAGATATAAAGCTTGCTCAATGACTCTAAAGAGTCAGTGTTTTTCATACTCAAGAAATGAGTGGACTTGGTGAGTCTATCAACAATGACCTATACGACAGTATGCCCTCGTGAATTTTGGGAAAAATCATACATGAAATCCATAGTGATGTGATCCCACTTCCACTATGGGATAGGTAAGGACTGCTGCAATCCTCTAGGCTTTTGATACTCCACCTTCACCTGCTGACACACTGCATATCTTGCTATGAACCTTGCCACATCCTTCTTCATCCCCTTCCACCAATATTGACGCTTCATGTCTCTACACATTTTTGTACCACTAGGGTGGATAGCAAACTTAGAGCGATGACACTCTCCAAGTATCTCCTCCTTTAGGGATGAATCATTAGGTACACATAGCATTTCCCCATATCTCAATTCTCCATTCCTCAAAGACCAACCTTCAACTACTTTCCCATTTTCCAATTTAGCTTGAATCAAATCTAAGTAAGGATCGAAGCACTGCAACTCCACTACCCAACGTTGGAGGGTAGGTTGAGCCACAAGGTTAAACAAACATGGCTGGGATTCATCTCCTCTAACCCATAGATCATAGTCTCCAAGGGCATCCATCATCTTGCATTTACTTGCAAAAACTTTGAGTTTACCCCGAGACTTTCTACTAACTGCATCTACGACTACATTAGCCTTCCCGGATAGTAGTTGAATGTGAAATCGTAATCTTCTAGATACTCAATGCACCTTCTTTGTCGAAGTTTCAAGTCGTTTTGTGTGAATATATACTTGAGGCTCTTATGATCTGAAAACACTTGAAAATTTTCTCCATACAAGTAACATCTCCACAACTTAAGAGCAAAAACCACAACAACAAGCTCCAAGTTGTGAGTGGGATAGTTCCGCTCAACAATATTTAGTTGTCTTGAGCCATAAGCAACTACCTTACCTCCCTGCATTAGAACATATCTCAAACCTCGTAATGAAGCATCTGTGTAAACATTGTATCCTTCCCCAATGCTCAAAATAATGGGGATAGGAGTTGTTGTCAACTATTTCTTCAAGGTGCGAAAAGCTAGTTCACACTCTAAGTCCACAAGAATCTTTTCCCCTTCTTCGTAAGTCGAGTCATTGGCATCGCTAGCTTTGAGAACCCTTCCACAAATCTTCGGTAGTAGCCTGCTAATCCTAGAAAACTACGTTCTTCTGTCACAATCCTCGATGGTTCCTATTTTATCACGACTTCAATTATTGTGGGATCAACAGCTACACCCTGTTCTGACACAACATGACCAAGAAATTTCACTTTCTTCATCTATAACTCACATTTACTCATCTTAGCATATATCTTAGCTCTCTCAAGGTTTGAAGCACTACCGAAAGATGGTGTTCATGTTCCCCTTGTGTTCATGAATAGATTAATCGATCATCGATAAACACAATGACAAACTGATCTAGATAAGGCCTCAAATCCATGAAGGCTGTTGGAGCATTAGTCAATCCAAACGGCATTACCGTATATTCGAAATGACCATACTGGGTACGAAAAACTATCTTAGGAATATCCTCCTCCTTGATCCGTAGTTAATGGTACCCTGTGCGAAGATCAATCTTGGAGTAACACTTAGAACCCCATAGCAGATTGAACAAATCATCAATTCATGGCAATGGATATTTATTCTTCATTGTCACCCGATTCAACTTTCGGTTGTCCGTGTATAATCAAAGTGTTTCATCATGCTTCTTCACAAAGAGGACCAGGGCTCCCCATGGTGAAATGCTTAAATGGATAAACCCAATAGCCAATAGTTGGTCTAAATGGTTCCTTAGCTCCTTCAACTCCAAAGGTGCCATTTATAGGGAGCAATGGATATGTGTTTGGTTCCTGGATAGAGATCAATCGTAAACTCAATCTCTCTATGTGAAGGTAACCCGGGTAGTTCATTTGGGAAGACATCTAGAAAATCCAACACAATCAATGCCACGTCGAATTAGAATTTATCTTGATCATCATCCATTAAGCTAGCTAAGAAACTCAAATTGCTCCCCGCCTTAGCTTTGAAAAACCTATTGCCCGTAGTGGGAAATGGGTGGGAAGAATTCCGAACATTAATAAAACTAAAAACTACCCCACCCATAAATTGGAATAAAATCCGTTTACGAAAAGAATCCATTACCGCACAGAAAGTGGACAACAAGTTCATCCCAAATATTATGTCATACCCCTTCATGTCTAATGCAACCAAATCTACAATCAATTCTTGCTCCCCAATTCGAAGCACACAACCTCTACGCACCCTTCTAGTATCCAACCGTTCTCCCTTAGGCAGGTCAATACTCAGGGCGTGTTCTAACTTCTCAAATTCTAATCCCAAATTAAGAGCATATATAATGCGTATGAATGAATGAGTTGCACCGGGATCAAATAAAATTTGGGCCCAAGAATTATAAAGAAGAACGATACCTTCCATAACTGCATTGGAAACGTCTTCCTCCGGTTGGGTCAAAGCAAACACTCTTCCCTAATTAACACTGCCTGAGGCTAGAGCTCCTAACGGTCTCTGCTGTAGTGGCTTCTATAGTGGTGGCTTGTTTGCATTTACTTGTCCTGCTGTTTGATTGGTCTTTGTTGAAAATAATGGGTAGTTATTTTTGAAGTACCCAAAACCTCCACATACGAAGCATTGACGCAGGTCAGTGCTTGCTCTATTCTGAGTGACCCCATCTCCTTGAACTATATGATCCCTCTCAAACCACCTGGTCTAGGTGCCGGTATGGTGCCGCCCTCTACACTCCATTACTGCTAGCACCTGTCTGGATCAGGCCTCCCCTTACGAAGTTCTGTCGCTGCTGGTTGTCATCTATGTCTTTCTCCACCAGTGCGGTTCTATCAATAAGATCCTTATAGTCCTGGATCTTGTGAGCCACAAGCTTCTCCCTAATGGCAGGCCTCAAGCCTTGCTAAAAGCGTTTGGCCCTCCTAACATGGTAGATAGGAACTCTGTGGCATAGTGGGATAGCTCATCAAACTTTCTCTCCTAATCCGCCACCATCATGCTACCTTGTGGTAGAGCGAGAAAATTTGCACTCATCTTGTCCCTGACCGATTCATGAAAATACTTGTCTTGGAAGATCTGATCAAACTCCTTCCAGGTAGGAGCATCTGTGTTCCTCCTTCCCTTCACCGAGTCCCACCAATGATCTGCCTCCCCCTCTAGCAGATATGTAGCTAGGCCAACCCGTAAATCCTCAGCTACTCCTATGCTATCACACATTTTCTTCACTCGACGAATCCATTTATTTGCATCCAAGTGGTGTGAGCTTCCTTGGAAAGTAGGTGGGCGTTGCTGCAAAAATTCTCCAAGAACTACCATCCTTTGATTTTCGTCTTCGTTCCCCGGTACATGAGCCAATGGATGAATCCCCCCATTGTGGTTGTTATTTCCATTCTGGTGATACGCCAAAGTGGTTAGCTCCCTTAGACATTGGTGGTGGTGGTGGGTTTGCTTGGCCACCACGTCTCCGTCTACATCCATGCCTACTGTTCATCCTGTACATCAATTCACAATTTAGTTTCCTTGATGTACAAGACATCCTAACTATTACTTTAATCTAAAGCATAAGGCTTGTATAATATTTAAATCAACAATTTCCTTCAACCTAATCTTACCTCTCTAGTGGTAATACATAACCTACAGCTCCCATATAAAACCTAATTCTTAGGCTCTGATACCAAAACCAGTAATGCCCCAAAATCCCCCTTCAATGATATTACTATCTAGAACCATTCACATTTTGAGAGCAATTAATAAAGTCCATAATTAAAGAAAATTTCATTTCATCATCCATTTATAACTTCATCCAAAAGAATATGCCAAGCCATGGCAATTGCATGCAAAAGAATATGCCCAACTACGGGAATTACATCCCAAAAATTAACTATTATCTTGCAGCATAATAAGAACAATATTAACATGAGCATTATCTCAAAATAAACCTCCTACTCTAGGACATCAAAAGAACAGTTCTAGACATTCCCCTCCGGATCCAAATGCCCATCAAATAGAGCTTGCCAAGCTACCTATTCGTCAATTCTGAGCTCCTCCTCTAAACCAAAATCTGAAAAAAATGTTGTTTGTAGGGGTGAGAACTAAACTCTATAGGAAAATCCTCTTAAACTCAAACAAGTTTCAAAAGCATATAAAATGGTCGGTCTTATTTTACAAATATCATATATAGCTTTTGAAGAAAAACATGGACAGGTCATTCGATCTCAAGTTTAAGCAATATCAATAAATTAAATCAAGAAATAAAACTAATTCCTAACAATAAGTCATTTCCAACCATAAACAATTTCCAACAAGTTCATGTGATAAACCATTTCCACAACAACAAATAATAACCCACAATTTGTACCATTACCCACAATGTATCTATGGTATGATGTATGACATCGCATGAATAAACACATCAAAAATATCCTGGCCCCCACACACACACCCAATCGAACCCAGGAAAGAATGTATACCAACGCATTGACAGTGATGAATCGAACCCAGGAATAGTTTACTAACCCTCAGCCTCAATATCCGTGAGTGAATAGTAGTTTGGTCTACACAAGGCACCGACCCCACTACGAGTGACAGAAAAAATTCAAACCCTCACAGAGTAAGAAACGCATCTACCCACTCTACGATACCCGGTCAACAGCCACCTGTGGTCATCCAAACATCCACAAGAGATACAATACCGAACCAATTTCTCCAATCCCAAGTAAAATTTAAAATTCTCAAATTTCACATGTATTATTCAAATAGAATAATTTAAGAAAATATGCAAGAGATCATAAAAAATACCATTTTATTGTTCAATACCAAGCACTAGAGCTTTGAAATCAAGAACAAAGGAAAAATCAAGAGAAAAATCCATTTCCCTTGAAAACTAGGGTTTTAAGACAAGAAAAAAGATTGCATGGCTATCTAAGCATAGCTTTATTTAAACCGTGGTAATATTTGCAAGAGGATTTTTGGTCACCCATGTTCATCCAAACAACCACACAAGAGATACGATACCAATAATTTTCTCAAATCACAAGTAAATCTAAAAACACCCAATTCATAGGTATTTTTCTAATATAACCTCTTAAGAAAAATAAGCAAGAGATCATAAAAAGATATACTTTTACGGTTCCAAATAAAGCACTAGAGTTTTTTTTTTTTGAATCAAGAACAAATGATTATCAAGTAGAAAAATCCATCTTTCTAAAAAAAATAAAATTAGGTTTTGACATCAAAACAATGGTTTTTATCGTTTTCAACCCATAGCTTTGCTCAAGACATGAGAAGGTTTTCAAGAACATCAAGAAACAAGGATTTCATAACATATATCAAAGATTTAGAAGCAAAACATACATAGATATAAAACCTAACCTCAAAGGACAAGAGTGGGAAGGAACCCCTACCGTTTTTCTTCCTTGGTGTTCTTGAAAAACTAGAAGTTTTGATCCTCTTCATTGTGCAAATCCCTCTTGATCTTGTGTTTTTCCCCTAATTTCTTCCCCTGTGCACGAATCTGAAACTCAGAATTTGTAATTCACGCTTGAATTTTATTTGGCATTCAAACATCAATAGTGCAAATTATTGATTCACATTCGAACGTCATTTTGGTGTTCTAATGTTGGTTACTCCCAGTACTACTGTATTTATGTTAGAGCTCTACAGACACCAAATTACTGGGAGTCACTGTTGTTCGAATGTCCATTCACATTCGAACATCCTCATAGTTTTTGCTACAGAGGTCGATTTGGAAAAGTGTTGTGAAATACTCTTTTGTAACCCCAGAAGTTTACTATCTACTGTCAAAATATAAGACCCAATGGACATCAGAGTAAAAAGTTATGATCCAAACCCTAGGGATATATCAAAACTCCTTCCTACTCAAATTCTTTCTAAAGTGTGCTTTCATTCCAGAGTACTTCCAAACTTCTACAACATACCCTATTAACTCAACTAATATTTTTTTTTATACTCTTTCAATTCACATAGTTCATGCATACATCATCACATATATTAGCATTTCAAAAATAATTACATTGCTATATAAAGATAAGAATGTGGGGGCTTACAATCCACCCACCTTAAAGAAAGTTTCGTTCTCGAAACTTACTTTAGGTAGAGAACAAATGAGGGTACTTCTCTTACATCACCAGCACTGGTTCCCAAGTAGCTTCCTCCACCCCATGATGTTGCCATAAGACTTTCACCAGTAGGATGACTTTATTGCGAAGCACCTTCTCCTTGGTATTTTGATTCTCCACCGGTTGTTCTTCATAGGTTGCTACATCTTGAATTTCAATATCCTACAAATCCACAACATGCATTGTATCTGATTGCCACTTTCTCAACGTTGACACATAAAACACGTCATCTACCCTTGAAAACTGAGCTGGTAATCGAAGTTGATACGCTACTTTGCCCACCACTTTGATCACTTTAAATGGTACAATGTACCTTGGAGCAAATTTTCCCTTCTTGCCAAATCTAAACACTCCCTTTTTGGGTGACACCATGAGGAACACATAGTCCCCCTCTTGGAATTCCAATAGTCTTAATCGTCTATCTGCATAGTTTTTCTGTCTACTTTGTGCTATGTGTAGTCTCTCCTGGATGAGTTGAATTTTCTCTATAGTCTCCCGAATAATTTTTTGCCCAAACAAACTACTCTCTCTATCTTCCAACCAACAAGTCGGGGACCTACATGGTCTTCCATACAATGCCTCATAAGGTGTCATGCCAATGCTAGATTGAAAATTGTTGTTAGATGCAAATTCCACCAACGTCAAATGATCACTCCAACTTCCCTTGAAGTCCAACACAAAAGCACGTAACATGTCCTCCAAAATCTGTATCACCCTCTCGGATTGACCATCCATTTGAGGATGAAAGGCAGTACTAAAGTGTAACTCAGTCCCCATAGCTCATTGTAGACTTTGGCAAAATTATGCCACAAATCGAGAATCATGATCCGACATGATAGAGAGTGGAACTCCATGTAATCTAACAATCTCACAGATATAAAGCTTGCTCAAGGTCTCTAAGGAGTCAGTGGTCTTCATACTCAAGAAATGAGTGGACTTGGTGAGTCTATTAACAATAACCTATACGACATTATGCCCTCGTGAATTTTGGGGAAAACTAGACATGAAATCCATACTGATGTGATCCCACTTCCAGTCTGGGATAGGTAAGGATTGTAGTAATCCTCCAGACTTTTGATGCTCCACCTTCACCTGCTGACACACTGCATATCTTGCTATGAACCTTGCCACATCCTTCTTCATCCCTTTCCACCAATATTGATGCTTCATGGCTCTATACATTTTTGTACCACCGGGGTGGATAACAAACTTAGAGCGATGACACTCTCCAAGTATCTCCTTTTTTAAGGATGAATCATCAGGTACACATAGTGTTTCCCTATATCTCAGTTCTCCATTCCTCAAAGACCAACCTTCAACTACTTTCCCATTTTGCAATTTATCTTGAATCGAGTCTAAGTAAGGATCCAAGCATTGCAACTCCTCACCCCTAAGTTGGAGGGTAGGTTGAGCCACAAGGTTAAACAAGCATGGCCAGGATCCATCTCCTCTAACCCATAGATCATAGTCTCTAAGGGCATCCATCATCTTCCATTTACTTGCAAAAACATTGAGTTTACCCTGAGACATTCTATTAAGTGTGTCTACAACTACAGTAGCCTTCCCTGGATGGTAGTTGAGTGTGAAATCGTAATCTTCTATATACTCAATCTACCTTCTTTGCTGAAGATTCAAGTCTTTTTGTGTGAATATATACTTGAGGCTCTTATGATCTGAAAACACTTGAAATTTTTCTCCATACAGGTAACACCTTCACAACTTAAGAGCAAAAACCATAGCATCAAACTCCAAGTCGTGAGTGGGATAGTTCCGCTCATTAATCTTTAGTTGTCTCGATCCATAAGCAACTACCTTACCTCCCTGCATTAGAACATATCTCAAGCGTCGTAACGAAGCATCTGTGTAAACATCATATCCTTCCCCACTGCTAAGAATAATGAGGGCAGGAGTTGTTGTCAACCTTTTCTTCAAGGTGCGAAAAGCTAGTTCTCACTCTTGAGTCCACAAGAATCTTTTTCTCTTCTTCGTAAGGCGAGTCATTGGCATCGCTAGCTTTGAGAACCCTTCCACAAACCTCCGATAGTAGCTTGCTAATCCCAGGAAACTATGTTCTTTGGTCACATTCCTCGGTGGTTCCTATTTTTTCACGACTTCAATCATTACGAGTTCAACAGCTACACCCTGTTCTGACACAACGTGGCCAAGGAATTTTACTTCCTTCATCAAGAACTCATATTTACTCATCTTAGCATATAATTTATGCTCTCTTAAGGTTTGAAGCACTACCGAAAGATGGTATTCATGTTCCTCTTGTGTCTGTGAATAGATTAATTTGTCATCAATAAACATAATGACAAACTGATCTAGATATGACCTCGAATCCATGAAGGTTGCTGGAGCATTAGTCAATCCAAATGGCATTACCGTATATTAAAAATGACCATACCGGGTACAAAAAACTGTCTTAGGAATATCTTCCTCCTTAATCCGTAGTTGATGGTACCCTGTGCGAAGATCAATCTTCGAGTAACACTTAAAACCCCTTAGCTGATCGAAAAAATTATCAATTCGTGGCAATGGATATTTATTCTTCACTGTCACCCGATTCAACCTTCGGTAGTCCATGCATAACCAAAGTATTTCATTATGCTTCTTCACAAAGAGGACCAGGGCTCCCCAAGGTCAAGTGCTTAAATGGATAAACCCAATAGCCAATAGTTGGTCTAAATGCTTCCTTTGCTCCTTCAATTCCAAATGTGCCATTCTATAGGGAGCAATGGATATGGGTTCAGTTTTTGGATAGTGATCAATCGTAAACTCAAGCTCTTTCTATGGGGGTAATCCGACTAGTTCATTTGGGAAGACATCTAGAAAATCTGACACAATCAATACCACGTCAGATTGAAATTTATCTCGATCATCTCCCATTAAGCTCGCTAAGAAACTGAAATTGCTCCCCACCTTAGCTTTCAAAAATCTATTGGCCGTAGTGGAAAATGGGTGGGAAGTATTTCAATCATTAATGAAACTGAAAACTACCCCACCCGGTAATTGGAATAAAATCCGTTTACGAAAAGAATACATTACCGCACTAAAAGTGGATAACAAGTTCATCCCAAATATTATGTCATACCCCATCATGTCTAATGCAACCAAATCTACAATCAATTCTTACTCGCCAATTCAAAGCACACAACCTTTACGCACCCTTCTAGTATCCAACCATTCTCCCGTAGGCATGTCAATACTCAAGGCATGTTCTAACTTCTCAAATTCCAATCCCAAATTAAGAGCATATATAGTGCGTATGAATGAATGAGTCGTACCGGGATCAAATAAAATTTGGGCCCAAGAATTATAAAGAAGAACAATACCTTCCACAACTGCATTGGAAACATCTCCCTCCGGTTGGGTCAAAGCAAACACTCTTCCCTGATTGGCACTACCTGGGGCAAAAGCTTCTAACGGTCTCTGCTGTAGTGGCTTCTGTAGTGGTGGCTGCTTGATTAACTTTCTTGTTGTTTCCTAACCTATAAACATCACCTTTTAGCATGTATAGTATATGAATGAAGGGGAGTGTCACTCTCCTAGGGATGATGTCAAAAGAAAGTGCAACAGAATGGTGGATGAATGAGATTTTAAATGTGAGTATGTGTGAACAAAAGTGCTCCCCAAGCGCAAGGAGACTTTCGCGGATCGTGTTTTACTTGGTGGTATTCCAAGGTCGTTTCCACGGGGAAGGAAGTAAACCGAGATGAAGGTGATTTTGGGAGAAAGAAAGTGTAAAATATTTGATTGTTGGAAGTTGTTTGGTGAAGTTGTTTTGATGCTAGTAAATGAAAAACAAATGTTGGCAAATCCAAGAGGTCACTCCAATAGGAATACCGTCTCAACTCGAAACCCTCGTCCAATAGAGCATGAATGAACGATTGATTCGTGGGAAGCTAGGGATAAGATTAGTGAGTATCTAAGCATAAATCGTGACTAGGCCTACAGATTATCAAAGACTCACCAAGTTATCCACCCTCAACCCAGTCAAACCGAACCATTGAACTCTGAAAGAGGGGAGGAGAATGAGTTGAAATGGTATACCCAAGTGGAGGTTCCTCTTGGTTTTGCCAACTAAGAGATTTAGCTATTCATGCTTAAAATAAAGACAACAATATGAAGAAATAAAGACTAGAGCTAAGCATAAATGAAATGTATAAATATAACTTCCGGATAATCACCTCTTACTAAAGATTGGATGAGAAACTACTCACTCTTCATGGCTTTGTTAAAGCTAGAAAAGTGAGTGATGCTCATCCCTCAAAGTAGAGGAGTTACAAGGTAAAATACTTTACACAAGGAGCCGATCTTCAACAAAGAATGAGTGAATCACGTTCCACCCTTCACGGCTTTGGTAAAGCTCTAGAAAAGTGGAAGAGTTTCACTCCTCTAAGGGAAGAAGGAAGCTCGAGCAATGGAAATAAAAGAAAGCAATAACACAATAAAAGAAATCAATACTTAAAGCAAAAGAAAACAATAAATTAAAAGAAAGCAATAATACAATAAAAGAAAACAATACTTAAAGAAAGCAATAAGCAATAAGGAAAGCAATAATACTTTTGGAGGGTTTTCCACTACCAAAAGATGAATGCTTTACAAGTCCTAAGGGGTGGTATTTATAGGCAATAAGGGAGGGTGAAAGTCTTGTTAGGTAGCCTTGAAAAGTCTTGTTTGGTGGCATGAAAGTCTTGTTAGATGGCCTTGAATTCTTTAATCCCCCTTTGTTTTGAGCTTTGATAATTGGCACCCTAGTAGTTTGTAGCTTTAATGCAATTGGCTCTCCAGTAGTTTGTAGCTTTGACGTACAAAACCCTGAAAGGAACAACAATTAATGCATTATCCTTTATTCACACACTAACTCTAATTTGATTTATTTTGACTAGTTTACTTTATTCAACTAACACAATTTACCTATTAAATTATGCCTTAATTAGGGTTAATCAGTGGCTTGTTTCCATTTACTTGTCCAGCTGCTTGATTAGTCTTTGTTGAAAATAATGGGCAGTTATTTTTGACGTACCCCAAAACCTCCACATACGAATCGTTGACGCAGGTCAGTGCTTGCTCTATTATGAGTGACCTCATCTCCTCGAACTGTATGAAGTCTCTGTCCAACCACCTGGTCTAGGCGCTGGTATGGTGCCACCCTCTACACTCCACTACTTCTTGCACCCGTCTGGATTGGGCCTCCCCTCGTGAAGTTCTGTCGCCGCTGGTTGTCATACATGTCTCTCTCCACCAGTGCAGCTCTATCAACAAGATCCCCATAGTCCTGGATCTTGTGAGCCACAAGCTTCTCCCTGATGTGAGGCCTCAAGCCTTGCTTAAAGCGTTTGGCCCTCCTAGCCTCGGTAGATATGAACTCTGTGACATAGTGGGATAGCTCATCAAACTTTATCTCATAATCAAGCACCGTCATGCTACCCCGTCGTAGAGCGAGAAAATCTGCACTCATCTTGTCCCTGACCGATTCAGAAAAATACTTGTCTTGGAAGATCTTATCAAAATCCTTCCAGGTAAGAGCATCCGTGTTCCTCCTTCTCTTCACCTAGTCCCACCAATGATCTGTCTCTCCACTTACAGATATGTAGCTAGGCCAACCCACAAATCCTCAACTACTCACATGCCATCACACATTTTCTTCACCTGGTGAATCCATTTATCTACATCCAAGGGGTGAGAGCTTCCTTGGAAAGTAGGTGGGCGTTACTGCAAAAATTCTCAAAGAACTACCATCCTTCAATTTTCGTCTCCGTTCCTCGGTACATGAACCAATGGATGAATTCCCCCGTTGTGGTTGTTGTTTTGTAACACCCCAAAACACACCCTAGGCGGCATTACATTCTAAAACCATTCATATCATGAGAGCACCAATATAATCCCTTAAGAAACAAGACTTCATTTGTCATCCACAAATATTTACAACATTATCCAAAAGAATAAGCCCAAGTCATGGCTCTTACATCTCAAAAATTAATTAAAGAAGTGCAGTGGAATATACAAAAAAAGCTAGACTACACATTGTTCCAAAAGAATGTCCTAGTCTAGTACAAAAAAAAAGGAGGTCGCTCTATGCGTCCACCTCGGGATCCACACTCCTGTCTAGTGGAGTCTCCCTAGTAGCGGGCTCCTCGATCCATACGTCCTACTCCTCAAGCAGGTAATCTGAAAAATATTAGCGATAGGGGGTGAGCACGAAGCTATGTAGAAAAATTATCCCAAACCCATTCAAGGTTTAGAAAAGCAATTAAAACGGTCGGTCTCAATTTTAACATAACATAGATACATAATTTGAAATAAAGTAGTGACATTTAAAAAGGATCTCAAGTTTATTTAAAAATATTACTTTAATGAATAAACGAGCACCATATACAAATAATAACCATTAATTGCCATAACCAATTCCCAACAATTCTTTCAGTAGGTGACATATTTTGTGGTAACCTCCACCCCCCTTTAGGTCACCTTTGATTCTCAAGCATCCTTACCGGGAACCTCTTGAGAATGGATGAGCATCCTTACATGGAACCTCTCACCAATCACTACATTGTTTCCCAAGCATCCTTACCAGGAACCTCTTGGGAAGGGGTGAGAATCCTTATAAGGAACCTCTCACTCAAGTGCATCACAAACAACCCAACCAAACATCCAATTCTAACATTTATCTCAATTTACAAACATCTATCCAAAATCTCTAAAATATATCATGTAACAATTCCACAACCAACTAAGAAAATGCATGAGATCACAATAACATCATTTTTCTACCCAACACAAAGCACTAAGGTTTCGAAATCCATAATAAAGAAAGCATTTAGGAAGGAAATACATCACTCTCCAAAAATTAGGGTTTTAAAACTAGAAAGGAGATTTCATGGTTGTTAAACCCTACTTTGTTCAAAACATGTAATCCTTGCCAAAAAGCCTAAGAGAGGATGATTCCATAACATATATATATACCATTGATAGCTAAAATATACATATATAAATACCCTATCCTCAATGTAAGTGAATGAGAGAAAACCCCTACCTTAAATCCTTAGTTTGTAGGAAGAACTTGAGCTTTGATCTTGAATCTACCCTTAAATCTCTGGTTTTTTCCCTTCCTTTCTTCCTCTCTAATGCTCTCTAGGGTTCCAAGTGGTGTGGGGTGAGAGGGGAGTGAAATAAATGAGGGAAAATTGGATGAAAATGGGATTTAAAACACCTTAGCCCCAAAATCATTGTGCACAGCTTGTTTTGGTTTTCTCTAAAATTGCAGTTTTACCACTAAGAATCTCCAATTTGATCCATATGACTATCCTAAGGTTTTTCAATGTTTCGAATTCATGTTTAATGTTATTTTAACCTAAAAACATTTAGTTTTATGATTTATCTCAAAACCAAAGTCAATGTACACCCGAAACACTAAAGTTTCTATTTTACCCATCTGAATCAACTATTAATGAAGTTTTACGTTGTTTGCAAATAAAAGATGATAAAGGGTGCTTCTTAAAGCCTTTTATACTTATTAGAAGCCTAAATGTACTCATTATTCTTATATTTTGATTTAGGATGCAAATGGAGACGTTAAATGCAAAACAAAGCTAATTGGACTATTTTGACATCGCTTCCTTATCTGGGCATAACTCTCTCATCCGAGCTCCGATTGAGATGATTCAAGATGCTATGGAATGATACGAAAGAGATCTAAAACTTTCATGTTTTGAGGTTTGAGAGATATTTACTGCATCAAGGTCGCAATCGCGCTTGAATTTGCAGCCAGTGCACTGTTCACGTCCTGTTTCATCCCTTTTCCATTTCCAATCCATTCCTAAGCCAACCAAATCCATCCCAAACCTTTCTAACACATATTGCTACACCAAACCTATTTAATACAAGTTTTAGGACCAAAAATGTCATATTTTCACTTATTAAGACCAAATTTCAACTATTATTTCCACTAACATTTTAAATATCTAATTTTCCAATCTACCAAATTCAAACACACATCACTACACATATCCACATTTTTAACAAAATTATTTACTATATATCTATATACATATATAAAAGAAAATGCGGGGTGTTACAATCCACCCCCCTTTAAAGAAAGTTTCGTGCTTGAAACTTACCTCAAGTAGCGAACAAATGTGGATACTTCTCCCGCATTTCTTGCTCCGGTTCCCATGTAGCTTCCTCCACTCCATGGTGTTGCCACAAAACCTTCACCAATCTGATAACTTTGTTGTGAAGCACTTTTTCCTGGGCGTCGAGAATTTCTACCTGTTGTTCTTCATAGGTTGCTCCGTCTTGAATTTCAATCTCCTCCAAGTTCACGACTGGAGTTGCATCCGAGTGACACCTTCTCAACATGGACACGTGGAACACATCATGTACTCCGGATAGCTGGGCTGGTAGTCGAAGTTGATATGCCACCTTTGCCTACCGCTTTGATTAACTCAAATGGTCCGGTATATCTTGGCGCTAACTTCCCTTTCTTGCCGAATCGAAACATGCCCTTCTTGGGTGACACCTTGAGAAATATGTAGTCTCCCACCTTGAATTCTAAGGGTCTTCATCTGTGTTCCGCATAGCTCTTCTGTCTACTTTGCGTTGTCCGTAGCCTCTCTCGGATGAGTTGAATCTTCTCTGTAGTTTCTCGAACAATGTCCGGTCCAAACAAACTATTCTCGCCGGCTTCTAACCAACACGTCGGTGATCGGCATGGTCTTCCATACTATGCTTCATACGGTACCATCCCAATACTTTCCTAATAGCTGCTGTTGTAAGCAAACTCCACCAACGGTAAGTGGTCGCTCCAACTCCCCTTAAAGTCCAACGCGCAAGCGCGTAACATATCCTCCACAATCTATATCACCCTCTCGAATTGGCCATCCGTTTGGGGATGAAAAGCCGTACTAAAGTGTAACTCCGTTCCCATCGCTTGTTGTAGACTTTGCCAGAATCTCGTCACAAACCTAGAGTCACGATCCGATAGAATCAAGAGTGGAACGCTGTGTAACCTCACTATCTCATGGATATACAGCTGGCTCAAAGTCTCGAATGTATCCGTGGTCTTCATATCCAAAAAGTGAGCGGACTTGGTGAGTCTATCCACAATGACCCACAGTGCATTATGCCCGTGCGATGTCCGTGGTAAACCCGACACGAATTCTATGGTGATGTGATCCCACTTCTACTCTGGAATAAGCAAAGACTGTAGGACTCCTCCGGGCCTTTGATGCTCAATCTTCATCTGCTGACACACTGCACATTTTGCCACATACTTGGCCACATCTCGCTTCATTCCCCTCCGCCAGTATTGACGCTTCATGTCCCTATACATCTTTGTGCTACCGGGGTGGATAACAAACTTGGAGCGATGACACTCTCCCAGTATCTCCTCCTTTAGGGACGAATCATCGGGAACACATAGCTTCTCCCCATATCTCAACTCTTCATTCTTCCAAGACCATCCTTCAATCGCTTCTACATTCTCCAATCAGGCTCTAATCCAATCGAGTTTTGAATCTAGGCATTGCAACTCCACTACCCGTCGCCGAAGTGTCGGTTGAGCTACAAGGTTGAATAGATATGGTTGATACTCCAGTCCATCCACCCATAGATCGTACTCCTCCAATGCATCAATCATTTTCCACCTATTTATCGCAAGAAAATTGATTTCACCCCGAGACTTCCTGCTAGGAGCGTCGGCAACTATATTGGCCTTCCCGGATGTTAGTTGAGCGTGAACTCATAATCTTCCAAGTACTCAATCCACCTTCTCTGCCAGAGATTCAAGTCTTTCTATGTGAAGATATACTTGAGGCTTTTATGCTCCAAGAACACTTGAAATTTCTCCCCGTATAAATAACATCTCCACAACTTAAGAGCAAACACCACCGCAGCCAGCTCCAAGTCGTGTGTGGGATAATTCTGCTCATGCACCTTGAGTTGCCTCGAGCCATAAGCCACTACCTTCCCTCCTTGCATTAGAACGCATCCCAACTCTCGTAGTGAAGCATCGTTGTAGACATCGTAGCCTTCCCCACTGCTCAGAATAATGAGGATAGGTGTCGTCGTCAACTTCTCCTTCAAGGTGCGAAAAGCTAGTTCACACGCTTGAGTCCACAAAAATTTCTCCCCCTTCTTTGTAAGGCACGTCATCGGCATCACAAGCTTGGAGAACCCTTCCACAAACCTATGGTAATAGCTGACTAACCCCAAGAAACTCTGTACTTCCGTTATGTTCTTCGGTGATTCCCATTTGATCACGGCCTCAATCTTTGCGGGATCAACCGCTACTCCTTGCTCGGACACAACATGGCCAAGGAACTTTACTTCCTTCATCCAAAACTCACACTTGCTCATCTTCGCATATAACTTATGTTCTCTCAATGTTTGTAGCACAATAGAGAGATGACGAGCATGTTCCTCCTGAGTCTGTGAGTAAATCAATATGTCATCAATAAACATAATGACAAACTGATCGAGGTAAGGCCGAAAGACTCTATGCATTAAATCCATGAAGGCTGTGGGGACATTAGTCAATCCGAACGGCATCACCGTATACTCGAAATGACCATATCGGGTACAGAAAGTAGTCTTAGAAATATCCTCCTCCTTAATCCGCAACTGATTATACTCCGTGCAAAGATCAATCTTGGAGTAATACTTCGAACCCTTCAACTGATCAAATAAGTCATCAATTCTCGGCAACAGATACTTATTCTTCACGGTAACCCGATTCAACCTCCGATAATCCATGCACAACCGTAGAGTCTCATCCGTTTTCTTCACAAAGAGGACTGGGGCTCCCCAAGGTGAAGTGCTTAGACGGATAAACCCAATCGCCAATAAGTGATCTAACTACTTCCTTAGCTCCTTCAACTCCAAAGGTGCCATCCGGTAGGGAGCAATGGATATGGGTTCGGTTCCCAGATAGAGATCGATCTTGAACTCAATTTTCCTATGTGGCGGTAACTCAGGTAATTCCTTGGAAAAAAACATCCAGAAACTCCGATACAATTAACACCACATCTGTATGGATTTTATCCCTGTCATCTCCCATCAAGCTAGCTAAGAAACTCAAATGACTTCCCGATTTCGCTTTTAAGAATCTACTACTCGTAGTAGGAAATGGATGGAAAGAATCTCGATTATTCACAAAACTGAAAACGACTCCTCCCGACAACTAAAATATAATTCGCTTGCGGAAACAATCCATTACCTCCTGAAAAGAGGACAACAAGTTCATCCCAAAAATCACATCATACCCCTTTATCTCTAAAGCAATAAAATCCACAATCAATTCGTGTTCCCCAATACGAAGCACGCAACCCTTGCAGACTCAGCTAGTATCTAATCGTTCTCCCGTGGGTAAGCTAATGTTCATAACATGCTCTAGCTTTGCGAAACCCAATCCAAAATCAAGTGTATATGTCGTGTGTACAAATGAGTGTGTTGCACCGGGGTCAAATAATATTCGGGCCCAAGAATTATAAATAAGGACGATACCTTCCACAACGGCATTGACAATGTCATCCTCCGACTGAGTCAAAGCAAATACTTGCCCTTGGTTGGCGCCGTCGGGGGCTTGAGCTTGTATCGGTCGCTGCGGTGCAGGCCTCGGTGGTGGTGGTTGGGCTGCTGGTACCTGTCTGGCGGTCTGGATAGGCCCCTGAGGTGGAAAAACTGGGTAATGCATCCGAATATGTCCCACACCTCTGCATGCAAAGTAGGATCGTGGGATAATACCGGCTCTAGTCTAAGTGTCTCCCTTTCCTCGGGCTGTAAAAAGTCATTGTCTACCTGTCTGGTCTGGGCGACGGTATGGTGTCGATCTCTGTGCCCTACTAGTGCTAGCACCCATCCAGATTGGACCTCCTCTCGAGAAGCCCTGTCATCGTTGGCTATCCTCTATGTCTCTCTCTACTAGTGCAGCTCTGTCCACCAAGTCCCCAAAATCACGGATCCTGAGAGCCACCAACTTCTCCCTAATGATCGACCTCAAACCCTGCTCGAAGCGCTTGGCCTTATCGGCCTCAGTAGATACAATTCCCATAGCATAACAGGAGAGCTCATTAAACTGCCTCTCATACTCAGCCACGATTATACTACCCTGTCGTAGTGCAAGAAAATCCGCCTTCATTCGATCTCTGACCGATTCAGGGAAGTACTTATCTTGGAAAAGTTGGTCGAACTCTTCCCAAGTGAGTGTGTCGGTGTCCCTTATGCTCTTTATGCCATCCCACCAATAGTCCGCCTCCTGATTAACCCTAATTAAGGCATA
Source organism: Ilex paraguariensis (assembly GCA_963454935.2). Lineage (NCBI taxonomy): Eukaryota > Viridiplantae > Streptophyta > Magnoliopsida > Aquifoliales > Aquifoliaceae > Ilex > Ilex paraguariensis. The sequence goes on from CAUOFW020000982.1 coordinate 139,576, forward strand.
ATTTAATAGGTAAATTGTGTTAGTTGAATAAAGTAAACTAGTCAAAATAAATTAAATTAGAGTTAGTGTGTGAATAAAGGATAATGCATTAATTGTTGTTCTTTTCAGGGTTTTGTACATCAAAGCTACAAACTACTGGGGAGCCAATTGCATTAAAGCTACAAACTACTAGGGTGCCAATTATCAAAGCTCAAAACAAAGGGGGATCAAAGAATTAAAGGCCACCTAACAAGACTTTCATGCCACCAAACAAGACTTTTCAAGGCCACATAACAAGATTCAAAGCCACCTAACAAGACTTTCATGCCACCAAACAAGACTGTTCAATGCCACCTAACAAGATTCAAAGCCACCTAACAAGACTTTCACCCTCCCTTGTTGCCTATAAATACCACCCCTTAGGACTTGTAAAGCATTCATCTTTTGGTAGTGGAAAACCCTCCAAAAGTATTATTCTTTTCCTTGTAGCTTATTGTTTTCTTTAAGTATTATTTTCTTTTATTGTATTATTGCTTTCTTTTAATTTATTGCTTTCTTTTACTTTAAGTATTGATTTCTTTTATTTCCATTGCTTGAGCTTCCTTCTTCCCTTAGAGGAGTGAAACTCTTCCACTTTTCTAGAGCTTTACCAAAGCCGTGAAGGGTAGAACGTGATTCACTCATTCTTTGTCGAAGATCGGCTCTTTGTGTAAAGTGTTTTAACTTGTAACTCCTCTACTTGGAGGGATGAACATCACTCACTTTTCTAGCTTTAACAAAGCCATGAAGAGTGAGTAGTTTCTCATCCAATCTTTAGTAAGAGGTGATTATCCGGAAGTTATATTTATGCATTTCGTTTATGCTTAGCTCTAGTCTTTATTTCTTCATAATGTCTTCTCATCTTATTGTTGTCTTTATTTTAAGCATGAATAGCTAAATCTCTTAGTTGGCAAAACCAAGAGGAACCTCCACTTGGGGATACCATTTCAACTCATTCTCCTCCCCTCTTTCAGAGTTCAATGGTTCGATTTGACTGGGTTGAGGGTGGATAACTTGGTGAGTCTTTGATATTCCATAGGCCTAGTCACGGTTTATGCTTAGATACTCGCCAATCTTACCCCTAGCTTCCCACGAATCAATCGTTCATTCATGCTCTATTGGAAGAGGGTTTCGAGTTGAGACGGTATTCCTATTGGAGTGACCTCTTGGATTTGCCAACATTTGTTTTTCATTTTACTAGCATCAAAACAACTTCACCAAATAACTTCCAACAATCAAAGATTTTACACTTTCTTTCTCCCAAAATCACCTTCCTCTCGGTTTACTTCCTTCCCCGTGGAAACGACCTTGGAATATCACCAAGTAAAACACGATCCACAAAAGTCTCCTTGCGCTTGGGGAGCACTTTTGTTCACACATACTCACATGTGAAATCTCATTCATCCACCATTCTGTTGCCTTTTCTTTTGACATCATCCTTAGGAGAGTGACACTCCCTTTCATTCATATACTATACATGCTAAAAGGTGATACTTAGAGGTTAGGAAACAACAAGGAATTTTGTCAAGCATTTTTGGCGCCGTTACCGGGGAAGGCAAGTGTCAAACCAGGAAGGTGATTTTCGGACGATGAAGGTAAGTCCTATGATCTTCATCATAGGTGGAGGTACGTTGTTCCATGTACATAATCTTGTTTGTGTATATATTTTGTTTTATGTGGAGGCAGAACGATCGAAATTGACTTTTTAGACAAAACTTGGCCCCTACCATGAATATTGACCAAGAACAACCTGAGGATGCGGGTGACAATTTTGACAATATAGGTGCAAATCCAAATGTCCAAAGGGGTGGGGGACCACAAGAACCCCAAATACCCAATCCGAGAATGAATTTTCCCCCTCCCATGAATGAGGGGAATATTTTTCAAATGGATCCCCCGGTGAGGTCAATGAGGGATTTCTTACAACCAACACGAAGCACCACACCATCATGCATCCTCCTTCCAGTCCAAGCTCATCTTTTCATAGTTAAGCTAGGGATGTTGCAACTAATTCCCACGTTCAACGGACTTGAAACTCAGAGCCCCAATACACACATAAGGAATTTAGAGGAAATAGTTACAACCTTCCTTCCCAATCATGGGATGGAAGAGATAGCTAGAATGAAATTGTTTCCCTTTTCCCTAAAAGACAAGGCAAAAACGTGGCTTATTTCCTTAAGGCCTCGAACCATCACATCATGGAGCCAAATGATTTCTGAGTTTTTGAACAAATTATTTCTGGTGCATAAAACCACCGCCCTAAAAAAGAAAATTCAAAACTTTTCAGAAAAGCCTAATGAGCAATTCTATCAATGTTGGGAGAGGTACAATAAATTGCTACAATCCCTTCCACATCATGGCTTTGAACCATGGCAATTGCTGAGTTTCTTTTATGAAGGAATCACACTGGGCCATCGACAGTTCATTGACATGATGTGTAATGGGGAGTTTTTGAACAAAGACCCTGATGAGGCCCTAAATTACGTTGATACATTGGCACAAAATGCACAATTATGGGACATTACAGATCCCACCGATGTACCAAGGTCTTCTCCTCAAAAGAGTGGCCAAACTCAAGGGGGAGGGATTTATGATTTGAGAGACCGGGAAGACTTGTTTTCAAAAATTACTAAATTGTCAAGGAAAGTTGAGAGTCTTGAAGTCAATAAGAGACACAAGGTGTCTAATGTGTCACGAACCGAGGAGGGTTGCTCAATTTGCGAATGTATGGAGCATTCCCTACTGGATTGCCCAAACATTCTGACCCTTAAAGAAGCGTACCATGAACAAGTCCATGCCTTCAATCAAACGAGGCAATCATTTTCTCCCAATTCGAATACTTACAATCCGGGTTGGAGTAATCACCCAAATTTTAGTTGGAGAAATGAAAACCCAATCCTCATGGTTCAAGTGCATATGCATCTCCCATGCCTCCCAAGAAAAACCAATACCATGGCCAAGGGCAAGCATCTAGCTCTCAATACCCCCGGACCAATCCACAAGGGTATTCGTCAAACCCACCACCACAGAATTTTTAACCAAATCCACCTCCACAAAGTTTTTCTCAAGGATCGTCCAATCCATCCACATACCAACCTCCTCACACAAAAGGAATTTGGAGGATATGGTTCATTCCTTCATTTAAAGCCAAACCGCCATCAATAACCAAAATGCCACAGCCATCAATGATGTAAGAGCCCAACTCACAAAGTTGACAAACTCCATAGGGGCATCTCAACAAGAAAAAGGGAAGTTCCCCGCTCAACCACAAGAGAACCCTAGGGGTCAACACCTTGTTGAGTCATCGGAACCTTCGAGAGAGAGTTGTGAGCAACTCAAATCTGTCACCACCCTCCGCAGTGACAAAGAAATTGACAAAACCATTTTGCCAACGGTCTCACCCAAGACCATATTGCCAAAAGAAAAAGATCTCTTGGGTGACGTAGACAAGAGTGAGGTGTGTGAAGAGAAAGAAAGAAAGGTTGTTGAGAAAGGAAAATTAATTGATGATTGTGTGTTTATTCCTCCCATGCCTGCCCCTTTCCCAAGTCATTTGAAGCCACCTGTCAAGGTGGCTAATTATGCTGATATTTTGGAAATGTTTAAGTAGGTGAAGATTAACATTCCACTCCTCGACGCCATCAAGCAAATTCCATCATGTGCTAAGATTTTGAAGGACTTATGCATGGTGAAGAGAAAATTGAATGTCCACAAGAAAGCAATCCTCACTGAGCAAGTGAGCTCAATATTGAGGACCAACACTCCTCCCAAATTCAAAGACCCCGATTGTCCAACCATAGCCATCACCATTGGAAATTATCGAGTGGAGCAAGCACTCCTCGATTTGGGGGCAAGTGTGAATCTTCTCCCCTACTAGGTATACCAACAGCTGCAGCTTGAGGAGTTGAAGCCCACCTCAATCACACTTCAATTTGTGGATCATAGTATCCGTACACCAAGGGGAGTAGTTGAAGATGTCTTAGTTCAAATTGATAAATTTTACTTCCCTGTCGATTTCATTGTGCTTGATACACACCCTACTGCAAACCTTAGCTCCCAAATTCCTGTAATACTTGGAAGACCCTTGCAACATCTAATGCCGTGATAAATTGCAGGAACAGTCTAATGAAGTTGGCATTTCAGAATATGACAATGGAGCACAATGTATTCAACTTGGCAAAGCAACCGGGTGATGATGAGGAAGTAAGTGAGTTCAATAGAATCGACACTATGGTTGAGGAGCACTTGGAGCTAGAGGGGATATTGAAATTCAAGGAAGAAGGAATTGTGGATCTTGAGAATTATGATGAGCAAGAGGAGGTAGAAGATTTGAAAGGAATGGAAGGTGGATCCCTATATTCGAAGAGTTACCCCATCGAGAAAAGAAAATTTTTCCGTCAAATGAACAAAAGCCCAACTTGGAGTTGAAGCCCTTGCCCACCCATTTGAAGTATGCCTATCTTGGGAAAGGTGAAACATTTTCGGTGGTCATTAGTTCTACATTGAACATGGAACAAGAAAAAGAACTCTTGGAGGTGTTGAGAAAACATAAAGTAGCAATTGGGTGGACCATTGCGGATATCAAGGGGATAAGCCCTCTTATTTGCACCTACCGCATATATCTTGAGGAAGATTCCAAACCTTCCCGACAACCACAAAGGCGGTTGAATCCCATCATGAAGGAGGTGGTAAGGGATGAGGTTCTGAAACTACTTGATGTGGGGATCATTTTTCCAATTGTCGACAGTAAGTGGGTTAGCCCCACGCAAGTAGTACCTATGAAATCTGGAGTTACGGTGGTTGAGAATGATGAGAATGAGCTTATACCTACAAGAGTAATCACCGGATGGAGGGTGTGCATTGATTACCGCAAGCTGAACGCTTGCACAAGAAAAGACCACTTCTCATTGCCATTCCTCGATCAAGTTCTAGAACGAGTAGCGGGGCATCTATTCTACTATTTTTTAGATGGATACTCCGGCTACAATCAGATTGAGATTGCTTTGGAGGATCAAGAGAAGACCACTTTCACGTGCCCCTATGGTACCTTTGCCTACCGCTGCATGCCATTTGGACTGTGCAATGCTCTGAGGACTTTTCAATGCTGTATGATGGGAATTTTCAGTGACATGGTGGAAAAGATAGTGGAGGTCTTTATGGATGACTTTTCGGTGTTTGGGGATTCATTTGAGGGATGTTTGGCAAACTTGGAGAAAGTTCTAACAAGATGTGAGGAGAAGAATCTAGTCTTGAATTGGGAAAAGTGTCACTTTATGGTGACGAAAGAAATCGTGCTTGGCCATATAGTTTCGGCAAGGGGTATTGAAGTCGATAAATCCAAGGTGGAGGCCATCTCCAACCTCCCCACGCCAAGAGCCATCAAAGGCATCCGGTCATTTTTGGGCCATGCAGGTTTTTATCGTCGATTCATAAAGAATTTCAGTGCATTGGCCCAACCCTTGACCAACCTGCTGTCTAAGGAGGTCCCATTTGAGTGGTCGGATGACTGTGAGGCATCCTTTAAAAAACTTAAAAGCATGCTAGTCACACCTCCGATAATGCAACCACCCAATTGGGATCTATCTTTTGAGCTCATGTGCGATGCGAGTGATTACGCGGTCGGCGCAGTGCTCGGTCAGAGGGAGGAAAATAGACCATATGTGATACACTATGCTAGCAAAATACTTAATGAGGCTTAGATGAATTACACTACCACCGAGAAAGAATTGCTAGCAGTAGTGTTTGCCTTAGATAAATTTCGTGCTTACATCATTGGTTTGCCTATTGTTGTCTTTACTGATCACTCTGCTTTAAAGTATCTATTGTCTAAGCAGGATGCAAAACCGAGACTCATTAGGTGGATACTCCTCCTACAATAATTCGACTTGACGATCAAGGATAAGAAAGGAGTTAAGAACGTGGTGGCTGATCATTTATCCCCGCTTGTGGTGCAAGAGGCCGATGAGCACATTCCTATCCTTGACTTTTTCCCTGATGATCATTTGCTGTCAATTCATTCTATTTGTCCTTGGTATGCTGATATATGTAACTATCTTGCAACATGACAGATACCACCACAATGGAGCCCAGAAGATCGAAGACGATTTATAGCAGATGTGAAGTACTTATACTTCGACAACCCGTATTTGTTCAAGTACTGCCCTGACCAAATCATGAGGAGATGTGTACCTGAAAATGAACAGCGAGATGTCCTTGTATTTTGCCATTCACAAGCTTGCGTTGGACATTTCTCAGTGAAAAAGACTTCGACCAAAATTCTTCAATTAGGTTTTTACTGGTCCTCTCTTATCAAAGATTGTGTTTCGTTTTGTAAGGGATGCAGCAAATGCCAACAGTTAGGTAGTGTGACCCAAAGAAACATGATGCCCCTTTCACCAATTCTTGTTATAGAAATATTCGACTGTTGGGGCATCGACTTCATGGGTTCTTTCCCTATGTCATTTGGTTATTTGTACATCCTTCTGGTAGTGGACTATGTGTCCAAATGGGTGGAGACTATCCCGACCAAGACTAATGACCACCGGGTCGTAGTCAAGTTTCTCAAGGAGAACATCTTTTCGAGGTTTGGGATGCCTCGTTCAATAATAAGTGATGGTGGATCACATTTCTGTAATAGGTCATTTGCATCTCTAATGTTCAAATATGGCGTCACTCACAAAGTATCCACTGCCTATCACCCACAAACAAATGGCCAAGCCGAGCTAGCCAATAGGGAGATCAAGAACATTCTAGAAAAAATGGCTAACCCAAACAGGAAGGATTGATCCGATAGATTGACCGATGCCCTCTGGGCATACCGCATTGCCTTTAAAACTATTTTGGGTATGTCTCCCTACCGGCTTGTCTATGGAAAGGCTTGCCACCTGCCAGTCGAAATGGAACACAAGGCCTATTGGGCCATTAAGACTTTAAATTTTAATTTGAGAATGGCCGGTGATCGTAGGAAGTTAGAGCTTAATGAGTTGGAAGAGATTCGACAAGATGCGTATGAGAGCTCCAAAATCTCAAAAGAAAGGGCCAAAATCTTTCATGATAACTCCATCGTGAGGAAATCATTTGAGCCTGGGCAAAACGTACTCTTATACAATTCTCGCATCTCCATTTTCCAAGGCAAACTCCGATCCCGTTGGGATGACTCCTATTTTGTCAAGGTGGCCTACCCCAACAGAGCTGTGGATGTCCAAAACTCCCGAAAATGGCCAGACATTCAAGGTCAATGGCCAAAGACTTGAGCAATTTTTTGGGGGCTTTGAAGAACAAGTGGTGGAGGAGAATTTGATGGATCCGGTATACCCGGAATTTGTGGAGGAATAATTAGTTTTTTTTTTGCTTTTCAATGTACAGACTTTTATTTACTTTATTTTTATTCCATGTTAATTATGTTCTTTTGTCGTATAGTTTTGTTTTTTTTAGTCGCAGATATTTGTGTTTTTGTCAAAGCTCAAGTGCGAGGTGTTCTCTAACGCAACTAATCTTTTTACTATCCGTCATTGAATATCATACTTTTTTGTTTCATTGAGGACAGTGCATGAATCAAGTTGGGGGGGGGTGAGGTTGCACTATTTGCATCTTACCACAATGTTTGTGGGAATATTCCGCGCGGATATTCGCGTCTACCGACACTCGCGCTTGCCGACACTTAAAAAAAAAAAGGAATATTCTGTGCGGATATGCGGCTACCGACACAAAAAAATAAAAAAAAAAAAAATAAAAAATGAGATGCCTTTATAAGGTTTTCAAAAAAAAAATTTCTCCCATCCACCGGTGATTGGTCTCCCCTTCTTCTTCCCTTCTTTTTTCTTCTTTCTTCCGTTTTTTTTCTTCGTCTTCTTCTTCATCGTTCTCTGTAAAAACAAACCACCTCTGTAAATCCATGACCATATACGCCGACGACCCAGTCCTTTGTTTAATAATTTGCCTTATATGTTTGTATTTGTTCATAGGTGCTCTTTTTCTGCTCACACTTAGGGTGAGTGGTTTCCAGCCTAACCCAAATCTCCCTCGAGTTGGTTAATTATTGTGTTTTGTTTGTTGGTTTGGGCAGCTAAACAGATCTCTACACTCACCGCCTTTCCCTCTTTCTTTGTTTTCTTTTTCTTCTTCTTATTTCTGTTGTGTTATTCTCTATAACACGACCCAACTCCCAACAATCCCATGATCATATTCCCCGAAGACTCATTCGTTTGTCTCATGATCGGCATTTGTTTACTCTATTTGTACATGACTCTTCTTCTTCTGTCTGCATTTAAAATCAAGGGTTTTCGTCCTAGCGAAAATCCAGATCTGCGTAAAGAAGATTAATTTGTGTATTTTTTTTGTAGGTTTTGACAGTTAAACAGATCTCTACCTACAACTTGATCTCCAAACTCCTCACACTGGTAAATTCGAAACATTGGGGACAATGTTCGGTTTAGGTTGGGGGTGTGATCTACGATTCCAGTATGTTATAGTTTCGCATTTTTTTATTTAAAAAAAAAAAGAGATTGTTCTGGATTGCGTATTTTTTTAAAACATTTTCGCTTATATTTCATGATCACATGCAGCTTTAATCGTCTTTGTAACTGGCAGACGTTAAAGAACCAGATAGTGAGTTTTAAAGCATAGAAAAACATGGATGTTAAAATTTTTTGGTTTAGTTTGGGACTCTTGCGCACATTTCCATCTGATGTGCATGTTGTGATCATGAGAAAAGCAAGAGTAGTCAGAAAAATTGAAATCCGAGAAGCACAAGCAAAACCATTGTGTGGCAGAAATACTTTTGCTAAACATCGTCGTGCAAAATGGCTGGGTGCTTGTAAACAATGTGTCAGGTGTTCTCACATGAAAAAATACAATCAGTGCTCTGAACCAATTTCGGGTCGTGCAACCGATCGATTAAACTGGAAAGTGTATAGGCAGAGTAAGGATTTTTCTGACATGCTATCTTATACCAGTCCGGGACTTACACGTTATGTGCGACAAGAAGTGGGAAGGGTCACTAATAATGACATGGACACAAGCGATGACTCGGATTAAATTTTGATTAATAATGACAAAGTTGTGAAAAAATGTGTTTTGGGGATGAAGGTTAATGGTCCGAATTTTTTATGTGTAAATATTTGTTTATGTACAAAGTCTTTTTGTTGAATAAAGATGTGGGCCGAGTAAGGATTGTCCTAAAATGCCAACTAGTAGCGTAGGTAGAGACTTATCCTGAGACACCATAGTTTTCCAAGTTCAATGTGTGCATTTAGTTTTTTTTTTCAATTTTCATAGATAAATGTGTATGTAAATAACTTTGATTTTTATTCGAGTGAAAAAAAAAAAAGTTGCATTTCCTTGAAAAATGGTATTTTCTCTATGCTTAAATGTCAAATGTACATTGGTATTTGTTAATCTTAAGGTACAAAATGACCAGACTCGAAAATAGAATTATAATATAACTGACATTCTTTGGAAACCTGACATAACCAGTGGAGATAACAAAGAATACCATGGTAAGTTTTGAGCCTTGCAATGTTTTCTGAGAGACAATCAACATTTACTCAAGTAAGCTCTTTTACTTTCAATTGTTGAATAATCTCATTAAACTTATTTTAATTAAATGCGACTAAAGTAGTCTATTGACATATCCCACAGGGAACCTTTGCATTCGACACATACATAGGCACATACTTGAGAAAGGATTTTAGGTCATCTTTGAGTTGATTTTGAGCCTTAGCCATTGTTTCTACGAAATTATATCCTTAGTTAGCCATGTTTAAGCCTTCAATGAATGATGATTTCTTTTCGGAAAAAAAAAAAAACCCATATGATAACCGAGCCACAAGAAAATACACTTAACATACCTTGCTATCCATTTTTTGCACCCTCTTATAAATCGGTATGACATAGAAAGGCAAGAAAAACAAAAAAGATGGTAGCTATTGTTCAATGAAGAAATGGTGAAAAAAAAATAGGGAATTGCCAAGAAAGTGAAAAATAAGAAAAAATGAAAGAAAGAAATACCATTTCTAGGCAAAAGATCGAAAAGCAAGAAAGAGGTGTGCTACACTACATTAAAAAGGGGATAGCTTTTAAATACCATTGACGTCATTTCATTAGCCATTGACCTCTGGCCACATTACAACTTATACAAAGTCCTAATTGATCTCAAGTCTGATGCATGTGTGTGTTGTCGACCGAAAACTGGGGTATGTTAAATATTATTTCTTTAATTGCATTGATATTCTTCCATGAGATTATGCCAAGAACATGATTAGTCTACTTTCTTAAGACTTTCACTCCCTTTCTAACTGTGCATATGATTCTTCGATTGACCATCCTCTGATCACATGTCCTTTGAGAGACAAGTCACTATAATCGGAGTGATTTTTTTTTTTTGCTAGAGCATTCTAAGAGAGGTTTGAGACATCAAAGCTATCCATGGAAGGTGATAAAGTGGAATATTTGTTATATAACAATTCTTGCTACTAGAATGATCATTCCTACTACATAGGGAATTTCAAATACCAATGTAACAAGTGTTTATTTTTGTATAGAGTACGTACCAATGACAGAGAAATGTTCGGGAAACAATTCAAAATTAAGGGACGTGTGTCTCAATGATTCTGTTGCTAACTCATTCTGATCTTACATATACACATCTTTTAATTGGAGTTTGTAGGTAGCTTCACTGGAAACCTTCACGAGACAAAACTCGTCCACTAGGGATCACCTAGGGGTTTAACGACTTGTTGCATATGCTAAATGCAATCGTGTTACCTACGAAAGTGATTTTATTTTGTTATGTTGTTATTTATTATTAGGGACTAGTAATGTTTAGGTTGGGGGGTGTGATTAACCCTAATTAAGGCATAATTTAATAGGTAAATTGTGTTAGTTGAATAAAGTAAACTAGTCAAAATAAATCAAATTAGAGTTAGTGTGTGAATAAAGGATAATGCAATAATTATTGTTCTTTTCAGGGTTTTGTACGTAAAAGCTACAAACTACTGGGGAGCCAATTGCATTAAAGCTACAAACTACTTGGGTGCCAATTATCAAAGCTCAAAACAAAGGGGGATCAAAGAATTCAAGGCCACCTAACAAGACTTTCATGCCACCAAACAAAACTTTTCAAGGCCACCTAACAAGATTCAAAGCCACCTAACAAGACTTTCACCCTCCCTTGTTGCCTATAAATATCACCCCTTAGGACTTGTAAAGTATTCATCTTTTGGTAGTGAAAAACCCTCCAAAAGTATTATTGCTTTCCTTATAGCTTATTGTTTTCTTTAAGTATTGTTTTCTTTTATTGTATTATTGCTTTCTTTTAATTTATTGCTTTATTTTACTTTAAGTACTGATTTCTTTTATTGTGTTATTGCTTTATTTTATTTTCATTGCTTGAGCTTCGTTCTTCCCTTAGAGGAGTGAAACTCTTCCACTTTTCTAGAGCTTTACCAAAGCCGTGAAGGGTGAAACTTGATTCACTCATTCTTTGTCGAAGATCGGCTCCTTGTGTAAAGTGTTTTACCTTGTAACTCCTCTACTTGGAGGGATGAACATCACTCACTTTTCTAGCTTTAACAAAGCCATGAAGAGTGAGTAGTTTCTCATCCAATCTTTAGTAAGAGGTGATTATCCAAAAGTTATATTTATGCATTTTGTTTATGCTTAGCTCTAGTCTTTATTTCTTCATAATGTCTTCTCATCATATTGTTGTCTTTATTTTAAGCATGAATAGCTAAATCGTTTAGTTGGAAAAACCAAGAGGAACCTCCACTTGGGTTTACCATTTCAACTCATTTTCCTCCCCTCTTTCAGAGTTCAATGATTCGGTTTGACTGGGTTGAGGGTGGATAACTTGGTGAGTCTTTGATATTCCGTAGGCTTAGTCACGGTGTATGCTTAGATACTCACCAATCTTACCCCTAGCTTCCCACGAATCAATCGTTCATTCATGCTCTATTGGAGGAGGGTTTCGAGTTGAGCTGGTATTCCTATTGGAGTGACCTCTTGGATTTGCCAACATTTGTTTCTCATTTTACTAGCATCAAAACAACTTCACCAAACAACTTCCAACAATCAAAGATTTTACACTTTCTTTCTCCCAAAATTACCTTCCTCTCGGTTTACTTCCTTCCCCGTGGAAACGACCTTGGAATATCACCAAGTAAAACACGATCCACGAAAGTCTCCTTGCGCTTGGGGAGCACTTTTGTTCACACATACTCACATGTGAAATCTCATTCATCCACCATTCTGTTGCCCTTTCTTTTGACATCATCCCTAGGAGAGTGACACTCCCTTTCATTCATATACTATACATGGTAAAAGGTGATGCTTAGAGGTTAGGAAACAACAAGGAATTTTGTCAAGCACCACCCCCTCAAACATGTAGGTCGCCAAACCAACTCTCAACTCCTCGGCAACTCCCATGCCGTCACAGATCTTCTTCACTCGATGGATCCATCTATCTGCCTCCAAAGGATTAGAACTCCCTTGGAAATTGGGTGGTCGTTGTCTTAAGAATTCCCAAAGAGCTATCATCCTTCGGTTTCCATTCCCATTGCCCAGTACTTGAGTGGGAGGATGAGCTCCACCATTGTGGTTTTTGTTACCATTTTGGTTTTGTACCAAAGTGGTGAGCTCCCTCAAGCATTAGTAAATGCCTTGCATGGCATCCGGAGGTGGTGGATTCGCTTGACCTCCACGGCCACGCCTACGTCCACGTCCACGTCCACGTTCTTGTTCGCCGTTCATCCTGCACATCAATTCACAACTTAGTTCATGGATGTACAGGACATCCTAAATATTAGGTTAAGCTAAGGCATAGAACGTGTATAAAATTTCACTCAAGGATTTGATTCACCCTAATTCTAAAACTCTAGAGGTGATTCCATAACCTACAGCTCCCATGTAAGACCTAAAACCTAGGCTCTGATACGAACTTTGTAACACCCCAAAACACACCCTGGGCGGCATTACATTCTAAAATCATTCATATCATGAGAGCACTAATATAATCCCTTAAGAAACAAGACTTCATTTGTCATCCATGAATATTTACAACATTATCCAAAAGAATAAGTCCAAGTCATGGCTATTACATCTTAAAAATTAATTAAAGAAGCGCAGCAGAATAAACAAAAGAAGCTAGACTACACAATGTTCTAAAAGAATGTCCTAGTCTAGTACAAAAGGAAAGGAGGTCGCTCTATGCGTCCACCTTGGGATCCATACTCCAATCCAGTGGAGTCTCCCAAGTAGCGGGCTCCTCAACCCTTACGTCCTCCTCCTCAAGCGGGTAATTTGAAAAATGTTAGCGATAGGGGTGAGCACGAAGCTTTGTAGAAAATTCTCCCAAACCCATACAAGGTTTAGAAAAGCATTTAAAGTGGTCGGTCTCAATTTTAACATAATATAGATACATAATTTGAAATAAAGCAGTGACATTTAAAAATGATCTCAAGTTTATTTAAAACCATTACTTAAATGAATAAACGAGCACCACATACAAATAATAACCATTAATTGTCATAACCAATTCCTAACAATTGTTTCGGTAGGTGGCATATTTTGTGGTAACCTCCACCCCCCTTTAGGTCACCTTTGATTCTCAAGCAGCATTAATGGGAACCTTTTGAGAATGGATGAACATCCTTACATAGAATCTCTCACCAATCACTACATTGTTTCCCAAGCATCATTACCGAGAACCTCTTGGGAAGGGGTGAGAATCCTTACAAGGAACCTCTCACTCATGTGCATTACAAACAACCCAATCAAGCATACAATTCTAATATTTATCTCAATTTACAAGCATCTATCCAAAATCTCCAAAATATATCATGTAACAATTCCACAACCAACTAAGAAATTACCCTAGCCTCAATGTAAGTGAATGAGAGAAAATCTCTACCTTGAATCCTTAGTTTGTATGAATAACATGAGCTTTGATCTTGAATCTACCCTTAAATCTCTTGTTTTTCCCTTCCTTTCTTCCGCTCTAATGCTCTCTAGGGTTGCAAGAGGTGTGGGGTGAGAGGGGAGTGAAAGAAATGATGGAAAATGGGGTTTAAAACACCTCAGCCCCAAAATTCACTGTTCACAGTCTATTTTGGTTTTCTCAAACATTACGGTTTTACCACTAAGAATCTCCAATTTGATCCATATGACTATCCAAAGGTTTTTCGACGTTCCAGATTCATTTTTAATGTTATTTTTAACCTAAAAATATTTGTTTTTATGATTTATCTCAAAACCAAAGTCGACGTACACCCGAAACACTAAAATTTCTATTTTACCCATCCGAATCGGCTGTTAATAAAGTTTTGCGTTGTTTACAAATAAAATGTGATAAATGGTGCTTCTTAAAGCCTTTTATACTTATTTAAAGCCTAAATGTACTCATTATTCTTATATTTTGATTTAGGATGCAAATGGAGACGTTAAAAGCAAAACGAAGCTAATTGGACTATTTTTGACATCGCTTCATTATCTGGGTATAACTCTCTCATCCGAGCTCCGATTGAGATGATTTAAGATGATAGGGAATGATAAGAAAGAGCTCCAAAAATTTTATGTTTTGAGTTTTGAGAGATATTGACTGCGTCAAGGTCGCAATCGCGCTTGAAGTTGAAGGCAGTGCACTGTTCACATCTTGTTTCATCTCTTTTCCATTTTCAATCCATTCCTAAGCCAACCAAATTCATCCCAAACCTCTCCAATACATATTTCTACACCAAACCTATTTAATACAAGTTCTAGGACTAAAATTTCATATTTTCACTTATTAAAACCAAATTTCAACTATTATTTTCACTAACATTTTAAATCTCTACTTTTCTAATCTACCAAATTCAAACACACATCACTACACATATCCACATTTTTATCACAATTATTTACTATATATCTATATACATATATAAAAGAAAATGCGGGGTGTTACATGTTTCCATTCTAATGATGCACTAGAATGGTTAGCTCCCTTAGGCATTAGTATATTCCATTCATGGCATCTGGAGGTGGTGATGGTGATGGGTTTGCTTGGCCACCACATCCTCATCTACATTCACGCCTACCATTCATCCTGCACATCAATTCACAATTTAGTTTCCTTTATGTACAAGACATCTTAACTATTTCTTTAATCTAAACCATAAGGCTTGTATAAATGTAAATCAACAATTTCCTTCAACCTAATCTTACCTCTCTAGTGGTAATTTATAACCTACAGCTCTCATATAAGATCTAATTCCTAGGCTCTGATACCAAAATCAATATAGCCCCAAAATCCCCCTTGCATGACATTACTATCTAAAATCATTCACATCATGATATAGCAAATGATAAAGTTCATAATTAATGAAAATTCCATTTCATCATCCATTTATAACTTCATCCAAAAGAATATGCTAAGCCATGGCAATTGCATGCAAAACAATATGCCCAACTACGGGAATTACATCCCAAAAATTAACTATTATCTTGCAGCAGATATAAGAACAATATTAAACATGAACATTATCTCAAAATAAACCACCTACTCTCGGACATAAAAAGAACAGTTCTAGACATCCCCCTCTGGGTCCACATGCCCATCAAATGGAGCTTCCCAAGCTACCTGCTCGTCAACTCTGAGCTCCTCCTCTAAAC